>CM068369.1:230110256-230710256 GCA_034769895.1 Magicicada septendecula
TCAATGTATTAAATAATTAACTAATAGTTTATAATGCAGTCAGTGTGATTGATCCTTGTTAGAAATATATATATTTGGCGTCAATGAACTACTTACCTGTTATGTTGTTACAGATGACAAATCCATACGTTAACGGCTTAGCAATCTGGTACAATACTTCTGTTTTAAGGTTGCAGTTTACACACGCACATAGGTTCAGTAGTGTATAGCGAAATAAATTAAAATTATACACACACATGAAAACGGCGGCTGAAATTCATACAAATCTTCTGATGTAACAGTTCACAAAAAATAAATTAATTGTACACATGTTCAGAGGTGTAGAGTGAAATAAAATAAAGTCATAATTTGTTTAAATGATTAAATATATTTTAACATTCACAATATAAAATTCATAATTAAATGAATACATTATAAAATTGATATTTTTTCGAAAGTTTATATATAATTGTATCGTACTTGTAGGAGAAGCAACCTGCAACATAACAATACAACAACATTAAAATCATGTTAAATATCACACACACAGATGCACACGCAACGCGCGCACATACAGACGCATACGCAACGTAATCACACACACACACACACACACATACATACGCATACGCAACGTAACCAAACACGCAACGCGCCCACACACAGACGCAAACGCAAGGTAATCATACACATACATACAACGTGTACACGTTTGGTTTGAATCATGTACATGTAGGGCCAATAAACAGATAACAGATTTAAATATGCTATAGTCATTGTAAGACGTTACAATCATTGAAGTGTTTAATAAGTAAACTGTATGTATGTATATATCACTGAATAATAATAATATAATCGTTCTAGTGTTAACGTTTGCTGCAACAGGTAAAGCAGTTTACAAATAATTACATATAGGTTCAGAGGCGTATAGTGAAATAAATTAAAAATCCATTTATCAAAACTTTGTAAATTAGAATCTGCACTACATTCAAACACACAGTGAAAAAAAAAATTAGTAATGTAGGTTGTTACCTTAACGTGGTTCATGCAGAACTAGTGCTGTTACAAAATATATATATATATATATATATAGTAGGAAAGCCCACAGACTACTAGAAATAGTTATCACCTGAAAAAAAGAAACCACACATTACGAACTAATATGTATAAACACAAATATCGTTACAATAATAATAATAATAATAATACATAAACTTACGTTTACTGCCGTCCGAACTGAAGTGTGAGGAGGCAATAACTATAGATATCACAGTAAGAATTTTTGTTGTTGTTTTTTTGTTGTTAACCAGTGGTGTAACGGGGAATTTTAGCAGGTGGAGGAGCAGAGTCGTCATCGTCGTCGGCATGTATCCGATAATGACCGTACGCAAGCGTATCACGACCATTGTCTAATATATAACGCTTATCATCATACGGTGACAACGCTTGCTTATTTACACGCATCGTGTACAACGTATGATGATCGCTACGTAAACACAGCGCACTGACAGAAAACCGACAATGATCAGTGAGACACTTGCGATACATATCGTGTCGCAGACTCCTCTTAATCGCAACTCGAGGCACACCTTTACACACACGTTTTTGACCCACATTGCTAGAATCTTCGTGGGCCACAAGGAACGAATAACATTTCGCTCTGAGACCCACGAATTCTCTAATAGGACGACCACACGTTTCATCCTTGAACAGTCCGACAACCTTTTTGTTCTTAAGGCTATAACAAGGATGAGACGTGGGGTAATCCGAGGTGTCAAAAACGTGCAAGTCCTTCTTCATATCTGCATACAAGTCTGATGTTTGAATATGGTACATCAGACTGTCTGTATCAGTCATTAACAATTTAACGTTGTGGCCGTACTTGGCGACAGCATAACGATAATGAAAGTCGTACATTATTGTTTTGCTAACGTCAAGCACCGTGAAGCCGACATACACGGGACGAGAAAGAACAATGGATTTTTTACGGAGTGAAAGCCCCACCAGATCGTTCGTATAACGAATCATACGTTTTAGCCTGGGTGTGGAAACTAGTTTTTGAAGCCGTCGTTCATTCGAGACTAGTTCAAAGTCTATATTTTTCCGTACGTTCTCCAGCGACTTACCGTATACGGCGTTGTTCATCAGTTTGAAAAGGTCTTTTTCAAAGCTGTTGACGGCTGATTGCCTCTTGCGTGTGTTGAAATCGATAAACGGTTTCAACCAAGCGCTTTGCTTAAAACACAACACCCTATGAGTCGCTTTCAGCTCTAAACCAAGACTTAAATACAATTTCAAATTTCGATAATGGAGAACGTAATTTTGTTTGTCCTCCAAAGTTGTTAACAACTTCTCTACGGATGACACTGATTCGTTATACGATGATCTGTATATACTCTCGTGTAACCGTTTGGAAAAGGGAGAAAGGATATCGTGTGTTATGCGCTGGCGCACAGGTGCAAGCGGGTAGTCGGAATGCAGGTCGTGTAAGGTATTAGGATAGTGTAGGTCGACTTCAAGTATGTACCCGATGTCAGCATCATCACTCACATTACGTACGTCCAAGGACTCGATTTCGTTACGATCGAGCCATCGGAAGTCTGCGTAAGGGAGTGGTTGCGACATGGCTGCACCGTATAAATTGTTACAGTCCGTATACAGAATGAAGGAGGTCGGTTTCGAAACATCATACTGATCTGGAATCAAAGGATTGTTAGCGACTGCATGACGGTTGGATATCATCGCGCAGCCTCCGCGAATCCCAGACTCGAGGAACAGATGCAGATTTATTTCTGTCAACAGTTCTAATTCGACCCCGGTCATTTTTAGCATCGCGTTCCAAGCGAGTCCGGGAAGCGAGTAAAAATGACATGGGTCCAAGCAGTAATCGCGTAAGGCCATGTCTCAGAAACTTTCAAAGACATCGGCCAGCAGCATTACGTCTGTCAACAAATACAAATCATGGTAATCTCCAAACGTACGCAGATTGAATGCACTCCACACGTTTTGCGCGTGCTCGTAATCTGCGTTCGAAATAGATGATTCCATCAACCGGTTATCAAAGTGTTCACGAGCGGGTAGACTTGTTTCGTTGAACCGATCAATACTGTCAACGTACTCGTATGGGTATACCCCCTTGCGTACGAGCAGATTGGTCTGTTCATCGAAACCCCGTCTAAGCATTTCCTCTCTAAGCAAAGGAAATTGGTTCCCGGACGCGGACAGATTGGTAACGAGTGTGTCCAGAGAGCGATTAAGAAATTGAAAGGAGTCTACGAAACGCAAGGGACCCAGGGAGAACGACACGTAACGCTCACTGGATGTCGCGATGCAGGATACGCGTTCGTCCTTATATTTCCCTAAACCCTGCATTAAATGGTGACAGTCGTAGCCACGAAGGTTGTGAAAGAAGACGGGGATATGACGAGGCATCTTGTAACTCAGATTACAGCTATTATGGGCTGCTCCCAAGAATTTCCCCGTAAGATGGCAATGATTGCGTACCTTGTCATCGTCTGTCAAAGGGCGCTCACACAAATGACAAACGGCGGCGTTAGTGAACACAACATTGTCATCATCGGACATAATTAATTGTACGTTATGTCGTACCACCTTCATCATATCCTCGACGTCTTTCATCAACCACGAGAGGAACGTGTCTACAACGTTTTCACCCCGATAAACTTTAGCCTCTCTCCAAAGGCTGTGCGTGTGATCGACGATAGCATAGGAGAAACCTGACGGAATATGCATCGCTTCATATGATGTGGACGATACAGGAGGAGAAGTTAGTTTCTGACGGGCACCGCTGCTATCGACGGAGTAGAATTCACCTAACTCGTGCACTGTCGTCGGGACGTCGTTACCAGGTGAACACGATTGAAGCGGAGTGATGAGGGACTCGAAGTCGGCGTAGACGGTGAAGGGTACTTTAAGACAGTGCGCGTAATTTTTAAAGGACATAAACTTCTCCTCCTCCGTGGGCATTTTGGTTTTCTGCTCGCCGTAAGGTGTGCAGTAGGGGAGATGATCGGACAGACCATGTTCTGTGGTGAAACGATGCAGGCAGTAGTCACAGTAAAATGATTTATTGCTACATTTTGTAAGGGATGATAACAGTCTACTCATGTTACTGATAAGACAGTAATGTTTTCGGCTATTTGTATCGGTCAGAAGCAAAAGATTAACGTGATGCAACCTGTCCTTATTCGGGGTAATTCTCAGAGGGTAAACCTCATTTTTTGATTCATTTTTGATATTGTCTTCTATATCATAGCCGAAAACGTTTATAGAAATGTTAGGATTCTGTGCTTCAAATTTGGAAATGGACTTTAACGAAACAGGGTACTCGATACCGGACATATTTAATGTGTTTTTGAAGGGGGCGTATTTTGAAGCACGGTCTCTATTACGTTCTTGAGGGTGTATGTGGGCTAGAACAGACCACAGAAAACACATTTCATCCTGGGGGTTCTTGATGTTGACTACTGCCCTGGTGTGTGAGAGTTTTCGCGGGGTTGGAAGGTAGGAGGACGCTGCTAGAGGCTGGTACCGTCCAACAACCAGTTCCAGCTTCAGTACAGCATCCACCGACCATCCGCTCCCGTCACGGGTAAAATTAGATATGCTATTGAAGATTTTATCGTAGGATTCATCGAGTAGACAATTCAACTCGTCGTTGTCGTCCGCGAGCAACGTGCGACAACGTCCGTGGAAGACGGCGTCTTTCGTTACCTCTTTCTCCTCACCACTGTCACCATCTACCACGGTTTTGGTAAAACGTATCCTGCACGCAATATGCCACTTGATATTGCGTAAATGTGTCTGCTCTGTCTGAATATCCTCAAGCAATAAAGGACGTGCCTCAGTCATTACGAATACTACGTCATGAACCGACTCGTTGACGTTCACTGGAATGTAGTCGAAGGTTGTGATGCACCCTCGGACACTGCTGTTCCTCTCGATATAAAACCGAGTCACAACTGAAACAATAGAAACATGAGTATTAGTAACCAATAGGAATGATAAATAACGTGTACACACAAATTCATGTTTGTAGTAAATAAATAACACTCGTCGGGGTAATATGTCAGTTTATTACAAACCGTGAAGATGTCGGCTACTCCTGATTTTAGTATTGAAAGTGAAAGAATAAAATCGTTCAAGTATTGGGAAGTGACGTTTATCAGCCCCGACGAGTTAGCGTTTGCGGGGTTCTACTTCTACCCTAGAAATTTCGATGTTTGTGGACATAGTATGTCATTCGTAGACGATAGAGTTAAATGCTTTTGTTGTGGAATTGAATTAGTTGATTGGAAAGAAGGTGACAAACCTATGAAGGAACATGAAAAATTTTCATCTACATGTCAATTTCTAAACGATGTTAAGAGTGAGACTTTTCATACACACACCAATAGACATAGTATGACTCAAATGTTAATTCGCATCAGCAAGTTTGCACACTACATAATTACAAAAATAATTTCTTAACTGTGAACTTTTTACCTTGTTCAGTCTGCTCCTCCCCACGTTCCTGCTGAAGGTTAGACATGATCTTCAAGAGAGAGAGAGAATGAATGAATACTGAAAAACAAAAGGTACTGTTATAACGCTGGTATTATGTTAGTGTATCTTAAACGATTTATATATATCAATTTGTAGCGCATGAACGTGTGATAAGTAAGACGTTGTTGCAAGTGAGTGGCGAGGTGTGTGTGTGTGTGCAACTGCACTAAAAAGCTGTTATGCGCATGCGCAAATAATTCAAATGCATTTACGTAGATGACTGAAAAAGAGATGATTTACATAATACATGTACGCCAATAAATATGCTTAGAATGAAAATATTTGTTATGATTTTAGTAACATATAACAGCGTCTTACATACCACTCGAATCTATATATACTGTTCTGTTTCAGATAATAATAATAATTTGATCACACACACACATACATGTATTAAATCAATAAATAATGCACTTGATAAATTATGCTTACCAAACTAACGAATGTTGACTACACACACAGGAACTTGTGTATACTGAAACGTACAATAATTCAAGCAGTCTTTCAACTATTAAAAAACTGCTGAGATAGATTTATCAACGCACGCAAGCAGTCAGTGTGAATCCGATAAAATTCAGTTATACCTAAAAATATATATATCTTCAATTAGAAGTGTATAAAAGGTACAGTAAGAATATATTTCAGAAAATTGTATTAAATTCAAATATATATCTTCAATTTAAAGTGCTTTAAGAATAAAAGTACGTTAAGAATATATTCAGAAAATTGTAATTTGATCATACGCATACGCTTACACACACACACACGAACACACACACACAGACGCACACAGACGCATACGCAACGTACGCACACACAGATGCACACGTACACCTAACGAACGCATACGTTAGCATGGATCATGTTAGGTCCAATTACGTATGATTTTAGTAACATATAACAGTGTCTTACATACCACTCGAATCTATATATACTGTTCTGTTTCAGATGATAATAATAATTTGATCACACACACACACACACACACACACACACACACACACACACACATACACATACATGTATTAAATCAATAAATAATGCACTTGATAAATTATGCTTACCAAACTAACGAATGTTGACTACACACACAGGAACTTGTGTATACTGAAACGTACAATAATTCAAGCAGTCTTTCAACTATTAAAAAACTGCTGAGATAGATTTATCAACGCACGCAAGCAGTCAGTGTGAATCCGATAAAATTCAGTTATACCTAAAAATATATATATCTTCAATTAGAAGTGTATAAAAGGTACAGTAAGAATATATTTCAGAAAATTGTATTAAATTCAAATGTATATCTTCAATTAAAAGTGCGTTAAGAATAAAAGTACGTTAAGAATATATTCAGAAAATTGTAATTTGATCATACGCATACGCTTACACACACATGTATTAAATTAAAATATATATATCTTCAATTAGAAGTGTAATATAAAAAATACGGTAAGAATATATTTCATAAATTGTGATTTGAACATACACATACATGTATTAAATAATGTTTTAATGCAAATAATTTTTACGTTTAAATAAAATCTGTACATACAATAAATTATACTCACCAAAACTATTGTATGTTGACTACACACAGGAACTTGTATATACTGCGATTGCACAATAATACAGTCTTCCAACTATTAAAAATGTCGTGATAGATTTATCAGTGCACACAAGCAGGTAATTGAGAAATTATCGCTAAATTTGTTGAGTATATATATTGGTCTCTGGTGGTAGGGGAAAGCCAGTGTTTGTTTTGGAAGTGAATACTAATCCCTAATTACTTCCGGTGGTGATGCAACTAATGAGTGTCATGTGTCATATTAGAAAGTGAAAGGAGGATTTAGCGAATACACACACAATGGTTTATTTCGGTAGAACCATCTGAACATACATGCAATTAGTTGTATAGTAATCAGAAATGTGTGTGAGAGAGAGAGACAATTTAATAGTTTGAATTTTATACCACAAGGTAAACTATATTTTTTAAGACGGGGGTTGTTTCCGAAAATTATTATTTAAAACTGATAATTGTTTTATTAAAATCTCACGTACGTGCCAAATTAATTGCCGACGGCGACTCTGCTCCCCCTCCTGCTAAAATTCCATCTGTTAAAAACAAAAGAATTCTCACTGTGATATCGTTAGTTATTCTCTCTCCACGCTTCAGTTCGGTCGACAGTAAACGTAAGTTTGTGTATTATTATCATTATTGTAATGATATTTGTGTTTATAAATATTAGTTTGTAATGTGTTGTTTCTTTTTTTTTATAGTATAATGGAAAACGCTGCTGTAATAATTGACTTTCACTGCTTTTATGATGACAACGGCAATTATATAGTAAAGGAGTTGTCGGTTATGGACGTAACACGTTTTGCATGCAGACATTGGATTTTCGCCCCGCCTGCTACAGTCGTTACGAATTCGAAATACACTAGAACCAACTGCTGGTTAACGACAAACTATCATGGGCTAAGATGGGATGAAGGAGAGACACCGTACGACAATCTTGTTTCAGTGTTAACAACGTATACGAACATATATAAATATGTGTTTGTGAAGGGTCTTGAGAAAAAATGTTTTTTAGAATCGAAAATAATTCATTATCATATAATAAATCTTGATGACATTGGTTGCCCAAAAGACGTACCAAAAGACATTCCTGGGGCGTTATGTCTTACACATTGCAATTCTTCTTCTACACTATGTACAAACCATAATGTGCACGCACTTAGAGAGTGGATAATTAATGATTTTTCTGTTATACAAACATTTTTAATGTAAGTGTCTCATAGCATTGTTAATTTCATTAGGTAAACTTGTATATGGCTGCAGGCGATAACTATTTCTGTCGACTTTCCTAATATATATTATGTAACAGCCATAATTCTGCATGTATGTACATGCAAAGCTTCAGGGGATGAAAAACACCATCTGTTAAAAACAATAACAAAAATTCTTGCTGCAGGCGATAACTATTTCTGTCGACTTTCCTAATATATATTATGTAACAACCATAATTCTGCATGTATGTACATGCAAAAACACCACCTGTTAAAAACAACAACAACAAAAATTCTTGCTGCAGGCGATAACTATTTCTGTCGACTTTCCTAATATATATTATGTAACAGTCATAATTCTGCATGTATGTACATGCAAAAACACCACCTGTTAAAAACAACAACAACAAAAATTCTTGCTGCAGGCGATAACTATTTCTGTCGACTTTCCTAATATATATTATGTAACAGCCATAATTCTGCATGTATGTACATGCAAAAACACCACCTGTTAAAACAACAACAACAACAAAAATTCTTGCTGCAGGCGATAACTATTTCTGTCGACTTTCCTAATATATATTATGTAACAGCCATAATTCTGCATACAAAGCTTCAGGGGATGAAAAACATCACCTGTTAAAAACAACAACAAAAATTCTTACTGTGATATCAATAGTTATTGTCACTCCATACTTCAGTTTGGACGACCGTAAACGTAAGTTTATGTATTATTATTATTGTAACGATATTAGTTCGTAATGTGCGGTTTCTTTTTTTTCAAACGATAACTATTTCTAGTAGTCTGTGGGCTTGACTTTCCTAATATATATATTTTGTAACAGCGGAAATTCTGCCTGTGTGTATGTACATGCAAAGCTTCAGGCGATGAACGTGAACTTTCCTGATGACCACATCACCACCACGACCATTACTTTCACTAGTCTTCTTTGTAGTCATTGTTTAGTTCCGCCTCGTTTGATACAGGCGTCTTCACTTCTAATAATGTCGTTTATCACAAAATTCAATGCAGTTTCTGCTATTGAGTACAAACGGTGTGCAGAATTAACATTGAACAAGCAGTATCCGATTGTTAACATGGTGCATGTGAACACAAGATATGGGAAGTCTGTGCTTGTAACGTTGGAAGATGGTGAGCTACGCTATCGTGTATATCTACCTAAGAGGTATGCTTGCGTCTTTTCAGATGAAGAGCTCCGTCATATAAGCCCCAGCGACCTACATCTCGTGTTTCGAGGCATGAGGAATCAAACAGTACATATGGAAATAGTACCTCGTTAAGGTAACAAACTACTTTTAATAAACAATTTTTTATCATTGTGTGTGTGCGTATGTTTGAATGTAGTGCAGATTCTAATTTACAAAGTTTTGATGAATGGATTTTTAATTTATTTCACTATACGCCTCTGAACCTATATGTAATTATTTGTAAACTGCTTTACCTGTTGCAGCAAACGATAACACTAGAACGATTATATTATTATTATTCAGTGATATATACATACATACAATTTACTTATTAAACACTTCAATGATTGTAACGTCTTACAATGACTATAGCATATTTAAATCTGTTATCTGTTTATTGGCCCTACATGTACATGATTCAAGCCAAACGTGTACACGTTGTATGTATGTGTATGATTACGTTGCGTTTGCGTCTGTGTGTGGACGCGTTGCGTGTTTGGTTACGTTGCGTATGCGTATGTATGTGTGTGTGTGTGTGTGTGTGTGTGTGTGTGTGTGTGTGTGTGATTACGTTGCGTATGCGTCTGTATGTGCGCGCGTTGCGTGTGCATCTGTGTGTGTGATATTTAACATGATTTTAATGTTGTTGTATTGTTATGTTGCAGGTTGCTTCTCCTACAAGTACGACACAATTATATATAAACTTTCGAAAAAATATCAATTTTATAATGTATTCATTTAATTATGAATTTTATATTGTGAATGTTAAAATATATTTAATCATTTAAACAAATTATGACTTTATTTTATTTCACTCTACACCTCTGAACATGTGTACAATTAATTTATTGTTTGTGAACTGTTACATCAGAAGATTTGTATGAATTTCAGCCGCCGTTTTCATGTGTGTGTATAATTTTAATTTATTTCGCTATACACTACTGAACCTATGTGTGTGTGTGTAAACTGCAACCTTAAAACAGAAGTATTGTACCAGATTGCTAAGCCGTTAACGTATGGATTTGTCATCTGTAACAACATAACAGGTAAGTAGTTCATTGACGCCAAATATATATATTTCTAACAAGGATCAATCACACTGACTGCATTATAAACTATTAATTAATTATTTAATACATTGAAAAATGAAGACGACGTTTTGACAACGAGAGAGAGAGAGGGCTAAAATTATTTATTCATCACACTGACTACTCAATGTACGAGAGGGAGACAGGAGAAAGGGTATGAAACCTTGCATAGTTGAAACGTGTGAGAGTGAGAGAGAGAGAGAGAGAGAGAGAGAGAGAGAGAGAGAGAGAGAGAGAGAGGACGTTGACACAGTTGAAACAAGTGAGAGTGAGAGAGAGAGAGAGTGAGAGAGAGAGAGAGAGAGAGAGAGAGAGAGAGAGAGAGAGAGAGAGAGAGTATCAATTATGATCATATAGTTTGAATTTCCCACCACAGAAGAGAAAAAATGTTGACAACCCTGCTCATATAAATTTAATATACATTATAACACACGACAAATTTGAACTTACGCAAAGGTTGGTACACCTGATCATATATTTTAGTATACACTATAATGCTTCGTGTTTGAACCACCCCCCCCACCCACTGATATGAAAAAAAAAAAAACAACCTCCCACCCAACACCACCAACTGATATGCAAATCAGCTTTCTTAAAAAAATAAAAAAGTATATTCACGGATGCTGGTGGTCCATTGAACCTCATCCCACCAAATCAATTTAATAAAAAAAATAAAAAAATTTATTCGCGGATGCTGTGGTCCATTGAACCTCATCCCACCCCCTTGATATGCAAATCAATTTAATTAAAAAAATTAAAAACCAAATAAAAAAAATAAAAAAATTTATTCGCGGAAATTCGCAGATGCTGTGGTCCATCGGGATGCTGCGGGTCCAGCGGTGGCGGCGCCATCTCTAAGATCATGTGTTTTATCGTTTTTTTATGTTTTTTAAGAAAGGCGGCATTCCTTTGTGGGTTTGAACCCTTATTTTCCCTCTACTACATCTTTGACAATTAAAAACAATAATTAACAACCTTTCAATTACTGATTACAATAAAAATCCAATAAGACTCTGTCTAATTCCTCAAGGCTGGTAGACCTGTTGTTAGTACAATAATTTAACTGCATAGGTTATGTTACTTTGATTCAGTGAATTACCGTATTTCGTTAGGTTCTTTGAGGTAACATGATACCAGTCACAAGATGTAATACAAATAATGATATAGAATTAACAATACTGAATAATAATTGAACAAATATAAAAAATCAAAAATTGGTACCATATATCTGGTATTTATGAAATTATCGTACGCGGGTATGCGCACGCATCTCTAATACTAGTTTGCAATTATCAAGCTGTATGACTTGTACAGTATTTAAAATGTATTACGTTCGTTTAATAATTAGTTTTAAAAATCCTTTATTCACAAGAGAAAAATTTCTCAAAAAACTCTTGTTAGTAATTCTATTTGATTTGAATGTTACTTGAGAACAGATCGGTAATGTTGAAATTATCAAGTTACCGTAACGATTTCTGAGGTTAGAATTAACCGGTGTTGTTACAAAGGATAAGTATTCCTTATTAGCTAATATTTCTTAGACTATACATGTAAACATATTATTCATAATACTTTTTAATATATTATTATCAGAATTACATTTATTCAGACTGTAAGAAAATTAATAACGTATATTTTAAAACATAGAAAAATTCAAGAAAAATACGTTTAGTCAAACGAGTGACTAAATACTGTCGTATTCATTAACAATTCTTTCCAAACATTATATTTTAAATTATTATAATTAATTAAAATATTTTTCTAATATTTTAATAATGGTAATTTAAATCTTTTCTCAATTCTGATAATTTAATTACTGTTTTTCGATACTCAGCATTATCTGACTTGCGTAGTATCGAAAGTTAGATATTCACAAAAATTATTATTTTCGTTTAAATATTGTTTAAATAAAACTGTACTCCCTGTTTCCTATTTAAAACTTCACTCGCAAGTAAGGTCGACATTATACACTGACCAACTTGTTTAATTAAAACAATTTCCGCACTTTTTCACTCGTATGTATAAATGTTGTGTTAAGGTTAACTGTATGTTGTGTATTGACGTATATGGCGCGCACAGTTTTAAAATATAAACTCCTTCTTTTTTGTCTCGAGCGGCGTGACCTTTACGTTTGATGGTTGATCGTAGACAGTCTTGTACCTCTGAAGCGTCTCTCGGTCGTCTGCTGAAAGTCATTCATTCCATTGGCTGGATGCGTTATACTCTCTGACCCGAAAGCCTTCGTTTTATTAAAATATTTAAATTTTTGACAAAATTGAGTTTGGGTTGGAGGCTTTTTTACGTCATCACTGGTACAAAAATTTAACTGGAAAGTTTAAAATTATCATAACTTTCTTATCTTACGTCCTATCGTTAATTGGTTGATATCAATGAATTCAGGGCGTTTTGCTTGTTAAAATAAGTCCAAAAACGCTTATTTTTCTTTCATTACTACTTTCACAGTAACGATTTTATTTGTTATTTCTGGTGTATCTTATTTTTATAAGTCCGTTACACCAGATTTTATTTAAATATAATAAAACACTTCTTATCTAAACACTTTGAGTCTATATCTCATTCGGTTTAATTTACAATTTGGGAATAACTGTTCCCTACACAAATCTCGTTATGGCGTCATTAAGCGTCCATGTTAGATTTTTCATAAACATGCTTAGAACTAATTTTTCTTATTTAATATGATCATATTACTATCTAATATTATTAGTAATGTTTATTTACACAATTTTACACTATAATATTTATGTATGGCTGTGGTTAATTTAATATTTACATAAGTTCAAACCTCTCCTATGTTTCTTATACAATTTTTTCATCTTATTTTTTGGTCTCTTCATATAAATCATATCATTTAATGACTGTAATTAGTGTACACACATAGTACCTAATCTATTATATATAATGGTTATCTTTTAATGAGCTCAGAACTCTTTAATCTTCCAGTAATGGCTCTGTCCATGTTGTGTCATATCATAATAGTCATTTATTTTTTCTAATACAACAACTAAATTGTTATTGTCCTATTTGGTTTGGATTCCCAAAGTAGCATTAGATATTATTCTAACTTTTGGTAATGTTTCCAATTACTTTTACACAAGTTTATATGCTATATTTTTCCTAAATAACTGGTTGGTCATTGTTTGTTTACATTTGGTTTTCTTCATAATAGTCATTTGGTTTTTAAATGTTTGTATATAATATGACTGCTTTTATGGTCATTATCTGTTCTCAAAGTAGCTTTGGGATTTCCTCTTACTACTGGTAACAATTGTAACAATCTGTGCTCAATATTTGATACAGTATTTTTCTTAACTAATTAGCTATACAATGGTTCAGCTTACTTCTGGTCATATGTACATGGTTAGTTGGTTTACAATAATTTAGTTATAATACTGTTCTTATCATGTTCAGAATCTGTTCTCAATGTATTATCAGATATTTATCTCACTACTGGTAATACTCTTATAAACATTGATATTGGTTTTGATACTGTACTTTGCTTAACTAAATTGGTATACTTTTCTCATTTCTGCTATTCTCTGTCATTATGTTTGACTTGTTCTAATTACATTGTTTTGCATTATATTACATTGTTTTTTAATATTTATTATTATTACTTATAATAAATTCTCATTTGATAACATATTTGATGATCATATATTTATACTAATATGTATCATTTTCTGTTGTAATAGGTCTCTTCCTTGTGGGTTGTGTAACAATGTACCATCTGTTTTAGTGCAGTATTTTTCTACTACTAAACTGACTTCACTACGGTATATTAACATAATACTTTAACTAATTTGTTACACATGTTTATACAATTCCTTCTTAAACACTAACACAAATCTTTCTTGTATTATTTGCAATGTTTTTCTGGTCAATGGTGGAATTTAATTCCTGTCATGTTTGATACTTAACAAATGTCTTTTATTTGTTGTCAGTTCTTTATGAACAATAACATAATTGTTCTATTTTGTTCTAATCTGGTGGTCTTATGATCATGTGCATTGGTTACAACTTTATTAAATCAGTCACACTCATTGTCTGTGTTTATTTGACTATTTTTAATTTTTGTTGTTTCATCATGAAATTAACATATTTTTCACACTGTAAACTTCATCACTGTAATAGTTTGTGACGTTTATTCAGTTGAAATAGTTAGTTATTCACAGGTTTCACATTTGTATTAAGTACACACTGTAATTGTTTGTGGTTTCTTAAATGTTTCACACTGGTTTTCTTGTCACACTTATAATCATTTCTTTTGTCACTTACATTGTTTTTAGTACATGTGGTTTATGTTGAGTCCTTATATCTTCTGTCCATCTTCTTTCCTCTTCTTGGTACTCTTCCTGGTCCTTCTTCTTTCGTCTTTATTCTATATTCTCATTGTAGTTGCTATTTTTATTTATCTCCATTGTTGTTGGAGCTTGTTGGTCCTTGTTTCGTTGATTCCCCTCACTGTTGGATCCTATTGGGTCTAGTTACTGATATTTTGTTTTGGGCTTGTGGCATTTTCTCTCTTCATTTTGTCTTTAATGTTGATATATTAGCATTCTCTTCTTCATTGTTGGATTTTTTATTAATATATTTGTAGATACACACTTATATACACTTAGGTTTATTTATCTAGATATATTCCCATGTTTTTCTCATACTTGACGTTACATTCGTTTATATTATGTAACTACCATATTTTAGGTACTGTTACATATGCCTTCCTATAAGAATTGATTAATTCTGAATTATTATAATATATTTTTCATTGAAGAATTCATCAATTGTTGTACATTCCATGTTGATTCATATGTTTTTTCCATATATCCCTTCACTTTCTTCTATTTGAATCGTATTTATATCTTCTCTATGTAATTATCTCCCTTGTTTATTTAGTTCCCTAATTCCCTAACATAAGTTTAGCTGGGGCAGTTTAGAGCGGCTCACTTTGGCTATTCAACTCTACTGGCCATACTAATTTCAATAAATATGGAGGCAAATCATCTCCTTCAATAATAATAAATGATTGCTGGCATTACTCTTCAGTCAATTCATTTTAAATCATCAAAAATAATAACAGTGGTCGTTCTTCCGACAAATAATAAATATCCTTGGGATTAATTCACGCATCTGCGGTTTATAATAATTGGGGTGTTTGGGTCACTAGTTATGGTGTAATTTCCCTTAAATCGTGCCCCACGTTGGGCGCCAATCTATAATGTAAATTATAGATATACAGTATAGTATAGTATCGATGTGGTGTGTTTTCGTGTGGGTGTAGACATACTATTATAAACTATAATGTTGTTTATCACAGATGTAATCGTAATCGTTGAGGTTATTGGTGTTAATGTATTGTTTTCTATGGGTACGTAGTAATAGTTCACTCCTTTTATTTTAATATGATCCGCGCACTTTGTTGTGTATCTCACTTACTTACCACACTTGAATACTTCAATTCAGTTCTGTGACGTTCCTCCTGAAATACATGCACTTCAAATACAATAAAATATTCGGATTGAATATTTAATATATCATCACACACAATAGTAAATGAAGCAATATCTGAAGAATATTCTGAATTATGCTAAAACTTTTAAAATTCTTCCGCCACCTGTGTCAGAACTGATTAAAAAATAAATGAATTTACTTTTAATAGAAATGATACTCCTTTTGTGGTAATAAAATTGGAGGTTTATTAACAATTTGATAAGTGATAAGATCTTTGACAATTAAAAACAATAATTAACAACCTTTCAATTACTGATTACAATAAAAATTCAATAAGACTCTGTCTAATTCCTCAAGGCTGGTAGACCTGTTGTTAGTACAATAATTTAACTGCATAGGTTATGTTACTTTGATTCAGTGAATTACCATATTTCGTTAGGTTCTTTGAGGTAACATGATACCAGTCACAAGATGTAATACAAATAATGATATAGAATTAACAATACTGAATAATAATTGAACAAATATAAAAAATCAAAAATTGGTACCATATATCTGGTATTTATGAAATTATCGTACCCGGGTATGCGCACGCATCTCTAATACTAGTTTGCAATTATCAAGCTGTATGACTTGTACAGTATTTAAAATGTATTACGTTCGTTTAATAATTAGTTTTAAAAACCCTTTATTCACAAGAGAAAAATTTCTCAAAAAACTCTTGTTAGTAATTCTATTTGATTTGAATGTTACTTGAGAACAGATCGGTAATGTTGAAATTATCAAGTTACCGTAACGATTTCTGAGGTTAGAATTAACCGGTGTTGTTACAAAGGATAAGTATTCCTTATTAGCTAATATTTCTTAGACTATACATGTAAACATATTATTCATAATACTTTTTAATATATTATTATCAGAATTACATTTATTCAGACTGTAAGAAAATTAATAACGTATATTTTAAAACATAGAAAAATTCAAGAAAAATACGTTTAGTCAAACGAGTGACTAAATACTGTCGTATTCATTAACAATTCTTTCCAAACATTATATTTTAAATTATTATAATTAATTAAAATATTTTTCTAATATTTTAATAATGGTAATTTAAATCTTTTCTCAATTCTGATAATTTAATTACTGTTTTTCGATACTCAGCATTATCTGACTTGCGTAGTATCGAAAGTTAGATATTCACAAAAATTATTATTTTCGTTTAAATATTGTTTAAATAAAACTGTACTCCCTGTTTCCTATTTAAAACTTCACTCGCAAGTAAGGTCGACATTATACACTGACCAACTTGTTTAATTAAAACAATTTCCGCACTTTTTCACTCGTATGTATAAATGTTGTGTTAAGGTTAACTGTATGTTGTGTATTGACGTATATGGCGCGCACAGTTTTAAAATATAAACTCCTTCTTTTTTGTCTCGAGCGGCGTGACCTTTACGTTTGATGGTTGATCGTAGACAGTCTTGTACCTCTGAAGCGTCTCTCGGTCGTCTGCTGAAAGTCATTCATTCCATTGGCTGGATGCGTTATACTCTCTGACCCGAAAGCCTTCGTTTTATTAAAATATTTAAATTTTTGACAAAATTGAGTTTGGGTTGGAGGCTTTTTTACGTCATCACTGGTACAAAAATTTAACTGGAAAGTTTAAAATTATCATAACTTTCTTATCTTACGTCCTATCGTTAATTGGTTGATATCAATGAATTCAGGGCGTTTTGCTTGTTAAAATAAGTCCAAAAACGCTTATTTTTCGTTCATTACTACTTTCACAATAACGATTTTATTTGTTATTTCTGGTGTATCTTATTTTTATAAGTCCGTTACACCAGATTTTATTTAAATATAATAAAACACTTCTTATCTAAACACTTTGAGTCTGTATCTCAGTCGGTTTAATTTACAATTTGGGAATAACTGTTCCCTACACAAATCTCGTTATGGCGTCATTAAGCGTCCATGTTAGATTTTTCATAAACATGCTTAGAACTAATCTTTCTTATTTAAAATGATCATATTACTATCTAATAATATTAGTAATGTTTATTTACACAATTTTACACTATAATATTTATGTATGACTGTGGTTAATTTAATATTTACATAAGTTCAAACCTCTCCTATGTTTCTTATACAATTTTTTCATCTTATTTTTTGGTCTCTTCATATAAATCATATCATTTAATGACTGTAATTAGTGTACACACATAGTACCTAATCTATTATATATAATGGTTATCTTTTAATGAGCTCAGAACTCTTTAATCTTCCAGTAATGGCTCTGTCCATGTTGTGTCATATCATAATAGTCATTTATTTTTTCTAATACAACAACTAAATTGTTATTGTCCTATTTGGTTTGGATTCCCAAAGTAGCATTAGATATTATTCTAACTTTTGGTAATGTTTCCAATTACTTTTACACAAGTTTATATGCTATATTTTTCCTAAATAACTGGTTGGTCATTGTTTGTTTACATTTGGTTTTCTTCATAATAGTCATTTGGTTTTTAAATGTTTGTATATAATATGACTGCTTTTATGGTCATTATCTGTTCTCAAAGTAGCTTTGGGATTTCCTCTTACTACTGGTAACAATTGTAACAATCTGTGCTCAATATTTGATACAGTATTTTTCTTAACTATTTAGCTATACAATGGTTCAGCTTACTTCTGGTCATATGTACATGGTTAGTTGGTTTACAATAATTTAGTTATAATACTGTTCTTATCATGTCCAGAATCTGTTCTCAATGTATTATCAGATATTTATCTCACTACTGGTAATACTCTTATAAACATTGATATTGGTTTTGATACTGTACTTTGCTTAACTAAACTGGTATACTTTTCTCATTTCTGCTATTCTCTGTGTCATTATGTTTGACTTGTTCTATTTACATTGTTTTGCATTATATTACATTGTCTCTTAATATTTATTATTATTACTTATAATAAATTCTCATTTGATAACATATTTGATGATCAGATATTTATACTAATATGTATCATTTTCTGTTGTAATAGGTCTCTTCCTTGTGGGTTGTGTAACAATGTACCATCTGTTTTAGTGCAGTATTTTCTACTACTAAACTGACTTCACTACGGTATATTAACATAATACTTTAACTAATTTGTTACACATGTTTATACAATTCCTTCTTAAACACTAACACAAATCTTTCTTGCATTATTTGCAATGTTTTTCTGGTCAATGGTGGAATTTAATTCCTGTCATGTTTGATACTTAACAAATGTCTTTTATTTGTTGTCAGTTCTTTATGAACAATAACATAATTGTTCTATTTTGTTCTAATCTGGTGGTCTTATGATCATGTGTATTGGTTACAACTTTATTAAATCAGTCACACTCATTGTCTGTGTTTATTTGACTATTTTTAATTTTTGTTGTTTCATCATGAAATTAACATATTTTTCACACTGTAAACTTCATCACTGTAATTGTTTGTGTGGTTCATTCAGTTGAAATAGTTAGCTATTCACAGGTTTCACATTTGTATTAAGTACACACTGTAATTGTTTGTGGTTTCTTAAATGTTTCACACTGGTTTTCTTGTCACACTTATAATCATTTCTTTTGTCACTTACATTGTTTTTAGTACATGTGGTTTATGTTGAGTCCTTATATCTTCTGTCCATCTTCTTTCTTCTTCTTGGTGCTCTTCCTGGTCCTTCTTCTTTCTTCTTTATTCTATATTCTCATTGTAGTTGCTATTTTTATTTATCTCCATTGTTGTTGGAGCTTGTTGATCCTTGTTTCGTTGATTCCCCTCACTGTTGGATCCTATTGGGTCTATTTACTGATATTTTGTTTTGGGCTTATGGCATTTTCTTTCTTCATTTTGTATTTAATGTTGATATATTGGCATTCTCTTCTTCATTGTTGGATTTTTTATTAATATATTTGTAGATACACACTTATATACACTTAGGTTTATTTATCTAGATATATTCCCATGTTTTTCTCATACTTGACGTTACATTCGTTTATATTATGTAACTACCATATTTTTGGTACTGTTACAACGTGGGGAGAAGAGCAAGATGCCACACTTGAACTAATTAAAACTAAATTTTTGGAGTCGGTGATGTTGCACCACCCCAATTTCAATAAACAATTTTTTATGAACTGTGACGCCAGTGATGTCAGTTTGGGATCTGTTCTTTATCAGGAGGATGATGAAGGAAATCATCAAGTGATCAGTTTCGCTAGTCGAGTCCTGAATAGTTGTGAGAAAAACTATAATGTAACAGAGAAAGAGCTCTTGAGTGTTGTATTATCCTGTAACAAGTTCAGGACATACATTTTAGGATACAAAACTACCGTCAGAACTTGTAACGTCTTTTCGCCGCGTTACAAATCCAGGGAACCCCTCGTAATTAAACTCCGTTAATTAGATGGGCTGCCTACGTTGTAACAGAATTGATCACAAATAATTAATGTAACAAATTACTTACTAACTGTGTAAGGAAACAATGGCAAGGTATACAATTGATTTAAGCACTCCTCATATGTGTGTAACAAGAAGACTTCTCTTTATTTAACATTTAAAAAACATATACTGACAGATCCCATGACATTACTAATTCAATTATTAAGTTATTTGAAAGGTTTCTTTAAACTTTGAGATCAAACTTGATTTTATATAGATATACCTCGGATCCGGGTCAACTTTCTGTATTTCTGTAATGAAGACTTTTAATTATACTCATTTCATGATATTAGCTTGCAAGACTTTCTTTCATTCAACCATTGGAAGAATGGTATTATTGCTTGAATTATATTACTCTACATTAGCATATAAATTGTTACAACGTATGAAGTTAGAATAGTTACATGAAATTCTTAGATTTAATTTATAAGTCTTTACAAAGTTAATAGTTTCTGAAAAGTCTCTTTCAAGATGTGTTGTGTAACAAATATTAGTAACCCTCGATAGACAGGCTATCGAGTCACCTTTTAATTGGTATGCAGAAGACTCGTCCTGGGGTATCCGTCTTGGGAAACAGGAACAGCTACGTCGTCATCTCGGTCTGGCCTTCCTCTGTAAAGGGCTCCAAAAGTTCGCAGGTTGAACAATATGTCGTGTAGATATCTACGATGATCTTGTAGATTCTCGGATGTCCTGATCTGCATATTCTGTCACGTGCAGTAGAGTTTGTGGCTTCTGATAGTTCACATCTCCGGGTATGACTTTGGAATTGTTGTTATTTGTTGAAGCACGAAGTCATCTTGTGTTACACTCCTTTTTTACGTTTCGATTTTTTTTTACTTTAAATTTCTTGTCTATTTACATGACTATATTAATTAACACATCCAGATGCTTTAAACAGCTACATCTGGTACACCATCTTAAGGTGAGACAAAATATAGTTAACATATTTTAAGCGCACAGCTCCTACGTCTATACTGTACGAAGTCACCATTGCAAGAGAGAGAAATTCCGCTCCCTTCGCCTGGTACTGGGCAAAAGTTAGTGGGACAATTTCCGCGCGAGAATATAGTTCCTAACTATATTTAAGTTAACTTTTTTATTTATACAAACTATCCCTAAACAAATATACATAATTTAAATCAGTTGTTTTAGCGACTATTTATGTCTTCAGATTTTTTATTATTAACATTAGTTTTTTTTTTATCTTATTCTTATTCACACAAGACTCGGAAAACATGTCGAGTCTGGAATCAACAGGACAGCGCCTGCTTACAAGCAAAGGGTTAAATACGATATTCATAACTCTTTACAATTTATCTTTTTATTAGTGTATCTTCTAAATAACTAATTAATTACTGCTTCCTCTCATACTGAGTACATACAGGTATTTTATATTAATACAGTGAGATTTAAATGGCTTAAGAGCTCGCAACCTTAATTTTAAAAAATTTTTATTTTCTTGATTATTTCTTTTATTTAAATCGTCACATACTCCACCGCTTAAATTGCACGCTACGGTTAAGCTTTTTGAGTCTAACTCACTATTGGGCACTGGGATATTGAATGGGGTTAGTGTGTGTAATTTCTTTCACATAGTTGTTGTACACTTTACAACGTTGTCCACATAGTTATTACCTATAGTTACAACACAGTACACTTTATATTCTTATGAACTACCTTTTTTTTTTTTTTTACATACTATTTACACTAAATATTTACACAATTAAAACACAAAACTCTTTCTTATCTCTAACACTTAATTTTACTACCGGTTTTTTTGTTTGTCTTACTCTCTCTTCTATAGAGTAACTTTCTAAATCTTTACTATTTAGAATTCTATCTTTTCTTCTGTGAGTCCTATATATAACTCATGTAGTTAATGAGTGTTAGTACCCATCTAGTTAATGATTATTCATTAATGCATGCTTCGCAGAACTGGAACTCAGGTTGATCAGGCCTCGTTTCCAAACTCTACGTTTTACATTTTTTTACGTGGATTCAGAAATATAATTTTCTTTACTGCCTAGTATTCCCTTTTCTTTTTGGGTTATACTATACCGTCACTTCTTCTTATACAACTTTAGTTGCGAAATATGCGTTCTCCGCACATATTTCTGAGTTGCAGGTTCGCACAGGGCTACTGTAACTGGAGTTAGGTACTTTTGGATTTGGTAAGGGCCACACCATCTGAATGATAGTTTCGAGGTGGTCTTATCAATCGCACTACTAATGGGGTGAGTCTTGTACATTACTAAGTCACCTACTTGGTACCTGACTGAGTTGCTATGATTACCTTTCTCGTGGTATCTTCTGGATTTTTCCAAGCTTGCTCTCAAGTTAGAGCGGGCTTTGTTCCATATTCGCTTTATCTGCTTATCCGTTATTTGCGGAGGCAGCAGATCGTGTATATTCCATCTTGTGGACAAAGGGTGGTTTGGTCGATACTTGTATAGTAACTCGAACGGGGTCGACTTGTGACCTTCGTGGTAAGCTGAATTAAAAGCGTATTGAATACAGGATAGATTTTGGTCCCACGACGTGTGATCGTTCGCATGATAGGCGATTAGCGCAGATTTGAGGTTTCGTAGATACCTTTCAGCAATATTGCCTTGCGGTCGATACTCTGTAGTGGTTATATGGTCTATCCCTAACTTGAAACACATATTCCTAAATTCTTTTGCTTTAAACTGCGGGCCGTTATCAGATACTATACGTACTGGAGTACCGTAATCTTTAAATAATCTTTCCTGTAATATTTTAACTGTTGTCGACGCTAATGCTCGTCGCATGGGATACATCCAAACAAATTTGGTGAACGAATCTACACATATCAGTAACATGGTATTTCCTGATTTGGATCGTGGATACGGACCTGAGAAATCTAGATAAAGTTTCGAAAAAGGGGTCTTTGGGATTTCTGATATCAATTGGCTTACTTGAGTATTTCTGGCGGGTTTGCTAAGGGCGCATAATGAACATTTCTTTACGAAGGTAGCTATTTCGCAGTTCATATTGTTCCAATGATATTCCTTTCGAATACGATGTATCGTCTTATTGATTCCCATATGGGCTCCTATGGTAGATGAATGGAAGTATTCCATTAGCATGGGCTTAATTACATCCGGGGCTATTATTCTTAATTCCTTTCCGTCTCTTATTTTGAGACACAGTACATTCTTACTCAATACGTACTTCTCGGATTTAATACCTTGGGTAAGTTGTTCTATAATAGGCTTCGGTAAGGGGTCTTGTTGTTGATATAGGGCAATGTTTGTAAAGGCAAGGGGGAATTCAGTAATTACGGCGTTCGCACTTGCTATTTCCGGCTTCACTACGTTTTCGGAAGTTTTAGTGGGTGACTGGAACATACGGGACAGGGTATCGGCGACTACATTTTGAGTACCTTTAATATGCTGCACTCTGAATTTGTAGCAGTTTAATTTCAATATCCATCTGCCAATTCGTCCTAATTGTTTAGGGTGGTTCAATAACCATGATAACGCCTGATTGTCGGTTTCTAAAAGAAATTCTTTATGTTCTAGGAAGGGTTTAAACTTTTCGAATGCAAAAACAATTGCTAAACATTCCAATTCATATGCAGAATACTTTCTTTCTTGATCGCTCAGTGTTCGTGATGCATAACTAATTGGTAGTCTACAGTTATCTATCTCTTGGTATATCACTGCACCTAACGCTACACTGGAACTGTCGGTTTGCATGACGAATGGTTTTGTGAAATCCGCTAGTTGCAAAACTGGGTGAGATATAATGCTTTCTTTAAGTTGCTCAAACGCGTTTTGATGTATTGAGCTCCATTCGAACTTTGTTCCCTTCTTTCGTAAGGAGTTTAGGGGTGCTGCTATTTCGGCAAGATGGGGAATATATTTGTGGAAATAATTCACCATACCTAAAAATCGGGCTATACCTTTTGCATCTCGTGGGGGTGCAAATTCTCTAATAGCACGGGTACGTTCGGGGTCAATGCTTACCTTTCCATTCGCTTTCACTATGTGTCCTAAGAAAGAAAACTGAGGGACAGCAAAACTTACCTTATTTGGGTTCACCGTTAATCCTGCTCTTAGTAAACGAGATAACACTTCACGCAAATGTCTGAGATGTTGTTCCATTGATTCACTGTATATTACGATGTCGTCCAAATAGTGGTACACATATTTAAATTTAATGTCGTGAAATATCTTCTCCAATAGTCTACTACATACGGAACTTCCTTGAGATATTCCAAAGGGTACCCTAGTAAATTGGTACAAGTTAAAAGGAACTGCAAACGCGGTTAGATGTTTGGATTCTTCTGAAAGAGGTATTTGGTGAAAAGCTTGATTTAGATCCATTACCGTAAAAACCATTGTTTTAGTAAAATAATGAAACGCACTATGGATGTCTGGAAGAGGGATTGATTCAAATTCTATTCTTTTATTTAATTGCCTGTAGTCTACAACTAGTCGGTGTTTATCTGGTCCTTTCGGTACTAAAAAGGAGGGTGAAGAATATGGGGACGTAGAGGGTTCTATGACTCCTTGATCCAATAACTTATTGATATGGTTTCGCATGACTTCCATCTTGGGAGGCGACAACTTGTACGGGGGTAGTCGTATTACTTTCTGATCACTCAGATTAATTTTATACTCTATTAGGTCCGTCAGTCCTAGTTTTGGTGTAAGAACCGAGGAAAATTCTTTTATTAGTTTTACTATTTTGACTCTATCTCTTCGTTCTAGGTGAGATAAATCTGAATCTTGGTGTATTACATGTGCAGTAGATGAACAACGTTTATCTTCATTACTATCAAATTTATGTTTTCTTGCACGGTCAAATCTGAAATAAAATTCTCGCTCGTAGATGTCAAGAATCATTCCTGTCTTACTCATAAAATCTGCACCTAATATTAAATCAGGTCCTAATTCTTTACATACTAACATTGTAAATATCCAACTTAGGTTTTTTATTTTAACCTTAACGGTAATGCTCAGGTTTATATTTATTTTACGTTTATCAGCGGTAGCACACTTTATATTCACAGGTTGGTTCCGTTTTACTAGATGATGTTTAGCTAACATGTCCGCTAATTCTTGGCTGATTAAGCTTCTACTAGATCCCGAATCAATTAAGGCGATGGGGGATGTAACGCCTAAGTCGACTCGTATTAATGGTAGTAGATTTTTTTTCCATTTACATCTATTAATCGCATTACACTTTTCACGAAATTCTCGCACATAGGGGTCGATTTCTTTCGCACCTTTTTTGTTTTTCACTTGGTTACAGAATAATTCATTCTTATTATTATTACTGGTTTCTTTTAGTTTACCCAATTTTGAGTAGCTGCGGAAGACACAGGTTTTCGGGTCTCCCTGCCTTACATGTTTTTTGAATTGGGGTTATTCCGTTCCAATGGCTTACTTTTGCACTCTCTTCTTATGTGCCCATATTTGCCACAATTATAACAGGTGGGTTTTCTGCGAGGTGGGTACTTGGTTTCCGCTTTATCTGGGTTTACAGTTAACTTACCAGCTTTGCGCACATGGTGAGGTCTACTAGAAACTTGTCTTTCATACGAGGTTGTTACATCAGGCAGTAGTGCTCGCAATTGATGTCTATTAGTTCCAGAGGTTTTCATTGCTTCTCTATTTTGATCTGAGTACCATACATTTGAAGAATGGATACTGCACTGTTCTAGATCAGCAATTGTATTGGGTCTATTCATCAATGATAGTCGAGATCTTTCTTCAGATGACACTCCTATTAAAATGGTGTCCACCAGTTGTGTTTCATTCCAGCTTACACGTAGTAGTCGAGAGGACACCCTAATATCGGAGATGTAGTGAGCTAATCTCTCCTGATGTCCTTGTACTCGGAGTACTGTCTTCCTTTTTATTTCTTCATAGATGCCGGTGGGAATAAAGTATTTTATTAAAGAGCTATGTAGCTCTTCTACTGGGAAAGTAGAGGTTAGGGCTTCTAGCACACGATTTTTTAACGGGGGTTTACACTTTGGTAACAGAACTTGTAAAATTTGCCAGTCATTCAGCTGCTGTAGATCCTTTATCTGAAGAAGATAACTAATAAATGTTAGTAACTTGGAAACATTTAAACCATCTGTATAAGGGATTTCGGTTAAAATCTTCTCCACAGGGTGAGTCATTTTTCCGTATAGATCTGCGTTATAGTTCATAGGGGTAATTCCTCGATGAGGGTGATTAGATTCATTGGGGGTGTTGGTCAATTCATTATTTCCGGGACGAAACTGAAAATGCTCGGGAGGAGGGACATTTACATCTGTATCAGTTTTTTGTTCTGGGTTCGCTTGCACTTGCGATACGATAGGTGAGATCCGATCCGAGTTAGGCGGAGGTAAACCAGTGGTGGGGGATTGTACTGGGGAGATGTGTAATTTCATTAATGATTTCTCTATTTCGTCCATCCTGAATGAGTCGGATTTTCGTCTTAAATCGTTGATAATTGAAGGTAAGCGGCGTAGAGCTTCGTCTGCTAGCTTTTGTACATCAACGGGTATTTCTGTGAGATTCGGCCAGATCGACAAATTTTTTATTCGCCTGGTTAAATGCTCTATTCTCTGGGTAGTCCGCAAAATTTTTGCCGGAGATTTCTCGTCTTGGAGTGTTTGAGACAATAAGTATAGTTCACTATACTTGGCATTACAAATTTCTTTCTCGCTTTCATAATCGAGTTGACTTAGATTGTTTGATTGCACGGGCGCATCAAATCCACATTCGCGAATTGAACTTCGTAATTCCGCGACTGTTACATCAGCATGGGGTAGTCCACGCAAAAGGGCTTCGTAAGACAGCTCGTCTTTTAATAACCAATCCGGGTTAAATTGGGCCATTTTGTTCTAACTCATTAGCACGTACTTAAAATTAATACTAGTATATTACACATATATTACATATACATACAATAAATTCATAAGTAATCAATTTACACAAATTAGAAAAGAACAATTTCTCTTCTAAGGGAGAGACAGAAATCACACACACATATCTTTCAAGGTTAAATAGCCGATCAGCTGTTTACTGGAATGTAGGTCAGAGGGTGGCCTACATATTTAGTTAACAAAGGAGGGTTGAGCGTGTCAGTGAGAAAGGGGGTTTTACTCTTATTGTTCTCCACAATGCGACTGAATAACACAACTACTGTATACCGGTTTCAACAAGAGAAGGGGAGCGCAGACGCTAGATTCTATTATTATTATTCCGCTTAGACAACACTTTGGCTCCGTTCATTCATAAACTTTTCTCAATTAAATAATTACTTATTTTGTTCACAAGTTTTAAATCACGAACTTCTACTTAATTACTTTATTATTATTAACAAAGTTATTTTTAATTAAATTTTTTTTTTTTTATAACACTTACTAGTGTATGTAAGCTAGATAGTTGGACATACACTGTGCAGAATGATTCAGGAAACAACAGGTCATAGATTGTCGTAAACAAACCTGTTACAGATTGTTCGGTTGACCAAAATTGTTATGCTTGGTCACAATTCATGTATGCAAGTACTTATATCGAATTATGCAGGTTCCTACTGGCCTATATAATGCAAAAGCTACATGCATTGTATGACGCTAAGGATATTTTACTTATACATACTACCATCTACGTAACTTAATACACTATTAAATATGTTTTGAACATTACATTTATTAAAGTAACTTTCTGAGTGCATATATCAATATTATATATTTAGTTGTTGATCATACAATTTATCCACGCATAGTGAATGCAATTTTGTTTGTGACACTATATACACAATTAAAACTCTTTCCTTTGTTTCCTTTATTTTTTTTTGAATGACGCAATTTTGTTTGCTTAAAACACCTTTATAAAATTTAAGCAGTGGCGCACTTTTGTGACACTCTGTAAACAATTACCCTTTTATTTTTTTTACAAGAAAGCAGAGTGGCGCACTTTTGTAACGTCTTTTCGCCGCGTTACAAATCCAGGGAACCCCTCGTAATTAAACTCCGTTAATTAGATGGGCTGCCTACGTTGTAACAGAATTGATCACAAATAATTAATGTAACAAATTACTTACTAACTGTGTAAGGAAACAATGGCAAGGTATACAATTGATTTAAGCACTCCTCATATGTGTGTAACAAGAAGACTTCTCTTTATTTAACATTTAAAAAACATATACTGACAGATCCCATGACATTACTAATTCAATTATTAAGTTATTTGAAAGGCTTCTTTAAACTTTGAGATCAAACTTGATTTTATATAGATATACCTCGGATCCGGGTCAACTTTCTGTATTTCTGTAATGAAGACTTTTAATTATACTCATTTCATGATATTAGCTTGCAAGACTTTCTTTCATTCAACCATTGGAAGAATGGTATTATTGCTTGAATTATATTACTCTACATTAGCATATAAATTGTTACAACGTATGAAGTTAGAATAGTTACATGAAATTCTTAGATTTAATTTATAAGTCTTTACAAAGTTAATAGTTTCTGAAAAGTCTCTTTCAAGATGTGTTGTGTAACAAATATTAGTAACCCTCGATAGACAGGCTATCGAGTCACCTTTTAATTGGTATGCAGAAGACTCGTCCTGGGGTATCCGTCTTGGGAAACAGGAACAGCTACGTCGTCATCTCGGTCTGGCCTTCCTCTGTAAAGGGCTCCAAAAGTTCGCAGGTTGAACAATATGTCGTGTAGATATCTACGATGATCTTGTAGATTCTCGGATGTCCTGATCTGCATATTCTGTCACGTGCAGTAGAGTTTGTGGCTTCTGATAGTTCACATCTCCGGGTATGACTTTGGAATTGTTGTTATTTGTTGAAGCACGAAGTCATCTTGTGTTACACTCCTTTTTTACGTTTCGATTTTTTTTACTTTAAATTTCTTGTCTATTTACATGACTATATTAATTAACACATCCAGATGCTTTAAACAGCTACATCTGGTACACCATCTTAAGGTGAGACAAAATATAGTTAACATATTTTAAGCGCACAGCTCCTACGTCTATACTGTACGAAGTCACCATTGCAAGAGAGAGAAATTCCGCTCCCTTCGCCTGGTACTGGGCAAAAGTTAGTGGGACAATTTCCGCGCGAGAATATAGTTCCTAACTATATTTAAGTTAACTTTTTTATTTATACAAACTATCCCTAAACAAATATACATAATTTAAATCAGTTGTTTTAGCGACTATTTATGTCTTCAGATTTTTTATTATTATCATTAGTTTTTTTTTTTTATCTTATTCTTATTCACACAAGACTCGGAAAACATGTCGAGTCTGGAATCAACAGGACAGCGCCTGCTTACAAGCAAAGGGTTAAATACGATATGCATAACTCTTTACAATTTATCTTTATTAGTGTATCTTCTAAATAACTAATTAATTACTGCTTCCTCTCATACTGAGTACATACAGGTATTTTATATTAATACAGTGAGATTTAAATGGCTTAAGAGCTCGCAACCTTAATTTTTAAAAATTTTTATTTTCTTGATTATTTCTTTTATTTAAATCGTCACAAACTGATCACAAGTCGATTTCATTTTTAAAAAGTTGTAAGTTGAATCATGGAAGGTTGACCAGGTGGAGCCTGACCCTACAAGAGTACAACCTAAATTGGGAATACGTCCCCGGAAAAGGGAACGTCATTGCAGACACATTATCACGAATCAATATCAGGGACCAGACGTTCGAGGGGGAAAAAGAAACCATAATCAAACTATATCATATCATTAGTAATAGATCTGATCTGGCTAACATCATAACAGAACTCGAGCAACGGCAAAAGCAGGACCCCAGATTGAGCAAAATTTTTGACAGACTTAGAGAACAAGACGACTGCATAACACAATTCTACTGCGAACACCAACAAATACTATTCATTAAGACACAGTACAAACTTAACACATGGAAAATTGTTATACCACAAACTATAGAAAAGGACATCATAATGGATTACCACATCAGGTATGGCCACATGGGGGCATTGAAGGTAGTCAAGGCACTCCAGGAGCACGTATACATCAGGGATGCCAACATAAAGGTGCGAAACCAGATTAAACATTGTCACATATGCCAGCTCGTAAAAGTTAACAATAATAAGAAAGAAGGCACAATGATGCCAATAACATCATCAAACAGATTGGAGAAAGTATTTGTCGATATTTGCGGCCCATTCCCGCGAAGCGGAGGGATGCACCAGTATAAATATTTCATAATCCTATTCGACCATTACACCAAATTCACGAAACTATACCCGATCAACCGGGCGATGACACAGAAGATCTTAAACATTATTTGTCAAAATTATATCAGTGAGGTAGGAGCTCCGAAATCCATCATTACTGACCACGGAACACAGTTCAAGGGAAACAGGTGGAAAGACACTCTACGGGAGAAGGGAATCAAGACGTATAAAACATCAGTATACCACCCGAGCAGCAACCCGGCAGAACGAGTCTTAAGGGAAGTAGGGAGGATCCTACGCACGTATTGCTTTAACCAACAGAGAAAGTGGGCCGAGTACCTACCAGCTGCGGAGGATTTCATAAACTTATCACACCATCAATTTATCGAAATGACCCCGTATACAGCAATGTTCCAGAGACCACCACCCAGAGAGATAACAGAATTAATCCAGTTCCCTAGCGGGGATGAATATAAGTTTAACAGTGTAAGATTTTATGAAAATATACTAGAACGAACCGAGAGAACGAGAAGAAAATATCAGCAATTCCAACCAAAACCGGAGCGATACTTAGTGGGAGACAAGATACTGTTGAAGAACCGAGAATTGCCCAGCACACTGGAAGGCATCGCTAAGAAGTTGTTACTATTGTACACTGGACCGTATACTGTAAGCAAAGAAAACGGAAATAATACTTACGAAATATTGGATCCCAATACACTAAAGAAGAAGGGTACATACAACCAATCATCGATTAAGCGATACTATGAAATGGTTGATAACAGAATAACTGCAACAATGATAACTAGGACAGAAAAAATATGAAAAAAAATATATATGAACATTATACAGATAAAATGAAGAGACTAAAACCACAAAATTCCAAAAGACGTAAGGACAACTTATTTAATTTATTCAGGAACAATATGATTTAATAAAAACCCCAAAATTCAAAAAATGAGTAAGAACACCTTACTATATAATTCAGAATAAATTATTTTAAACTAATAAAAATGAAAGAAGAGAAAGAAGAGTCAGAAATGAGTTAAATGAAGGAAGAATATGCCATACAAGTTATGATAAGGAGGAGATTCAGTGTTTAATTGCAGAAGTAAACGGGAGTGAATTAAAAATAGTAAAATACGTATGCTAAAGAATAATTAATTGACAGCACGGAACTAAGGAGAATTTAAAGTGAATATTGAACAGCTTTAACTACAATACTGGTGAATAGTGTGATAAATGGAACTACAGAACAACGAGATAAATAATTTAAGAAGAGGATTAAAATACCTCAGAAATAATAGTAATCATCCCTTGAGTATAAGTTTGTAGCGAAGGAGCTACCTTATAGGTAATAATTTTATTATATGTATTGTGTTGTGATAGTGCAACGTTTATTTTGTTTCTGGACAGAGATGAAGTTCCTCTGATCTCAGAAGATATAGTTAGGAAATCGGCAGAGTAATGGAAGCCAATAGTGCCCCTCTGATTCCTTACCAACTATGATATTAGGGAAAAATGTTAGGGAAATATAGTATTTTAGGGATTATACACCAAGAGAGGTAATGAAATATAAAAATAATAATAAGTAATAATAGCGTAAAAAGCTAGAAGAAGTTATGAGCTCCAGAGAAAAGGACAGGTCTACAACTGAGGGAGGTACCAGTAGTGAATTAATGATCAGTTACACAAGGAGTATTAACACAGTTTTCCGGTGCAATTAAAAGTTTGAAGGATAGAAAGAGAAGATAACCTTATCATAGAAGACTTATGAGTTTATTTTTTTTACTAAACTTCATTCAAACAAAATAAACTTCTTTCGAAGGGGGGGTGTTATGTAACGTAACAGAATTGAGGTCCCCAACGTTACATAAAAAAATGAATTAACTATGGTCAAGGACCATACCCTGATATTAAGGTTGCTCAGTAATTAGTACATCTGAGATGTACCTCAAGTTGAAAGATGTAATAAATAACGTTGAGTAGAAAATACTATACCAATTAATGGTTAATATAATAAATTGTACTTGTTCTTTATACTGTAGCATGTTATAATTCCTTAAACTAGTTACTATATTATGATTACTATAAAAAAGAAAATCTATTTAACAATTCTGGCTTACTTTCACTAATTCACAGTGGTTTGACGTTTTGTGAACTAATTTTGATACTACTTTTAATGTTTAACATCTGCCCCTAGGCCCTGTTGTTTCTTTACAATCATTATTTGTTCTGTTAATTTAAAGTCTTATGATTAATTACACATTTTCTCTGAAATTCTACTACATTGTATTACAATTTATTATCCCCTTATTCTATTTCTTCATTACCTAACAAACTTCATAAACATTTAAATCCATGCCATGTTTCCATGACTGGTATTCTAACAAATTTTCAACATTTAAATTAACTTTCATCAACTATAAATAGTATTATATATATAAACTTTCACAATTGAACATACTTTCATTTATCTTTCCCAAACGTTTCGAGGTGATATTCCTCTTCCTCAGTGGGATTAAATACTGAATAGTGGCTATAAATAGTGGCTAACATACCATAACATTTTCTTATTTTAAAACAACAAAAAATTTATTATTATATTAAATTATTGTCATGCCCATGTGGCTATGATCCCAATGAACATTTGCATAACTAAACTATATTATTTCCAATTAATCTATATAATGGTTCTACACATAGTAACCATGTCTCCTTTCAGCCCACTTTGCAGTGTTTTACTTATTAATCACTCTTTTTGTATGATAATTAACGGTTGCCCTTTCACTTAAATATAGTCCTGTTTCTATAGTAGTAAGGAATTGGGAACATAAACAATTATTATTAACCTTGTTATTCATACACATAATATTATCACTTGATTTGTGATTGTTGTTTGTAAAACACTTGGTTTGCTATGAGCTTTCACCACATATTTGTGGTGATTTTATGGTGATGATTAATCAACTCACCTAAACACTGACACTAATTTTCTCAATCCTGTTTGATTGATTATCACTCATTATTATTCACTCCACTCTTATCATTTAATCTTATATATTATGGTACGGTACATTACTCCATTTACTGTGCATTGTGCTTCATTGTCATTTATTATTGTTTTAGTTTCAATTATTTTTTATAGGTCTTTTTTTTTAGAGTTTTTACATTTATTTAGCCTTCCTATTTTGTTACATTACAATATATATTGTCACCGGATAAAAGGCTTGCCGCATGACATATAGCGCCAATCGTACACTCTAGTGTTTTTGGTGGCCCTTAAAAGGACCTGTGGCGAGAAGGCTGATGTTGGTCGTGCCGCGCTGAGATGTTCGGCAGCTGCGCCCACTGATCGTGGCGTACTGCAGTCCTCCTCTTCTTTCGGCATCAGTTGTAGAGTCGGCTGCCGGCCCAGCGATGTCAATCACTGGCACTGAACGGGAGTGCGAAGACGCAAGAACGGCGTGTGTGTATATATATATATATATATATATATATATATATATATATTTCAATCACTTTCTGCTACAGTCCGTTTCTTGATGTATATAATAAACACAGGACATGAATTCCCAAACATAACCAATGTATCACTAATAAAACATATACCACACAAAGGCACCATAATGAACATTTGGGAAAATTTACAGATATACAAACATAAAACACAAAACAAACTAATACCAGAACAAATACAAATCAATACAAAACATGACACAATATTCAAAGCACTCAACATCGAAAATACACAAAATACAAAAACATATACCACAACCACACACAATAATACAACTTTAAAAGATCAAAGACCAACAAACAACCTTAATAACATCCAACAGCCAACACACAAATACTTCACCAGAAACAAGATGGCGAAGGCTGAAGATGAGAGAACAGGAACTCTCGAAACATGTTCCTAATAGGGAAAAAAGTATATCTTGAGGTAAATTTAGTTATAAAAAGTTATATATATATATATATATATATATATATATATATATATATATTGTAACGTAACAGAATTGAGGTCCCCAACGTTACATAAAAAAATGAATTAACTATGGTCAAGGACCATACCCTGATATTAAGGTTGCTCAGTAATTAGTACATCTGAGATGTACCTCAAGTTGAAAGATGTAATAAATAACGTTGAGTAGAAAATACTATACCAATTAATGGTTAATATAATAAATTGTACTTGTTCTTTATACTGTAGCATGTTAGTGTTCACAGAATATTTGTTTTATGTTTGGAGTATAGTAAGAGTGAACTGTTGTTTTATAGGAATACTTAATCAGTGGTAATGTTTTTATTTATGTTAAAATTGTCTTTAGACAATTGAGTATAATTACCTATGTTAGGCATTATACTATGTTATATGTAGTGACTAAAATTGGATAATGAAGTTGTGTGAATTAATGTTTATAAACTTGGCCAGGATGGCAATAAGTGTATCAAAGTTGACTAGTAGTTCTGATAATTATGTTGTAAACTAATGAAAGGTTCCAGGACGAATTAATTAATGTAATAAAGTAAAACCAGGAAATTAAAATTAATGTAAATAACCATGAACCAGTAACTAATTGTACAGTAGGTCAGGTAAAGAAAATTAAGTTAAAAAACCAAACAATATTATAACAGTTGTAAGAAAACCTATAGGCCTAAATTTAATACTTGTAAAAGGAAATTAATACCTTTTTAATGGGTCCAGTCCAATGAAACTGTAGTAAATTATATATGGTATAATATGGTAGGTTGGGTGAAAGTTTTAAGTAATTCGGTATGATTCTAAGCATGGAGTATTTTAATAAAAAAGCGTAATAATATTTTATAATTCTGGCTCTAGGATATCAAATTTCATCCAATGACAGAAAATAATGGTTGTTAGGGCAACTAAAAGGTACAATGTTGTTGATTTTCGTTTCGATTGTTATATGCTATTAAGTTGAGATGAGGAGACACATTTAAAAACGAATGATAAAATTTGAAAAAATACGAATATAAATTAATAAATCCTATTTGAAACCTAATCCTATAATACTACCGATGAATAATAAAACCAATTAGACTTCCAAATTATAACCGAATACCTCTAAAAGAGTCGAGAATTCCTCACTTCATTCACCAGGATAATTCCGCTGGATTCGGTATTAAACCGATTTCCCATGTAATCAGAAGACTAATTGAGGGAAGTAAAGGCCGAAACTAACGGAATTATTGAAAAGATATACGAAGACCTCGTTTTTGCAGACTTAACCTTCACCTTCAAGAAGAAGCTAGAATACGATTTCCATTCCACCGTGACTGACAACTATCAAGATCGCAAGAGAAGAACGGCAGTCAGAAGAGTTCCTGGGAGCTTCCTTGTATACTACACCATCAATTGTATTAAGGACCAGAACACTTTTTCCTGGATGAACGTAATCTAAGCAGATCATCTTCAACTGTTTACAGACGTCCAATGCCAGTTTGAGTTCCGCCAATCCGGTAAAAACAACTTATTTTTTTTAAATTCCATATATTTAGAGTTAATAACCTTTTGTAATACTTGAGTAACCTTAATTTTCCATTACCTGGCCTTGCTAATGGTTAAAAGAATTTTACGAACCCTGGGATAAGAAATAGTTATTGTTATATTTAATTTGTATAAGTCAGAAGGAACTTGGTCAATTGACGATCGATATACTGTTGTACAATCGATTTAATGATATTATTATTTTGAAGGGAACTGTTAATGTGAAATAACGTTAAATAATTAATAAAGAATCTTTCTTGTATAAGATAATGTTTTATGTTATTGCAGAATAGGTATTATATGTTGTGGTTGGAGTAAGTTAAAGGAAAAAGGGTGAATAAAATCCGTTGAATGGTTAACCTAGACGCAAGTCTATTACAAATAGCAGCGCTAATTGTCAACAGCTGGTGGAACGGGAGATTGCCGAACTAGTGTGTTTTCTGTACCAAATTTGAATGAAATTATCTAATTAGAGGGACTAGGGTTGACAAGAATCCTTAATACATTCAGTCAATACATGACGTATATAGTTAGTATTGCGTAGCTATTGAATACTTAGTTAAACCTGTATTACAGTACAATTAAAAGTTAAAATAACATAATCACAAATATATTTGCCTATTAAATTTGAATTACAGGAGGTCACCTGTAAGACTACATAATTAATAACATAATAATATTTATAAATAACAAATTGATTAAACACAATAAACCCGTTTTCTTTCGAATTGACGACTTCAACGGGGGGCTTGACGTTGATACACGGGAGTCTCATATAAGTAAATAAAACACCATAAACGTTTTATTTCAATATACACACATATATACACAGTGGAACTTGGTTATTACGGCCTCGGCTGTTACGTCAACTTGGGTGTAGCGTTATTTTGTCATAAGTCCGGTCAAACTGATATCTTTAACATTATAAAAATTCCCGGTTTTAACGTCACTAAATATTGTACTACTCTGTTATAGCGTCAAAAATTTCTCAGATATTTTACTCTAAATTTCATATAAACGTATATATGTGCGCGCGCGCTACGCCCATGGCTACAGACATACATTGTATGCAAGCGATAAGCACTGTAACAGGACCGCCGGCGCCAGCCAGTGTCTGGCAACTGACATGTCTCCCCACCACTCTCACCGGGTCAGTAGCACTGCGCGTCTCGAGGCTATTGTTCACGCCACGCTGTTACAGATTTACTGTACAGTATTGTTTACACGTAGTCTCGTCTCTGTTTTTGGTTGTTAATGTTTCTGTATCTGGTCGTATTGTGACAGTTTCTTTTGTGTGTTTTATAACTTAAGTTTCGGTAGCCACTGTTTATAGAATTTTATACATAGGTCTACATTTTTATACAGTAATCATGGCAAGTTCTAGTACAAAAAGAAAGGTTCTGTCTATTCAAGAGAAAGTACATGTAATTAGATCATATGAAAGCGGACGTAAAATAGCTGATGTATGCCGTGAGTTTGGTTTAGTGAATTCTACTGTAGGTTCAATTTTAAAAAACAAGAACAAAATTTTAAAAAAATTTGAGGAAGATGGAGAAAAAATTTAAAAAATCAGGAAATGCGAACATGGTGATGTGGATGCAGCATTATTGAAATGGTTCAAACAGTGTCGATGTTCAGATATTCCTGTGAGTGGACCAATTCTGAAAGAGAAAGCTACAGAATTCGGAAACTTGTTTGGTATTGATTTTACGTGCTCCAACGGATGGCTAGATCGATTTAAGGCCCGACACTCGATTTCCTTTGCAAAAATTTGTAGTGAGGCAAAATGCGTAGATCTGAACGTTACAGGCGATTGTGTGCGTAACACTTGGCCAGAAATTAGACGATCATATAAAGATGAAGGCATCTTTAATGGAGATGAAGCCAGAATTTTTTATAAATCAACTCCAGATAAGACTTTCAAATTTAAAAATGGAAAGTGCGTTGGTGGGAAGCTCTCTAAACAAAGAGTTACAGTTTTTGTTTGTGCGAACATGACGGGAACCGAAAAAAGGAAACTTTTAGTTATCGGGAAAAGTTTGCATCCTAGATGTTTTAAAAACATCAAAAAACTTCCTGTAAGTTACACTGTCAACAAAAAAGCATGGATGACTTCTAGTATTTTTGAAGATGAACTAAGAAAGTGGGATAAAGAACTGTCATCGAAAAACAGAAAAATTCTGCTTCTAGTTGACAACTGTGCAGCCCATCCAAAGTTAAATTTGACAAACATTAATCTGGTCTTCTTACCGGCCAACTGTACGAGTGTCCTGCAATCTATGGACCAAGGCGTCATTAGAAGCCTAAAGTGTCACTACCGTAAGCAACTTTAAAAAAAAATTATTTTCTGTATGGACACGACGCAACCTGCCACAATTTCACTCTTAGATGCAATACAATTCCTAGACGACTCTTGGAAGAGTGTAACACAGAAGACGATAGCAAAATGCTTTAGTAAAACACAACTTGTACATGAAAATTTACCCGATGATGACGAAGACGACGACTTGCCGCTCTCGGAGTGGATTAAGAAATTCGACGTAAATGAATTTGGAAATGAACTTGATTGCTATGCATCAGTGGATGACCAAGTAGAAACATTCCAAGTGTTGAGTGACGCAGAAATTATCGCGGAAGTAAAAAACATAGAAGCAGAAGATAGTGTTGAAGAAGATGTTGAGCAAGAGGAGGATGCCGACATCGTTTGTCCGACAGTACAGGAAGCAATGAGAGCCGCCGAAACTCTTTCACAATTTTACTGCTTTAGAGAGACGTCTGACGACACATTCAATGCAGCGCAGCATCTCCACAGCACAACAGAATGAATTTATTTTTCAGAAAGGAGCGTTCAAAAGAAAATTACGGATTACTTTCGACAGTAAGCCTAAATGTAAGTTACATGTACTTTCTTTTTGATCTTTTAAAATATTCTTCATGCTGTTTGTATAAATGAAATGCAGTTTGTAAACTTTAGAATAAATATCACGAATAATGTTAATAATGCAAAGATCTTTTTTTTTTATTTCTCCTTCCTTACTAGTGATTAAAAAGGGTCTTTTATAACGACTCTTTTATAACGTCACTCGGACATAACGTCATTAATTTTTTGGTCCCTTCAATGACGTTATAACCAAGTTCCACTGTATATAAAAAACTTTTCTGGTTCAATATTTGCACAGTCCACTATGTTGTGTGTGATGTATTTGTTGTATGTGTGAAATTGTTGACCTGTAGGTCCTCTGTATAATATTATGTTGTTCACATGTTAGAAGCTCTGCCACAAATTCTGCAACAGTTGTCTACATATCAGTTCATTTGTTGTAATTCCAAATACTCAGTCACCAATGATATTAATATGCCTGAAATTTCTCTAAGTTATAAAATTCCTATCAGTAAAGAATGCTTTTTCATAATTACTTTAATCATCATCAGGGCCACTATAATCCTGGGTGGGTCCTGACCTGCTAAAGAAGACATTACAACAGTCTCTGTCCAATGCATCCATTCTAACGTTGCAGATTCCTACCTTTCTGCATCACACTCCACTCCACTTTGTCACCTCATTTTGGTCTTCCAATTTTACTTCCACATACCATAAGGAAATGTAAGTATGGTGATGGCAAAAAAAAAGTGTTCGAGATAAGGGCTGATTCTGATTGTACTACCCTCAAAACATGAAGAAAAGTCATTTTTCGACACGTGTCTGTGTAGAATTTTTTCTATGGCAAACGATAACTGCTGCAAATTCAAACAGAATCAAATAAGTTTTTGTATATGTACCTGAGTTGTAGAAGACTCAAGGCTTATTGATTTTGGTAAAGATCGGTTAAGGGGAAGTGGTAGTTTACCTGCAACATTTTATGTTTCAAAAGAATAATTTTTATATAACAAACGATAACTCCCGTAAATTCAAACAGAATCAAATAAATTTTTGCATACGTCCCTAAATTATAGATGACTCAAGGCCTATTGATTTTGGTGAAGATTGGTAAAGGAAGAAGGGTAGTTAACCAGCAACTTTTTATGTTTTAACAAGAGTAAAGTAATTAATTTTGACAAATAAACTATCCCGAAAAGAAGGTCATAATAATACACTGTAAAATCGTAGATGAAATATCTATAAATGAAAAGGCTAGTTGAAGGGGTGGGGGTAATTTTCTATAAATGAAAATGATAGTTGTAGGGGGAGGGGATAATTGTACTTCCATATTCCATAAAGAAATGGAAGTATGGTGATGGGGAAAAAAATCGTGTTCGAGATAAGGGCTGATTCTGATTGTACTATCCTCATAACATGAAGAAAAGCCATTTTTCAAAAAGTGTGTGTGTGTCTTGTGTAGAATTTTTACTTCCATATTCCTTAAGGAAATGGAAGTATGGTGATGGCAAAAAAAATCGTGTTCGAGATTATTGCAGATTCTGATTGTACTACACTCAAAACATGAAAAAAGTCGTTTTCCGAAAAGTGTCTGTGTGTGTGTGTCTGTGTGTCTATCTGTGTGTAGATTTTTTCCTATGGCAAACGATAACTGCCGCAAATTCAAACAGAATCAAATAATTTTTTGCAATCAGCCCTGATTTGTAGAGTACTCACGACCTATTGTTTTTGGTGAAGATCGGTTGAGGGAAAGGGGTAGTTTACCTGCAACGTTTTTTTTTATCAAGGGAAATTTTTTTTTTGGCAAACGATAACAGCCGCAAATTCAAACAGAATCAAATAGTGTTTCACATACAGCCCTGAATTGTAGAGTTCTCAAGATCTATTGTTTTTGGTGAAGATCGGTTAAGGGAAAGGGGTTTTACCTGTAACGTTTTATGTTTTAACAAGGGTATTTCTTATGGCAAACGATAACAGCCGCAAATTCAAACAGAATCAAAAGATTATTTGCATGCAGCCCTAAATTGTAGAGTTCTCAAGACCTATTGTTTTTGGTGAAGATCGGTTAAGGGAAAGGGGTAGTTTACCTGCAGCATTTTTTTAACAAGGGTATTTTCTATGGCAAACAATAACAGCCGCAAATTCAAACAGAATCAAATAATTTTTTGCATACAGCCCTGATTTGTAGAGTACTCAAGATCTATTGTTTTTGGTAAAGATCGGTTAAGGGGAAGGGGTAGTTTACCTGCAACTTTTTTTATCAAGCGTATTGTCTATGGCAAACGATAACAGCCGCAAATTAAAACAGAATCAAATAATTGTTTGCATACGTCCCTGAATTGTAGAGATCTCAAGGATTTTCGATTTTGGTGAAGATCGGTTAAGGGGAAGGGGTAGTTTACCTGCAACCTTTTACGTTTTAACAACAGTAAAGTACTTGAAAATGCATTTAACCTTTTTCAACCAATGGTAATTGTTAAAAATAAAATAATTTTGTTGCCAGGCAATAAAATTATAATTTTTTCATTTTAATGTAAATTATGTATGAGTTAATATACAAGGTGTGTTCATAAAAAGACCAAACTTTTTGAGTAACACATCAATCCGCACAAACAACGCGCCGCGACTTTGCGCGCACCTAGCGATAGTTTTTGACAACAAACTACCACTTATTGTGTTCCGCTATTAGCAGTAGTCTTTGAGGTATATCACATTGAGTGGGGACGTGCACACGCTGGCCGGCGGATTAGTGACAAAGCGATTAAGAAAGACCGCGAGAACAATGTGTACGTATGCAATTTTGCAGCAAAACTAGGTTAAAACTTTTCAGAGACATTCTGGTTTTCAATTAAGCATACGCGGAAGCCTGCGTGAGGCGAACGATTAGTTTAAGAATTTTTAAAGAGGGAAAAACAATGGTCAGTGCAGATCAAAGCGATATCGAAGATCATGGGAAGAGAGCTCGTGATGTGGTAATTGTAAATCATCGTTTAAATGCCGATACTTTCTGACAGAATCCATTTAAGATCGTAAAATTAAATTTTGATAAAAAAATTTAAATATATCGTATCACTGAAAAATTCTTACTGTGTTTGTTGACGACGATCAGAAAGAGACCCGTTTTGAAATCGGTCAACAACTGCGTACCAATGCAAATGGTAATGAAAACTTTGGAAGACAATGGAAATAGCTCTGTAAAGATTTTACGAAGTCAGCAGCAAAATTTTATACACACACGTTGTGTTAAGATCTTCATTCTCACTTCGTTATAAATCCACCAGACGGTGTGTGCCCGTGCCCACTACATCGCGTGTAGCTCGAAGACTGAAGATCGTGACGGAACAGAGAAAACGGCATTCAGGCGTCAAAACCTGTCGCTAGCAGCACTTAATTCTGCAGCTCGCTCTATGCGCTAGTTGACGTGGTACACAAATAGTTTGGTCTTTTTTTGAACACACCTCGTACATGTATAAAATAATTATATCGTTCGTGGCAGGTAAGCATATCTCAGTTATGTAATGTTTACGTTTCTATTTTATTATTATGACTACAGCAATAAAAAGGCAGGGAACACACACACACACACACACACACACACACACACACACACACACACACACACACACACACACACACACACACACACACACACACACACACACACACACACAAAATTCGCGTTATTTCTGGCCTCACTCATGTTTATTTTCTTACATTTGCACGCTTTTTAAATGGAAAGTGCCGAAACCCACACCAACATAACGCATGCAAGCCGAAAAAGTGTCCAGCGTGGATAGCGATTTGCTTCCTGTGGATCGCTGGGCAGTGTAACTGCACATGTTTACAGAGGAACGATTCATAGATAGACTTTTCGTCTTTAGGGAATGAACCCTCTGCAAGATGCTGAGGGTCCATGAGTGACTTCGGAGCGCTCCTTCTTTTTCGCGTGTTTGTTCTGTGAAACATACACTGTAGATTCGCAGCTTTACTCTAAGCAACGCTCAATAGGAAATGTTGAAAATTTTAGTCCACGGTGTACCCTCATTCACACTAAACCTGCTCTGATGTTTTAATTACGGACATCATAATATTAAAACTTTGGAAACTTGAGCACTACTTAATGGAGATCAATCATTAACTTATACAAGCCATTAATTTTATGCATATTTTTTATATATGTGTGTACAACGTTATCGGCAACAAAGAAGTAGTTTTTGTTAAAATTCCTTCCCGGGATATTTGGCCGTAGTCCAATGTTTTCTACAAAACCAGACGTTTCGGCAATGCCATCGACTTCCATCATCAGTGAAAATCGAGTGCGATAACGTGAGGTGGTATACGTTAGTGACCACAGTACTGTGGTTAAGGCTGAAGCAGTAAGTAGAAAGAAGTAGTTTCTATGGTAATATTTCATTTCGAAAATGATTTTAAATATAAATCTTAGAATATGGAAGTCATGTATGGTTCTCCATACCGATTTTTTTTCTATGGCAAACGACAACTGCCGCAAATTCACACAGAATCAAATAAGTTTTTGCATACTCTCCTGAATTGTAAAGGACTCAAGGACTATTGATTTTGGTGAAGATCGGTTAGGGGAAAGGGGTAGTTTACCAGCAACATTTTATGTTTAAACAAGAGTAAGTTTTTTTATGACGAACGATAACTGCCGCACATTCAAATAGAATCAAATAATTTTTGTGCATGCATCCCTGAATGGTAGAGGACTCAAGGCTTATTGATTTTGGTAAAGATTGGTTAAGGGGAAGGGGTAGTTTACCAGCAACATATTGTGTTTTAACAAGAGTCATTTTCTATGACGAACGTTAACTACCGTAAATTCAAACAGAATCAAATAATTGTTTGCATAAGTCCCTGAATTGTAGAGGACTCTAAGCATTTTGATTTTGGTGAAGATCGGTTAAGGGGAAAGAGTAGTTTACCAGCAATGTCTTATATTTAAATATCGGTATGGAGAACCATACAGGACTTCCATGTTCTAAGATTTATATTTAAAACCATTTTTAAAATGAAATATTTCGATAGAAACTACTTCTAACTTCAGCCTTAACCACAGTACTGTGGTCACTAACGTATACCACCTCACATTAGCGTACTCGATTTTCTCTGATGATGGCAGTCGATAGCACTGCCGAAACGTCTGGTTTTGTACAAAACATTGGACCACAGCCAAACACCCAGGGAAGGAATTTTAACAACAAGCTACTTCTTTGTTGTGGATAACGTAGTACACATGACATATAAATAAAAATTATCCCCTCTCATTTCAACTATCATTTTCATTTATAGAAAATTACCCCACCCCCTTCAACTAGCCTCTTCATTTATAGATATTCCATCGACGTTTCAACAGTGGATTATTATGATCTTCTTATCAGGATACTTTATTTATCAAAATTAAGTACTTTAATCTTGCTAAAACATAAAATGTTGCTGGTAAACTACCCTTTCACCATAACCGATCTTCACCAAAATCAATAGGCCTTGATTTTTCTACAATTCAGGAACATACACAAAAAATATTTGATACTGTTTTAATGTGCAGCAGTTATCTTTCGTCATAGGCAAAATTACCCTTGTTAAAACATAAAATGTTGCTGGTAAAGTACCTATTTCCCTTAACCGATCTTCACCAAAATAAACATACCTTGAGCACTTAAAAAGAGAGGAATGTATGCAAAAAAAAAATTTGATTCTCTTTTCATATGAGGCAGTTATCATTCGTCATAAAAAAATTACCTTTTTAAAAAATAAATTGTTGCAGGTAAACTACCCTTTCCTCTTAACCGATCTTCACCAAAATCAAAAGACCATGAGTTCTCTATAATTCAGGGAGGTATAAAAAAAAATTATTTGATTCTGTTTGAATTTATGGCAGTTATCGTTATTCATGAAAAACTTTCTCTTGTTACAACATAAAATGCTGCAGGTAAACTACCCCTTTCATTAACCTATTTTCACCAAAATCAACAGACATTGAGACACCTATAGCTCAGGAAGGTATGCAAATCATTATTTGATTCTGATTGAATTTATGGCAGTTACCATTCGTCATATAAAAAAATTACCCATGTTAAAACATAAAACGTTACTGGTAAACTACCCATTTCCCTAAACCGATCTTCAACAAAAACAATAGGTCTTGAGAACTCTACAATTCAGGGCTGTATGCAAAACATAATTTGATTCTGTTTAAATTTGCGGCTGTTATCGTTTGTCATAGAAAATACCCTTGTTAAAACAAAAAATGTTGCAGGTAAACTACCCCTTTCCCGTAATCGATCTTCACCAAAAAATTGCAGGTCTTGAGAATTCTACAATTCAGGGCTGTATGCAAACAGTTGTTTGATTCTGTTTGAATTTGCGGCTGTTATGGTTTGCCATAAAAAAAATGGACATAACAGACAGACAGACACACAGACAGACAGACACATACACAGACACTTTACAAAAAATAACCTTATTTCAGGTTTTGAGGGTAGTACAATCAGAATCTGCAATACTCTCGACCACAATTTTTTTTGCCATCACCATACTTCCATTTCCTTATGGAACATGGAAGTAAAAATCGGTATGGAGAACCACACGACTTCCATGTTCTAAGATTCATATTTAAACTCATTTACGAAATGAAATGTTTCCATAAAAACTACCTCTTTACACTTATTGCTTCAGCCTTAACCACAGTACTGTGGTCACTAACGTATACCACCTCACATTAGCGCACTCGATTTTCACTGATGATGGCGGTCGACGGCACTGCTTAAACGTCTGGTTTTGCAGAAAACATTGGACTACGTCCAAACAGCCCGGGAAGGAATTTTAACAACAAACTACTACTTTGTTGCCGATAACGTAGTACACATAAAAATTATCCCCTCCCCCTTCAACTATAATTTTCATTTATAAAAAATTACCCCAACCCCGTTCAACTAGCCTCTTCATTTATAGATATTTCATCTACGTTTCTACAGTGGATTATTAAGATCTTCTTATCAGGATACTTTAATTTTCAAAATTAAGTACTTTACTCTAGTTAGCACAAAAAATGTTTTCGGTAAACTGCCCTTTCCCCGCAACAGATCTTCACCAAAATCAAAAGGCATTGAGTCTTCTACAACTCAGGCACATATGTAAAAAATTATTTGATTCTCTTTTAATTTACGGCAGTTATCGTTCATCATGGAAATATTTCTCTTGTTACAACATAAAATGTTCTGGTAAACTACCCCTTTCCCTTAACCGATCTTCACCAAAATCAACAGGCCTTGAGATCTCTACAATTTAGGGATGTATGCAAAAACATATTTGATTATGTTTGAATGTACGGAAGTTATCGTTCGTCATAGAAAAAATTAACCTTGTTATCACATAAAACGTTTCTGGTAAACTACCCCTTTTTCTTAACTGATCTTCACCAAAATCAAAATGTCTTGAATACTCTATAATTCAGGGATGCACGCACAACTTTATTTGATTCTGTTTGTATGTGCGGCAGTTATCGTTCGTCATAGAAACAATTACTCTTGTTAAAACATTAAAGGTGACCGGTAAACTACCCCTTTCCCTTAACTGATCTTCACTAAAATCAAGACACCATGAGTTCTTTACAATTCAGTAACGTATGCAAAATATTATTTGATTCTCTTTGCATTTACGGCAGTTATCGTTCGTCATAGAAAAAATTACCCTTGTTAAAACATAAAACGTTGATGGTAAACTACCCCTTTCCCTTAACTGATCTTCACTAAAATCAACAAACCTTGAGCACTTACAGCTTCAGGAACGCATGCAAAAAAGTAATTGATCTCTTTGAATATGCGGCAGTTATCATTAGTCATAAAAATGAAATTACCCTTTTAAAATATAAAATGTTGCTGGTAAACTAGCCCTTTCTCTTACCTGATCTACACCAAAATCAATAGACCATCAGCACTCTACAATTCAGGGATGTATGCAAAACATTATTTGATTGTGTTTGAAGTTGTGGTCTGTTATCGTTTGCCATAGAAAAAAAATACCCTTGTTAAAACATAAAACGTAGCAGGTAAACTATCCCTTTACCTTAACTGATCTTCACCAAAAACAATAAGCCTTGAGAAATCTACAATTCAAGGCTGTATGCGAAACATTATTTGATTCTGTTTGAATTTGCGGCTGTTATAGTTTGGCATAGAAAAAATATTAATCTTGATAAAAAAATTGCAGGTAAACTACCCCTTTCCCTTAACCGATCTTCACCAAAACAATAGGTCTTGAGAACTCAACAAATCAGGACTGTATGCAAAAAATTATTTGATTCTTTTTGAATTTGCGGCTGTTACCGTTTGCCATAGAATAATATCGGTATGGAGAACCATACATGTCTTTCATGATCTAAGAATTATATTTAATTATACCCCATTCTCACAACCGATCTTCACCAAAATCAACAGGGCTTGAGTTCTCTACAATTAGGCACGTATACAAAAACTTATTTGATTATGTTTGAGTTTACGGCAGTTATCGTTCGTCATAGGAAAAATTAAACTTATTATCACATAAAACGTTGCAGGTAAACTACCCCTTCTCTTAACTGATCTTCACCAAAATCAACAGGCCTTGAGTACTCTACAATTCAGGGATGCTTGCAAAACATTATTTGATTCTGTTTGAATGTGGGGCAGTTATCGTTCGTCATAGAAACAATTACTCTTGTTAAAACACTAAAAGTGGCTGGTAAACTACCCCTTTCCCATAACCGATCTTCACCAAAATCAATAGGATTTGAGTATTCTACAACTCAGGCACATATGTAAAAAATCGGTATGGAGAAACATACATGACATCCGTGTTCTAAGATTTATATTTAAAATGAATTGCGAAATCAAATGTTTCCATAGAACCTACTTCTTTCCACTTATTGCTTCAGCCTTAACCACAGTACTGTGGTCTCTAACGTATACCACCACACATTATCGCACTCGATTTTCACTGATGATGGAAGTCGATGGCACTAACGAAACGTCTGGTTTTGCAGAAAACTTTGGTCTACGGCCAAACAGGACGGGAAGGAATTTTATCAACAAACTACTTCTTTGTTGCCGATAACGTAGTACATATATAAAAAAGTATCCCCTCCCCCCAACTTAAATTTTCATTTATAGAAAATTACCCCCACCCCGTTCTACTAGCCTCTTCATTTATAGATATTTCATCTACGTTTCAACAGTGGATTATTAAGATCTTCGTATCAGGATACTTTACTTATCAAAATTAAGTACTTTACTCTGATATAACAAAAAAATGTTTCCAGTAAACTACCCTTTGCCCTTAACTGATCTTCACCAAAATTAAGAGGCCTTGAGTCCTCTACTACTCAGGCACATATGTAAAAAATTATCTGATTCTGTTTGAATTTACGGCAGTTATCGTTCGTCATGTAAAAATGTCTCTTCTTACAACATAAAATGTTGCTGGTAAACTACCCCTTTCCCTTAACCGATCTTCACCAAAATCAACAGGCCTTGAGTTCTCTACAAATTAGGGAAGTATGCAAAACATTAGTTGATTATGTTTGAATTTACGGCAGTTATCGTTCGTAACAAAAAAATTACCCTTGTTATCACATAAAATGTTGCTGGTAAACTACACCTTTCTCTTAACTGATCTTCACCAAAATCAACAGGTCATGAGTCCTCAATAATTCAGTGACGCATGCAAAACATTATTTGATTCTGTTTGAATGTGCGGCAGTTATCGTTCGTCATAGAAACAATTACTCTTGTTAAAACATACAAAGTGGCTGGTAAACTACCCCTTTTCCTTAACTGATCTTCACCAAAATTAATACTCCTTGAGTCCTCTACAAATCAGTCACATATGTAAAAAATGATTAATTCTGTTAGAATTTATGGTAGTTATCGTTCTTCATGGAAAACATACTGTTGTTACAACATAAAATGTTGCTGGTAAACTGCCCCTTTCCCTAAGCCGATCTTCGCTAAAATCAACAGACCTTGAGTTGTCTACAATTGAGGAAGATATGCACAAAATTAGTTGATTCTGTTAAATATGTGGCAGTTATCGTTCATTATAGAAACAATTACTGTTGTTAAAACATATAATGTGGTTGGTAAACTACCCCTTTCCCTTATCCGATCTTCACCAAAATCACCAGAACTTTAAACTTTTACAATTGAGGAATGTATGCAAAAAAATATTTGATTCTGTTTGAATGTGCGGCAGTTATCGTTCGTCATAAAAAAAATTACCATTGTTAAAACACAAAATGTTGCTGGTAAACTACCCCTTTCCCTTAACCGATCTTCCCCAAAATCATCAGACGTTGAGGTCCCTACAGCTGAGGAAGGCATGCAAAACATTATTTGATTGTGATTGAATTTGCGGCAGTTATCATTCGTCATAGAAAAAATTACCCATGTTAAAACATAAAATGTTGCTGGTAAAGTACCCCTTTCCCTAAACCGATCTTCAACAAAAACAACATCTCTTGAGAACTCTACAATTCAGGGCTGTATGCAAAATATTATTTGATTCTGTTTAAATGCGGCTGTTATCGTTTGCCATATTATATACCCTTGTTAAAACAAAAAACGTTGCTGGTAAACTACCCCTTTCCGGTAATTGATCTTTACCAAAAACAATAGGTCTTGAGAACTCTACTAATCAGAGTTACATGCAAAAGATTATTTGATTATGTTTGAATTTGCGGCCGTTATCGTTTGCCATAGAAGAAAAATCTACAGACAGACAGACAAAAAGACAGACACACACACAGACTCTTCGAAAAATGACTTTTTTTCATGTTTTGAGGGTAGTACAATCAGAATCTGCAATAATCTCGACCACGATTTTTTTTTCCATCACCATACTTCCATATGGAACATGGAAGTAAAAATCGGTATGGAGAACCACACATGACTTCCATGTTCTAAGATTTATATTTAAACTCATTTACGAAATGAAATGTTTCCATAGAAACTACTTCTTTCCATTTTACGGCCAAACAGCCCGGGAAGGAATTTTAACAACAAACTACTACTTTGTTGCCGATAACGTAGTACACATATAAAAATTATCCCCCCCCTTCAACTATAATTTTCATTTATAGAAAATTACCCCCACCCCGTTCAACTAGCCTCTTCATTTATAGATATTTCATCTATGTTTCTACATTGGATTATTAAGATCTTCTTATCAGGATACTTTAATTATCAAAATTAAGTACTTTACTCTAGTTAGCACAAAAAATGTTTCCGGTAAACTGCCCTTTCCCCATAACCGATCTTCACCAAAATCAAAAGGCATTGAGTCTTCTACAAATCAGGCACATATGTAAAAAATTATTTGATTCTCTTTGAATTTACGGCAGTAATTGTTCCTCATGGAAATATTTCTCTTGTTACAACATAAAATGTTCTGGTAAACGACGCCTTTCCCTTAACCGATCTTCACCAAAATCAAATGGTCTTGAATACTCTACAATTCAGGGATGCATGCACAACATTATTTGATTCTCTTTGTATGTGCGGCAGTTGTCGTTTGTCATAGAAACTATTACTCTTGTTAAAACATTAAAGATGACCGGTAAACTACCCCTTTCCCTTAACTGATCTTCACCACAATCAAGACACCATGAGCTCTTTACAATTCAGGAACGTATGCAAAAAAGTAATTGATTCTCTTTGAATATGCGGCAGTTATCATTCGTCATAAAAATAAAATTAACCTTTAAAATATAAAACGTTGCTGGTAAACTAGCCCTTTCTCTTACCCGATCTACACCAATACAAAGTGGCAGGTAAACTACCCCTTTTCCTTAACTGATCTTCACCAAAATCAATAGGCCTTGCGTCCTCTGCAACACAGGCACATATGTAAAAAATTATTTAATTATGTTTGAATATACGGTAGTTATCATCCTTCATGTAAAACGATCTCTAGTTACAACATAATTGTTGCTGGTAAACTACCCCTTTCCCTTAACCGATCTTCAACAGAATCAACAGACCTTGAGTTATCTACAGTTGAGGAACGTATGCAAAACATTATTTGATTCTGTTTGTATGTGCGGCAGTTATCGTTCGGCATAGAAACAATTACTTTTGTTAAAACCTTAAAAGTGGCTGGTAAACTACACCTTTCCCTTAACCGATCTTCACCAAAATCAATAGGCTTTGAGTCCGTTGCAACTCAGGCACATATTGAGAACCATACATGACTTCCATGTTGTAAGATTTATATTTAAAATCATTTTCGAAATGAAATATTTCCATAGAAACTACTTTTTTCTACTTACTGCTTCAGCCTTAACCACGGTACTGTGGTCACTAACGTATACCACCTCACGTTATCGCACTCGATTGTCACTGATGATGGAAGTCGATGGCACTGCCGAAACGTGTGGTTTTGCAGAAAACTTTGGTCTACTGCCAAACAGGATGGGAAAGAATTTTAACAACAAACTACTTCTTTGTTGCCGATAACGTAGTACATATATAAACAATTATCCCCTACCCCCAAAACTTAAATTTTCATTTATAGAAAATTATTCCCACCCCGAACTACTAGCCTCTTCATTTATAGATATTTCATCAACGTTTCAACAGTTGATTATTAAGATCTTCTTATCAGGATAATTTATTTATCAAAATTAAGTACTTTACTCTTGTTACAACAAAAAAATGTATCCGGTAAACTACCCTTCCCCGAACCGATCTTCACCAAAATCAATAGACCATGAGTCCTCTACAACTCATGCATATATGTAAAAAATTAATTAAATCTCTTTGAATTTACGGCAGTTATCGTTCATCATGGTAATATTTCTCTTGTTACAACATAAAATGTTCCTGGTAAACTACCCCTTTCCCTTAACCGATCTTCACCAAAATCAACAGGCCTTGAGTTCTCTACAATTTAGCGATGTATGTAAAAACGTATTTGATTGTGTTTGAATTTTACGTAGTTATCGTTTGTCATGATAAAATGTCTCTTGTTATAACATAAAATGTTGCAGGTAAACTACCCGTTTCCCTTAACAGATCTTCACGAAAATCAACAGGCCTTGAGTTCTCTACAATGTATGCAAACCATTATTTTATTATGTTTGAATTTACGGCAGTTATCGTCCGTCATAGAAAATATCGGTATGGAGAATAATATACATGACTTCCATGTTCTAAGATTTATATTTAAAATCATTTACGAAATGAAATGTTTCCATAGAAACTACTTGTTTCCACTTATTGCTTCAGCCTTAACCACAGTACTGTGGTCACTAACGTATACCACCACACGTTATCGCACTCGATTTTCACTGATGATGGCAGTCGACGGCAGTGTTTAAACGTCTGGTTTTGCAGAAAACATTTGGCTAAGCCAAACAGCCCGTAATTTTAACAACAAACCACTACTTTGTTGCCGATAATGTAGTACACGCAAAAAAATTATCCCCTCCCCCTCCAACTATAATTTTCATTTATAGAAAATTACCCCCACCCGTTCAACTAGCCTATTCATTTATAGATATTTCATCTACGTATCTACAGTGGATTATTAAGATCTTCATATCAGGATACTTTATTTATCAAAATTACTTACGTTACTCTTGTTACAACAAAAAATGTTTCCGGGAAACTGCCCATTCCCCGTAACCGATCTTCACCAAAATCAACAGGCCTTGAGTCCTCTACAACTCAAGCACATATGTAAAAAATTATTTGTTTCTGTTTGAATTTACGGCAGTTATCGTTCGTCATGAAAAAATTTCTCTTGTTACAACATTAAATTTTGCAGGTAAACTACGCATTCACCCTTAACCGATCATCACAAAAATCAACAGACATTGAGTTCTCTACAATGTAGGGAAGTATGGAAAACATTATTTGATTATGTGTGAATTTACAGCAGTTATTGTTCGTCAAAAAAAAAATTACCTTTGTTATCACATAAAACGTTGCTGGTAAACTACACCTTTCTCTTAACTGATCTTCAACAAAATCAACAAGTCCTGAGTCCTCTACAATTCAGGGATGCATGCAAAATATAATTTGATTCTGTTTGAATGTGAGGCAGTTATCGTTCGTCATAGAAACCATTACTCTTGTTAAATCATAAAAAGTGGCCAGTAAACTACCCCTTTTCCTTAACCGATCTTCACCAAAATCAATAGGCCTTGAGTCCTCTGCAACACAGGCACATATGTAAAAAATTATTTAATTATGTTTGAATTTACGGTAGTTATCGTTCTTAATGTAAAACGATCTCTAGTTACAACATAAAATGTTGCTGGTAAACTACCCCTTTCCCTTAACCGATCTTCAACAAAATCAACAGACCTTGAGTTATCTACAATTGAGGAACGTATGCAAAACATTATTTGATTCTGTTTGTATGTGCGGCAGTTATCGTTCGGCATAGAAACAATTACTTTTGTTAAAACCTTAAAAGTGGCTGGTAAACTACACCTTTCCCTTAACCGATCTTCACCAAAATCAATAGGCTTTGAGTCCGTTGCAACTCAGGCACATATTGAGAACCATACATGACTTCCATGTTGTAAGATTTATATTTAAAATCATTTTTGAAAGGAAATATTTCCATAGAAACTACTATTTTCTACTTACTGTCAGCCTTAACCACGGTACTGTGGTCACTAACTTATACCACTTCACGTTATCGCACTCGATTGTCACTGATGATGGAAGTCGATGGCACTGCCGAAAAATGTGGTTTTGCAGAAAACTTTGGTCTACTGCCAAACAGGATGGGAAGGAATTTTAACAACAAACTACTTCTTTATTGCCGATAACGTAGTACATATATAAACAATTATCCCCTATCCCGCGAACTTAAATTTTCATTTATAGAAAATTACCCCCACCCGTTCAACTAGCCTATTCATTTATAGATATTTCATCTACGTATCTACAGTGGATTATCAAGATCTTCATATCAGGATACTTTATTTATCAAAATTAAATACTTTACTCTTGTTACAACAAACAATGTTTCCGGGAAACTGCCCTTATTGCTTCAGCCTTAATCACAGTACTGTGGTCACTATCGTATACCACCGCACGTTATCGCACTCTATTTTCACTGATGATGGGAGTCGACGGCACTGCCGAAACGTCTGCTTTTGCAGAAAACATTGGGCTACAGCCAAACAGCCCGGGAAGGAATTTTATCAACAAACTACTACTTTGTTGCCGATAACGTAGTACACATATAAAAATTATCCCCTCCCCATTCAACTAGCCTTTTAAAATATAGATATTTCATCTACGTTTCTACAGTGGATTATTAAGATCTTCTTATCATGATACTTTATTTATCAATATTAAGTACTTTACTTTTGTCACAACAAAAATTGTTTCTGGTAAACTGCTCTTTCCCCGTAACTGATGTTCACCAATGTCAAATGGCCTTGAGTCATCTACAATTCAGGAATATATGTAAAAAATGATTTGATTCTGTTTGAATTTAAGGCAGTTTTTGTTCGTCATGGAAATATTTCTCTTGTTATAACATAAAATGTTGCACGTAAACTACCCATGTCCCTTAACCGATCTTCACCAAAATCAACAGGCCTTGAGTTCTCTACAATTTAGGGATGAAATCAAAAACGTATTTGTTTATGTTTGAATTTACAGCAGTTACCGTTCGTCACTGAAAACATTACCCTTGTTATCACATAAAACGTTGCTGGTAAGCTACCCCTTCTCTTAACTGATCTTCACCAAAATCAATAGGCCTTCAGTCCACAACAATTCAGGGATGCATGCAAAACATTATTTGATTCTGTTTGAATGTGGGGCAATTATCGTTCGTCATAGAAAAAATACCCTTGTTATCACATAAAACGTTGCTGGTAAGCTACCCCTTCTGTTAACTGATCTTCACCAAAATCAACAGGCCTTCAATCCTCTACAATTCAGGGTTGTATGCGAAACATTATTTGTGTCTGTTTGAAGTAGCTGCTTATATCCTTTGCCATAGAAAATATCGGTATGGAGAACCATACATGACATCCATGTTCTAAGATTTATATTTAAAATCATTTACGAAATGAAATGTTTCCATAGAAACTACTTGTTTCCACTTATTGCTTCAGCCTTAACCACAGTACTGTGGTCACTAACGTATACCACCGCACGTTATCGCACTCTATTTTCACTGATGATGGCAGTCGATGGCACTGCCGAAATGTCTGATTTTGCAGAAAACATTGGGCTACAGCCAAACAGCCCGGGAAGGAATTTTATCAACAAACTACTACTTTGTTGGCGATAACATAGTACACATATAAAAATTATCCCCTCCCCATTCAACTAGCCTTTTAAATTATAGATATTTCATCTACGTTTCTACAGTGGATTATTAAGATCTTCTTATCAGGACACTTTATTTATAAAAATTAAATACTTTACTCATGTTACCACAAAAAAAGATCCCAGTAAACTGCCCTTTCCCCGTAACCGATCTTCACCAAAATCAAAATGCATTGAGTCTTGTACAACTCAGGCACATGTAAAAAATTATTTGATTCTCTTTAAATTTACGGCAGTTATCGTTCATCATGGAAATATTTCTCTTGTTACAACATAAAATGTTCAGGTAAACTACCCCTTTCTCTAAACCGATCTTCACCAAAATCAACAGGCCTTGTGTCCTCTACAATTTAGCAATGTATGCAAAAACGTATTTGATTATGTTTGTATATACGGCAGTTATCGTTCATAATAGAAAAAATTACCCTTGTTATCACATAATAGTTGCTGGTAAACTACCCCTTTTTCTTAACTGATCTTCACCAAAATCAAAAGGTCTTGAGTACTCTACAATTCAGGGATGAATGGAAAACATTATTTGATTGTGTTTGAAGTTGTGGCTGTTATCATTTTTGCCATAGAAAAAAATATAGCCTTGTTAAAATATAATATGTTGCAGGTAAACTATCCCTTTACCTTAACCGATCTTCACCAAAAACCATAAGCCTTGAGAAATCTACAATTCAAGGCTGTATGCGAAACATTATTTGATTCTTTTTGAATTTGGCTCTGTTATCGTTTGCCATATAAAAAATTACCCTTTATATAAAAAAATTGCATGTAAACTACCCCTTTCCCTTAACCGATCTTCACCAAAATCAAGATGCCTTGAGATCTCTACAAACTAGAAACGTATGCAAGAAATTGTTTGATTATGTTTGAATTTACGGCAGTTATGGTTCGTCATAAGAAGAATTACCCTTGTTAAAACATAAAATGTAGCCAGTAAACTACCTCTTTCCCTTAACCGATCTTCACCAAAATCAACAGACATTTAGTTCTCTTTAGCTCAGGAAGGCACGCAAAACATTATTTGATTCTGATTGAAGTTTCGGCAGTTATCATTCGTCATAGACAAAATTACATATGTTAAAACATAAAATGTTGCCGGTAAACTACTCCTTTCCATAACCCGATCTTCAACAAAAACAATAGTTTTTGAGAACTCTACAATTTAGGGCTGTATGCAAAAAAGTATTTGATTCTGTTTGACTTTGTGGCTGTTATCGTTTGCCATAGAAAATACCCTTGTTGAAACATAAAACATTGCCAGTAAAGTACCCCTTTCCCTTAACCGATCTTCACCAAAATCAACAGACATTTAGTTCTCTTTAGCTCACGAAGGCACGCAAAACATTATTTGATTCTGATTGAATTTTCGGCAGTTATCATTCGTCATAGAAAAAATTACCCATGTTAAAACATAAAATGTTGCCTGTAAACTACCCCTTTTCCTAACCCGATCTTCAACAAAAACAATAGGTTTTGAGAACTCTACAATTCAGGGCTGTACGCAAAACATTATTTGTTTCTATTTCAATTTGCGGCTGTTATCGTTTGCCATAGAAAAAAAATTACCCTTGATAAAAAAAAAAGTTGTTGGTAAACTATCCTTTTCCCTTAACCGATCTTCACCAAAAACAATAGGTCTTGAGTACTCTACAAATCAGGACTGTATGCAAAAAATTATTTGATTCTGTTTGAATTTGCGGCTGTTATCGTTTGCCACACACACACACACACACACACACACACACACACACACACACACACACACACACACACACACACACACACACACACACACACACACACACACACACACACACACACACTTTTCGAAAAATGACTTTTCAAGTTTTGAGGGTAGTACAATCAGAGTCTGCAATAATCTCTACCACGACTTTTTTTGCAATCACCATACTTCCATTTCCTTATGGAACATGGAAGTAAAATTATACCCTCCCCCTTCAACTATAATTTTCATTTATAGAAAATTACCCCCACCCCGTTCAACTAGCCTCTTCATTTATAGATATTTCATCTATGTTTGTACAGTGGATTATTAATAACTTCCTATCATGATACTATATTTATCAAAATTAAGTACTTCACTCTTGTTACAACAAAAAATGTTTCTGATAAACTGCAATTTCCCCGTAACCGATCTTCATCAAAATCAATAGGCCTTGAGTCTTCTACAACTCAGGCACATATGTAAAACTTATATGATTATTTAATAATATATATATACTTTCACTTATGAACTTACTTTTGTCACTTCCCAAACGTTTTGAGATGTTGTTTCTCTTCTTCAGTGGGTTTAAAGTGAACGAAGGGGATGCAACAACAAGATAATTTTTATATGATTATGTTTGAATTTATGGCAGTATCGTTCATCATAGAAAAATTAACCTTGTTATCACATAAAACGTTGGAGGTAAACTACCCCTTTCTCTAACTGATCTTCAAAATAATTAATAGGTGTTGAGTCCTCTACAATTCAGGGATGCATGCAAAATATTATTTGATTCTGTTTGAATGTGCGGCAATTATCGTTCGTAATAGAAAAAATTATCCTTGTTTAAACATATAAAGTTGCTGGTAAACTACCCCTTTTCCTTAACCGATCTTCACCAAAAACAATAGGTCTTGAGAACTCTACAATTCAGGGCTATATGGGAAACATTATTTGATTCTGTTTAAAGTTGTTGGTGTTATCGTTTGCCATAGCAAAAAATACCCTTGATAAAACATAAAACGTTGCTGGTAAACTACCCCTTTCCCTTAAACGATCTTCACCAAAAACAATAGATCTTGAGTCCTCTACAATTCAGGACTATATGCAAAATATTATTTGATTCTGTTTGAATTTGCGGCTGTTATCATTTGCAAAAAAAAATCTACAGACAGACAGACCCACAGCAGACAGACAGACACACAGACACTTTTCGCAAAATTACTTTTTTTCATGTTTTGAGGGTAGTACAATCAGAATCTGCAATTATCTCGAACACAATTTTTTTTGCCATCTCCATACTTCCATTCCTTATGGAACATGAAAGTAAAATATCTGTATGTAGAACCATACATGACTCCCATGTTCTAAGATTTATATTTAAAATCATTTACGAAATGAAATGTTTCCATAGATACTACTTTTTTCCACTTATTGCTTCAGCCTTAACCACAATACTGTGTCATTAACATATACCACCACACGTTATCGCACTCGATTTTCACTGATGATGGCTGTCGACGGCACTGCCGAAACATCTGGTTTTGCAGAAAATGCAGAAAAAATTGGACTAAGGCCAAACAGCCCGGGAAGGAATTTTAACAACAAACTACTACTTTGTTGCCGATAACGTAGTGCACATATAAAAATTATCCCCTCCCCATTCAACTAGCCTCTTCAATTATAGATAATTCATCTATGATTCTACAGTGGATTATTAAGATCTTCTTATCAGGATACTTTATTAATCAAAATTAAGTACTTTACTTTTGTCACAACAAAAATTGTTTCTGGTAAACTGCCCTTACCCCATAACCGATTTTCACCAAAATCAATAGGCCTTGAGTATTCTACAACTCGGGCACATGTAAAGAATTATTTGATTCTGGTGAATTTATGGCAGTTATCGTTCTTCATGAAAATATTTCTCTTCTTACAACATAAAATGTCGGTGGTAAACTACCCCATTCCCTTAACCGATCTTCAACAAAATCAATAGGGCTTGAATTCTCTACAATATAGGGATTTATACAAAAACTTATTTGATTATGTTTGAATTTACGGCAGTTATCGCTCGTCATAGGAAAAATTAACCTTGTTATCACACAAAAAGGTTGCAGGTAAACTACCCCTTCTCTTAACAAATCTTCAGCAAAATCAACAGGCCTTGAGTACTCTTGAGTACACTACAATTCAGGGATGCATGCAAAACATTATTTGATTCTGTTTGAATGTGCGGCAGTTATCGTTCTTCATAGAAACAATTACTCTTGTTAAAACATAAAACGTCTCTGGTAAACTACCCCTTTCTCTTAACCGACCTTCACCAAAATCAATAGGCCTTCATTCCTTTACAATTCAGGAACGTACACAAAAAGATATTTTATTCTGTTTGAATGTGTGGCTGTTATCGTTCGTCATAGAAAATATCGGTATGGAGAACTATACATGACTTCCGTGTTCTAAGATTTATATTTAAAATCATTTACAAAATGAAATGTTTCCATAGAAACAACTTCTTTCCACTTATTGCTTCAGCCTTAACCACAGTACTATGGTCACAAACGTATACCACCACATGTTTACGAACTCGATTTTCACTGATGATGGAAGTCGATGGCACTGCCGAAACATCAGTTTTTGCAGAAAACATTGGACTACGGCCAAACAGGACGGGAAGGAATTTCAACAACAAACTACTTCTTTGTTGCCGATAACGTAGTACATATATAAAAAAATTCCCCTCCCCCTTCAACTATAATTTTCAATTATAGAAAATTACCCCCACCACGTTCAACTAGCCCCTTCATTTATACATATTTCATCTACGTTTCTACAGTGGATTATTAAGATCTTCTTATCAGGATTCTTTATTTATCAAAATTAAGTACTTTACCCTTGTTACAACAAAACAATGTTTCTGGTAAACTACCCTTTCCCCTAACCGATCTTCACCAAAATCAGTAGACCTTGAGTCCTCTACAATTCAGACATACGTATAAAAAATTATTTGATTCAGTTTGAATTTAAGGCAGTTATCGTTCGTCAAGGAAATATTTCTCTTGTTATAACATAAAATGTTGCAGGAAAACTACCCCCTTCCCTTACCCGATCTTCACCAAAATCAATAGAACATCAGTTCTCTACAATTCAGGGATGCATGAAAAACATTATTTGATGTGTTCGAAGTTGTGGTTGTTATCGTTTGCCATAGAAAAAAATACCCTTGTTAAAACATAAAACATTGCTGGTAAACAATCCCTTGACCTTAACAGATCTTCACCAAAAACAATAAGCCTTGAGAACTCTACAATTCAAGGCTGTATGCGAAACATTATTAGATTCTGTTTGAATTTGCGGCTGTTATCGTTTGCCATAGAAAAAAATTACCATTGATAAAAAAAAATTTTAAGGTAAACTACCCCTTTCATTTAACCGATCTTCACCAAAACAATAGGTCTTGTTGAACTCTACAAATTAGGACTGTATGCAAAAAATTATTTGATTCTGTTAAATTTGCGGCTGTTATCGTTTGCCATAGGAAAATATCGGTAGCTTATGGAGAACCATACATGTCTTAAATGTTCTAAGATTTATATTTAAAATTATTTACGAAATGAAATGTTTCCATAGAAACTACTTCTTTCCACTTATTGCTTCAGCCTTAACCACAGTACTGTGGTCACTAACGTATACCACACCACGTTATCGCACTCGATTTTCACTGATGATGGCAGTCGACGGCACTGCCGAAACATCTGGTTTTGCAGAAAAGTTTGGTCTACGGCCTAACAGGACGGGAAGGAATTGTAATAACAAACTACTTGTTTCTTGCCGATAACGTAGTAAATATATAAAATATTATCCCCTCCCATTTCAACTATAATTTTTGTTTATAGAAAATTTCCCCCACCCCGTTCAACTAGCCACTTCATTTATAGATATTTCATCTACGTTTCTACAGTGGATTATTAAGATCTTCTTATCAGGATACTTTATTTATCAAAATTAATTACCTTTACTCTTGTTACAACAAAAATCGTTCCTGGTAAACTGCCCTTTCCCCGTAACCGATCTCCACCAAAATCAAAAGGCCTTGAGTCTTCTACAATTCAGGCATATATGTAAAAAATTATTTGATTCTGTTTGAATTTAAGGAAGTTATCGTTCGTCAAGGAAATATTTCTCTTGTTATAACATAAAATGTTGCATGTAAACTACCCCTTTCCCTTAACTGATCTTCACCAAAATCAACAGGCCTTGAGATCTCTGCAACGTAGGGAAGTATGCAAAACATTATTTGATTATGTTTGAATTTACGGCTGTTATCGTTCGTCATAGAAAAAATTACCCTTGTTATCACTTAAAACCTTGCTGGTAAACTACACCTTTCTCTTAACTGATCTTCTCCAAAGTCAATAGGTAGTACCTAGAGCTGTTGCCCGGGTAGGCTGCGTTACTTTGTATGGAATCTTTGCTTGTGAATTTAACTGCTATTTGTATATTTATCAAAGTGATTTCTTCACCACATCATCATGAGTGTTCATCATCAACAGTGTGCTGTTCGTGTTCTTTGTCTGCTATTGTAGTGATTCAGTGGTGGTGAAAGTCACTCTTTCCTAGCCCTTTTCTGCGTCTTCGACGTTCATTTCTGTCACCCGAGATGGCGTCGAATGCAAAGCCCGTTCCTTTGCCGGCACCGCTGGTAACCTTAATGGAAACCTGCGGTACCGGTCCTCAATATACCCCGCTGTCTTCCCATGCAGTTAGTGAAAGTGATAGTGAAAGTGATTGTCCCTCGATGTGTAGTGTGGGGACGGGGGACGGTGAATTTTCGCTTGTGGAGGGCAAGTCTGCCAAACGCAAGCGAAAATTAGTTGCCAGCCCGCCACCGGCCGCTCCAACACATCGGGTACTCAGTCCTGGTAACAGCGCCAGCCATCCGACTCAGTCTACCTCTCAATCTGTGTCCAAACCAAAAATTCCACCATTGTCATTCCCGACAATCGCAATTATAGGGAAATTCTCCGTTCCCTGAAGAATCTGCTTCCTTCGGCCAAACTCGAGGCCAGGTACCAAGGCGGCTCGCTTCGAATTGCGGCCACTACAGTCCCGGACTTCCTATCGGTACAACAGTTTCTCACCGAGAGAAAGATTTCCTTCCATACTTTCGCGCTTCCTTCTGAGCGCGAAATTAAAATAGTTCTCTCAGGACTTCCTTCCTGGACCGCTCCCGATACCATAAGGCAGGAGCTTGTCGCCCTAGGCTATTCGCCGATGGCGGTTTAGTGTACTGCATGTTGGCAAGGGGGAAGATCGCCGTCCCGTGAATAGTTTTCTAGTGAAATTACTCAAAGTAGGCGAATTCGAGGAGGTCTATTGCCTCCAAAACTTCCTGCACCTTCGGGTGCAAGTCCGTTTCTTCGACCCGCGGCCAGGCCCCTCGCAGTGTTTTAACTGCCAGAGGTTTGGCCACTCCAGCTCGTTCTGCAATCACCCACCGCGTTGCGTGCGATGTACTGAGCCTCGTCGTCGGTGTGATAAGCCCAAAACGGGGTTCACCGCCATTTGCTGCAACTGCGGCGGGGACCATCCGGCTAGTTATAGAGGATGTAAAGAATGTATATCGGCCATGAAGCTGCAGCGGACTCCTGCTCGCCCTGGCGCGCAGGCAGGCCGTGTTGCAGGTCCCCTCCCTAACCGCAGAGAGACCTTCCCCCTCTCTCCGGAGCATCATCTCAGGCCCCGGCAGCAGTTCCGGCTGCTCCCAGGGCCCCAGTTCCGCCTGCAGTCGTTTCGGCGCCGCCTGCAGTCCCCTCTGCCCCGGCACCTGCCGGAGCGCCTGGTACTTCATACGCGGCTGTGGCCACTACATCTGTTCCGCCTTCCGCTCCTCGGAGCTCCAAAACAAAGCGCACTCGTCGCCGTCAGCGACAAGTTTTACAGGCCTTGCCTGTAAAGCCTCAGCGGGCCCCGCCCGCCCACAGCCATCAACCTAAGCTCCCAACTGAGCAGACCTCACGTCCGTTCCCGAGCCCTGCGCCATCTACGACACCGGCTGAGGCCAGCCAAGTCCATCTTCCGGAATCTCGGGACTCTTCCCGGGCCCCGGTGGCCCCCCTGACTGCCTGGGCTGAAACTTTGGTAAATAACATCAGGTCTGCTCCAGATACAACCACGGTTCTCGCCCTGGTGTTCAATCATTGTCTACCCTCTTCCCTCTTCTTTCTTTGAATGGCTAGGAGTCTTAGGATCGTCGCGTGGAATGCCCATGGGGTAGTCCCTCGACGATCTGAACTGATGACTTCCGTAACGGAGTACGACGCTGATGTCGTCCTCCTTTGCTAGACTCATCTGGCTCGCTACCATACCTTCAACCTGCCATCTTACATCTGTTTTCGTCAGGATCGTCCCCAGCGGCCTGGCTGTCGCCCCTCGGGGGAGACAGCCGTCTTAGTCCACAGGCGGATATCCCACAGGCCACTACCCCCTTTAGATAGATCTCTTGTCGAAGGTTGTGCGGTGGCGATAGACGCTGGTGGATCGGAGTTGCGCGTTGTAGCGGCGTATCTCCGGCCCGGCCTTCGGATACCTCCACCGCCCGAGGAGTGGGACGCTCTCCTCGATCATCCCCTACCACCCATTGTAGCCAGCGACTTATATGCCAAGCATCCCTCTTGGAACAGCAGAGTAGCCAACGCCTACGGGAAATCTCTGTATCGGTTCGTCTCCGACGACCCGGTACTCAAGTCATCGGCCCAGAAGACCCTACTCACTTCCCCTTTCCCGTCATCGACCGGACGTCCTTGGCTACGACAGTGTCATAGCCAAGGACGTGACCCATCACATCCAGGTCTCGTCAGTGTCGGATCTCTCATCCGATCACAATCCCCTTTTTATAACTGCCCGTGAGATGTCGGCCTCACCCCGACCTCCCGCTCAGATTGTTAGGAGAGTCAACTGGCGCTCCTACCATCACGAGCTCTCACGGGGGTTTCCATCACTCCCCGCGGACCCGATCGTCACTTGTGACGATTTGGATCTCCGAGCCACTCGTCTTCAGGAGATGGTCCAATGTATCATGGATCGACACACCTATGCTCTCGAGGTGAACCATCCACGCTCGGCTCCTACCACCGGAAGCTCTCCACGCCATCTGGCTACGGCGCAAGCTCCGCCGCAGATTGCAAAGAACCCGTGATCCCGGCGTCAAAAGGCGCTTTAAGGCCCAGTCTCTTTGCGTCCAGCAGCTACTGCGGGACGTAAACTCTGATCGATGGGATTCATATCTTGAGTCTCTTAAAGTCGACCACGCCTCCGTCTGGAGAGCGGCGAGTATACTGACCCGCGGGAAGAGAACTCGCAACCCACTTCAAACTCCGAACGGGGTTGTATCTTCATCAGAAGGCAAGGCTTTTGCAGAAAAGTTTGGTCTACGGCCTAACAGGACGGGAAGGAATTTTAATAACAAACTACTTGTTTGTTGCCGATAACGTAGTAAATATATAAAAAATTATCCCCTCCCATTTCGACTATAATTTTTGTTTATAGAAAATTACCCCCACCCCGTTCAACTAGCCACTTCATTTATAGATATTTCATCTACGTTTCTACAGTGGATTATTAAGATCTTCTTATCAGGATACTTTATTTATCAAAATTAATTACCTTTACTCTTGTTACAACAAAAATCGTTCCTGGTAAACTACCCCTTCCCCTTAACCGATCTTCACCAAAATCAACAGGCCTTGAGATCTCTGCAATGTAGGGAAGTATGCAAAACATTATTTGATTATGTTTGAATTTACGGCAGTTATCGTTCGTCATACATAAAATTACCCTTGTTATCACATAAAACGTTGCTGGTAAACTACACCTTTCTCTTAACTGATCTTCTCCAAAGTCAATAGGTAGTTCCTAGAGCTGTTGCCCGGGTAGGCTGCGTTACTTTGTATGGCATCTTTGCTTGTGAATTTAACCGTTATTTGTACATTTATCAAAGTGATTTCTTCACCACATCATCATCAGTGTTCATCATCAACATTGTGCTACATTTTATCAGTGTATTGTATCGTGCGCGAGTGTTTTTGTGATTTGTGGCGGTGCGCGTCTGCTGTTCGAGTTCTTTGTCTGCTATTGTAGTGATTCAGTGGTGGTGAAAGTCACTCTTTCCTAGCCCTTTTTTGCGTCTTCGACGTTCATTTCGGTCACCCGAGATGGCGTCGAATGCAAAGCCCGGTCCTTTGCCGGCACCGCTGGTAACCTTAATGGAAACCTGCGGTACCGGTCCTCAATCTACCCCGCTGCCTTCCCATGCAGTTAGTGAAAGTGATAGTGAAAGTGATTGTCCCTCGATGTGTAATGTGGGGACGGGGGACGGTGAATTTTCGCTTGTGGAGGGCAAGTCTGCCAAACTCAAGCGAAAATTAGTTGCCAGCCCGCCACCGGCCGCTCCAACACATCGGGTACTCAGTGCTGGTAACAGCGCCAGCCATCCGACTCAGTCTATCTCTCAATCTGTGTCCAAACCAAAAATTCCACCAATTGTCATTCCCGACAATCGCAATTATAGGGAAATTCTCCGTTCCCTGCAGAATCTGCTTCCTTCTGCCAAACTCGAGGCCAGGTGCCAAGGCGGCTCGCTTCGAATTGCGGCCACTACAGTCCCGGACTTCCGATCGGTACAACAGTTTCTCACCGAGAGAAAGATTTCCTTCCATACTTTCGCGCTTCCTTCTGAGCGCGAAATTAAAATAGTTCTCTCAGGACTTCCTTCCTGGACCGCTCCCGATACCATAAGGCAGGAGCTTGTCGCCCTAGGCTATTCGCCGATGGCGGTTTAGTGTACTGCATGTTGGCAAGGGGGAAGATCGCCGTCCCGTGAATAGTTTTCTAGTGAAATTACTCAAAGTAGGCGAATTCGAGGAGGTCTATTGCCTCCAAAACTTCCTGCACCTTCGGGTGCAAGTCCGTTTCTTCGACCCGCGGCCAGGCCCCTCGCAGTGTTTTAACTGCCAGAGGTTTGGCCACTCCAGCTCGTTCTGCAATCACCCACCGCGTTGCGTGCGATGTACTGAGCCTCGTCGTCGGTGTGATAAGCCCAAAACGGGGTTCACCGCCATTTGCTGCAACTGCGGCGGGGACCATCCGGCTAGTTATAGAGGATGTAAAGAATGTATATCGGCCATGAAGCTGCAGCGGACTCCTGCTCGCCCTGGCGCGCAGGCAGGCCGTGTTGCAGGTCCCCTCCCTAACCGCAGAGAGACCTTCCCCCTCTCTCCGGAGCATCATCTCAGGCCCCGGCAGCAGTTCCGGCTGCTCCCAGGGCCCCAGTTCCGCCTGCAGTCGTTTCGGCGCCGCCTGCAGTCCCCTCTGCCCCGGCACCTGCCGGAGCGCCTGGTACTTCATACGCGGCTGTGGCCACTACATCTGTTCCGCCTTCCGCTCCTCGGAGCTCCAAAACAAAGCGCACTCGTCGCCGTCAGCGACAAGTTTTACAGGCCTTGCCTGTAAAGCCTCAGCGGGCCCCGCCCGCCCACAGCCATCAACCTAAGCTCCCAACTGAGCAGACCTCACGTCCGTTCCCGAGCCCTGCGCCATCTACGACACCGGCTGAGGCCAGCCAAGTCCATCTTCCGGAATCTCGGGACTCTTCCCGGGCCCCGGTGGCCCCCCTGACTGCCTGGGCTGAAACTTTGGTAAATAACATCAGGTCTGCTCCAGATACAACCACGGTTCTCGCCCTGGTGTTCAATCATTGTCTACCCTCTTCCCTCTTCTTTCTTTGAATGGCTAGGAGTCTTAGGATCGTCGCGTGGAATGCCCATGGGGTAGTCCCTCGACGATCTGAACTGATGACTTCCGTAACGGAGTACGACGCTGATGTCGTCCTCCTTTGCTAGACTCATCTGGCTCGCTACCATACCTTCAACCTGCCATCTTACATCTGTTTTCGTCAGGATCGTCCCCAGCGGCCTGGCTGTCGCCCCTCGGGGGAGACAGCCGTCTTAGTCCACAGGCGGATATCCCACAGGCCACTACCCCCTTTAGATAGATCTCTTGTCGAAGGTTGTGCGGTGGCGATAGACGCTGGTGGATCGGAGTTGCGCGTTGTAGCGGCGTATCTCCGGCCCGGCCTTCGGATACCTCCACCGCCCGAGGAGTGGGACGCTCTCCTCGATCATCCCCTACCACCCATTGTAGCCAGCGACTTATATGCCAAGCATCCCTCTTGGAACAGCAGAGTAGCCAACGCCTACGGGAAATCTCTGTATCGGTTCGTCTCCGACGACCCGGTACTCAAGTCATCGGCCCAGAAGACCCTACTCACTTCCCCTTTCCCGTCATCGACCGGACGTCCTTGGCTACGACAGTGTCATAGCCAAGGACGTGACCCATCACATCCAGGTCTCGTCAGTGTCGGATCTCTCATCCGATCACAATCCCCTTTTTATAACTGCCCGTGAGATGTCGGCCTCACCCCGACCTCCCGCTCAGATTGTTAGGAGAGTCAACTGGCGCTCCTACCATCACGAGCTCTCACGGGGGTTTCCATCACTCCCCGCGGACCCGATCGTCACTTGTGACGATTTGGATCTCCGAGCCACTCGTCTTCAGGAGATGGTCCAATGTATCATGGATCGACACACCTATGCTCTCGAGGTGAACCATCCACGCTCGGCTCCTACCACCGGAAGCTCTCCACGCCATCTGGCTACGGCGCAAGCTCCGCCGCAGATTGCAAAGAACCCGTGATCCCGGCGTCAAAAGGCGCTTTAAGGCCCAGTCTCTTTGCGTCCAGCAGCTACTGCGGGACGTAAACTCTGATCGATGGGATTCATATCTTGAGTCTCTTAAAGTCGACCACGCCTCCGTCTGGAGAGCGGCGAGTATACTGACCCGCGGGAAGAGAACTCGCAACCCACTTCAAACTCCGAACGGGGTTGTATCTTCATCAGAAGGCAAGGCTTTTGCAGAAAAGTTTGGTCTACGGCCTAACAGGACGGGAAGGAATTTTAATAACAAACTACTTGTTTGTTGCCGATAACGTAGTAAATATATAAAAAATTATCCCCTCCCATTTCGACTATAATTTTTGTTTATAGAAAATTACCCCCACCCCGTTCAACTAGCCACTTCATTTATAGATATTTCATCTACGTTTCTACAGTGGATTATTAAGATCTTCTTATCAGGATACTTTATTTATCAAAATTAATTACCTTTACTCTTGTTACAACAAAAATCGTTCCTGGTAAACTACCCCTTCCCCTTAACCGATCTTCACCAAAATCAACAGGCCTTGAGATCTCTACAATGTAGGGAAGTATGCAAAACATTATTTGATTATGTTTGAATTTACGGCAGTTATCGTTCGTCATACATAAAATTACCCTTGTTATCACATAAAACGTTGCTGGTAAACTACACCTTTCTCTTAACTGATCTTCTCCAAAGTCAATAGGTAGTTCCTAGAGCTGTTGCCCGGGTAGGCTGCGTTACTTTGTATGGCATCTTTGCTTGTGAATTTAACCGTTATTTGTACATTTATCAAAGTGATTTCTTCACCACATCATCATCAGTGTTCATCATCAACATTGTGCTACATTTTATCAGTGTATTGTATCGTGCGCGAGTGTTTTTGTGATTTGTGGCGGTGCGCGTCTGCTGTTCGAGTTCTTTGTCTGCTATTGTAGTGATTCAGTGGTGGTGAAAGTCACTCTTTCCTAGCCCTTTTTTGCGTCTTCGACGTTCATTTCGGTCACCCGAGATGGCGTCGAATGCAAAGCCCGGTCCTTTGCCGGCACCGCTGGTAACCTTAATGGAAACCTGCGGTACCGGTCCTCAATCTACCCCGCTGCCTTCCCATGCAGTTAGTGAAAGTGATAGTGAAAGTGATTGTCCCTCGATGTGTAATGTGGGGACGGGGGACGGTGAATTTTCGCTTGTGGAGGGCAAGTCTGCCAAACTCAAGCGAAAATTAGTTGCCAGCCCGCCACCGGCCGCTCCAACACATCGGGTACTCAGTGCTGGTAACAGCGCCAGCCATCCGACTCAGTCTATCTCTCAATCTGTGTCCAAACCAAAAATTCCACCAATTGTCATTCCCGACAATCGCAATTATAGGGAAATTCTCCGTTCCCTGCAGAATCTGCTTCCTTCGGCCAAACTCGAGGCCAGGTGCCAAGGCGGCTCGCTTCGAATTGCGGCCACTACAGTCCCGGACTTCCGATCGGTACAACAGTTTCTCACCGAGAGAAAGATTTCCTTCCATACTTTCGCGCTTCCTTCTGAGCGCGAAATTAAAATAGTTCTCTCAGGACTTCCTTCCTGGACCGCTCCCGATATCATAAGGGAGGAGCTTGTCGCCCTAGGCTAATCGCCGATGGCGGTTTAATGTACTGCATGTTGGCAAGGGGGACGATCGCCGTCCCGTGAATAGTTTTCTAGTGAAATTACTCAAAGTAGGCGAATTCGAGGAGGTCTATGGCCTCCAAAACTTCCTGCACCTTCGGGTGCAAGTCCGTACCTTCGACCCGCGGCCAGGCCCCTCGCAGTGTTTTAACTGCCAGAGGTTTGGCCACTCCAGCTCGTTCTGCAATCACCCACCGCGTTGCGTGCGATGTACTGAGCCTCGTCGTCGGTGTGATAAGCCCAAGACGGGGTTCACGGCCATTTGCTGCAACTGCGGCGGGTACCATCCGGCTAGTTATAGAGGATATAAAGAATTTATATCGGCCATGAAGCTGCAACGGACTCCTGCTCGCCCTGGCGCGCAGGCAGGCTGTGTTGCAGTTCCCCTCCCTAACCGCAGAGAGGCCTTTCCCCTCTCTCCGGAGCATCATCTCAGGCCTCGGCAGCAGTTCCGTCTGCTCCCAGGGCCCCAGTTCCGCCTGCAGTTGTTTCGGCGCCGCCTGCAGTCCCTTCTGTCCCGGCACCTGCCGGAGCGCCCGGTCCTTCATACGCGGCTGTGGCCGCTACATCTGTTCCGCCTTCCGCTCCTCGGAGCTCCAAAATAAAGCGCACTCGTCGCCGTCAGCGACAAGTTCCACAGGCCTTGCCTGTAAAGCCTCAGCGGGCCCCGCCCGCCCCCAGCCATCAACCTAAGCTCCCAACTGAGCAGACCTCACGTCCGTCCCCGAGCCCTGCGCCATCTACGACACCGGCTGATGCCAGCCAGGTCCGTCTTCCGGAATCTCTGGAATCTTCCCGGGCCCCGGTGCACCCCCTGACTGCCTGGGCTGAAACTTTGGTAAATAACATCAGGTCTGCTCCAGATACAACCACGGTTCTCGCCCTGGTATTTCAATAATTGTCTACCCTCTTCCCTCTTCTTCCTTTGAATGGCTAGGAATCTTAGGATCGTTGCGTGGAATGCCCATGGGGTAGTCCCTCGACGATCTGAACTGATGACTTCCGTAACGGAGTACGACGCTGATGTCGTCCTCCTTTGCTAGACTCATCTGGCTCGCTACCATACCTTCAACCTGCCATCTTACATCTGTTTTCGTCAGGATCGTCCCCAGCGGCCTGGCTGTCGCCCCACGGGGGAGACAGCCGTCTTAGTCCACAGGCGGATATCCCACAGGCCACTACCCCCTTTAGATAGATCTCTTGTCGAAGGTTGTGCGGTGGCGATAGACGCTGGTGGATCGGAGTTGCGCGTTGTAGCGGCGTATCTCCGGCCCGGCCTTCGGATACCTCCACCGCCCGAGGAGTGGGACGCTCTCCTCGATCATCCCCTACCAACCATTGTAGCCAGCGACTTAAATGCCAAGCATCGCTCTTGGAAAAGCAGAGTAGCCCACGCCTACGGAAAATCTCTGTATTGGTTCGTCTCCGACGACCCGGTACTCAAGTCATCGTCCCAGAAGACCCTACTCACTTCCCCTTTCCCGTCATCGACCGGACGTCCTTGGCTACGACAGTGTCATAGCCAAGGACGTGACCCATCACATCCAGGTCTCGTCAGTGTCGGATCTCTCATCCGATCACAATCCCCTTTTTATAACTGCCCATGAGATGTCGGCCTCACCCCGACCTCCCGCTCAGATTGTTAGGAGAGTCAACTGGCGCTCCTACCATCACGAGCTCTCACGGGGGTTTCCATTACTCCCCGCGGACCCGATCGTCACTTGTGACGATTTGGATCTCCGAGCCACTCATCTTCAGGCAATGGTCGAAGGTGTCATGGATCGACACACCTATGCTCTCGAGGTGAACCATCCACGCTCGGCCCCTACCACCGGAAGCTCTCCACGCCATCTGGCTACGGCGCAAGCTCCGCCGCAGATTGCAAAGAACCCGTGATCCCGGCGTCAAAAGGCGCTTTCAGGCCCAGTCTCTTTGCGTCCAGCAGCTACTGCGGGACGTAAACTCTGATCGATGGGATTCATATCTTGAGTCTCTTGAAGTCGACCACGCCTCCGTCTGGAGAGCGGCGATATACTGACCCGCGGGAAGAGAACTCGCAACCCACTTCAAACTCCGAACGGGGTTGTATCTTCATCAGAAGGCAAGGCTGATGTCTTCGCAGACTGCACGGAGGTACAATTTACTGTTCAGCAAGGCGTCTCGGACCCTGGCCACTCGGCAGAAATCCGTGACTTCCTATCTGGACACTTTTCTCGCCCTCCCGATGTCCCAGCCCTCCTGTTCGACAGGGATGAACTAGTTTCATCTATCTGCCGACTAAATCGCCGTCGCGCTCCCGGTCCTGACAGGATCGGGGCCGCTGCTCTACAAAATCTACCGGCCTCAGGCGTTGACCTCGTTCTCGAGCTGTTTAACTCCTGTCTCCGGCTACAGTACTTTCCCCGCCTGTGGAAAACTGCCAATATCGTAATGATACCGAAGCGTCCCAAGCCGCGCATGCTTCCTGAAAGCTATCGACCAATCTCTCTCTTGCTAGTCATCTCGAAGGTGTTCGAGCGTCTCCTGCTAGCTCGCATCTCGCCGCTGCTAGATGGTTTCATCCGCAGCGAACAGTTTGGGTTTCGCGGAGAGCATCGACCACGCTTCAATTGGTCCGCGTTGTTACGCACTTGTCAGACGCCACCAACAGGCGAGCGGCTACGGCTGCCGTACTGTTGGACGTCAGCAAGGCCTTCGATAAAGTCTGGCACGAAGGTCTTCTCTTCAAACTTGCCAATTCCCCTCTACCATCGGCCATAGTGTTTTTCCTCCAGTCGTATCTCAGCGACCGAACCTTTAGGGTGAGCGTCGACGTGTCCTGTTCTACAGTTCGACCCGTCGCCGCCGGCGTACCACAGGGATCTGTCCTCGGCCCCGTTCTGTACCTTGTGTACACGAACGACCTGCCTGTATTGCCCGGAGTCACGCTGTCTTTGTTCGCTGACGACGCTATGTATCACTGCAGCTCCCTGTCCCCGCGATTTGCGAGTACAAAGCTGCATTGTCAGTTGAGCCAGCTTCCGGACTGGCTAAGGAAATGGCAGGTGACGATCAACACGGAGAAATCCGAGGCGATCTGCTTCACCCGTAAGTCCATCTCCCGATGCCAGGCCCCTCTCCCTAGAATGGCGGCCCATCGCCTACAAAGAATCGGTGAAATATTTAGGCGTTCGGCTAGATCGTCTCCTTTGCTTCAACATCCACATGACGGAAACCCTTGCCAAGGCTCGGGGCGTCCGAGCCAAATTATCTCCTTTCCTCTCGTGTCGCAGCCGCCTGGCCATGCGCACGAAGTTTACCATCTATCTGCTTTTTCTCAGGTCTGTACTGAGCTATGCGGCTCCCCCCTGGTGGTCTCTTTTATCCACCACCAACAGATGTAGGCTGGAAGCTTTCCAGTCCCGAACCCCCCGATCCTTGGTTTGTAAGGAACGACGTGATTCGAAGGGGTCTCCGTGTTCCTACCTTGACTGCCTTTGTCCGGTCGCTGGCTTTAACTCTCTTTGCTAAAGCCTCGACCTCCACCTTCCCATACCTACGAACCATCAGTGCATCAGAACCACCACCGCCCATTCGGGTCAAGTGCCCTCGGGCGCTTCTTGACGACTCGTCATAACGCCATCCTCTTTAAATTAAACTAAAGAATGTAATCATCAGTCCCAGACCAAAGTTTTTCACTTAAACTGTCCTTCTCTCCTTCCTGACCACCTCCTAGCACGCTGAGTCGGCTGCTTGTCGCTGTCATCAATCATTGGCGTGGAGGCTCTCCGCCTCGCTGGGAGCGACCGACTCCCTCAGGGCGTCTGCTGACTGGACTTGAAACGGGCAACATCTGTTGCTCGAATCGGTACCAGCGGCAGTGCACAAATCAAAACAAAGTTTATATTCCCCGCTTTCACAGTTAACTGGTTGGCGGTTTCCTATTCCAGTTTCAGGTCACCAGTTGAAAATGTACCAGCACTATGTTCACTTCTGGCAGCCATTGGACACATTCCAGATGCTGCAAATAAGCCACGGGTGCAAAGACACCCCGCATCCATAATGCAATGCAATGCAATGCAGTCAATAGGTCTTGAGTCCTCTACAATTTAGGAATGCATGCAAAACATTATTTGATTCTGTTTGAATGTGCGGCAGTTATCGTTCGACATGGTAACAATTACTCTTGTTAAAACATTAAAAGTGGCAGGTACACTACCCCTTTCCCTAAACCGAGCTTTACTAAAATCAACAGGCCTTCAATATTTTACAATTGAGGAACGTATGCAAAAATATATTTGATTCTGTTTGAATGTGCGGCAGTTATCGTTCGCCATAGAAAAAATTACCGTTGTTAAAACATAAAATGTTGCCGGTAAACTACACTTTCCCTTAAACGATCTTCACCAAAATCAACAGACATTAGTTCTCTATAGCTCAGAAAGGTGTGTAAAACATTATTTGTTTCTGATTGAATTTATGGCAGTTATCATTCATCATAAAAAAAGTTACCCATGTTAAAACATAAAACGTTGCTGGTAGACTACCCCTTTCCCTTACCGATCTTCAACAAAAACAATAGGTCTTGAGAACTCTACAATTCAGGGGTGTATGCAAAACATTATTTGATTCTGTTTAAATTTGCGGCTGTTATCGTTTGCCATAGAAAATACGCTTGTTAAAAAAAAAACGTTGCTGACAAACTACCCCCTTCCCGTAATTGATCTTCACAAAAACAACAGGTCTTGAGAACTTTACAATTCATAGTTGCATCAAAAAATTATTTGATTTTGTTTGAATTTGCGGCTGTTATCGTTTGCCATAGGATATACCTTTGTTAAAACATAAAACGTTGCCAGTAAACTACCCCTTTCCCTTAACTGATCTTCACCAAAACAATAGTTCTTGAGAACTCTACAATTCAGGGCTGTATGCAAACAATTATTTGATTCCGTTTGAATTTGCGGCTGTTATCGTTTGCCATATAAAAAAAATCAACAGACAGACAGACACACATACAGACAGACAGACATACACATTAGACACTTTTGGAAAAATGACTTTTTTCATGTTTTGAGGGTAGTACAATCAGAATCTGCAATAATCTCGATCACAATTTTTTTCCATCACCATACTTCCATTTCCTTATGGAACATGGAAGTAAAAATTATTTGATTCTGTTTGAATTTACGGCAGTTATCGTTCTTCATGAAAAATGATCTCTTATTACAACATAAAATGTGGCAGGTAACCCTTTCCCTTAGCCGATCTTCAACAGAATCAACATACCTTGAGTTATCTACAATTGAGGAAGGTATGCACAAAATTATTTGACTCTGTTTAAATGTGCGGTAGTTATCGTTCGTCATAGAAACAATTACTCTTGTTAAAACATAAAATGTAGCTGTTAAACTACCCCTTTCCCTTAACCGATCTTCACCAAAATCAACAGGCCTTCAGTATTTTAAAATTGAGGAACGCATGCAAAAAAATATTTGATTGTTTGAATGTGCGGCAGTTATCGTTCGTCATAGAAAACATTTCTCTTGTTACAACATAAAATGTTGCAGGTAAACTACCCCTTTCCCTTAACTGATCTTCACCAAAATCAATAGGCCTTGAGCTCTCTACAATTTAGGTTTGTATGCGAAAACGTATTTGATTATGTTTGAATTTATGGCAGTTATCGTTCGTCATAGATTAAATTGCCCTTCTTATCCCATAAAACGTTGCTGGTAAACTACCCCTTCTCTTAACTGATCTTCACCAAAATCAACAGGCCTTGAGTACTCTACAATTCAGAAATGCATGCAAAATATTATTTGATTCTGTTTGAATTTACGGCAGTTATCGTTCGGCATGAAAAAATTTCTCCTGTTACAACATACAATGTTGCACGTAAACTACCCTTTTTCCTTAACCGATCTTCACCAAAATCATCAGGCATATAGAACTCGACAATTCAGGGATGCGTGCAAAACATTATTTGATTCTGTTTGAATGTTGGGCAGTTATCGTTCGTGAAAAAAAATTACCCTTGTTAAAACATGAAATGTGGCAGGTGAAATACCCATTTCCCTTAACCGATCTTTACCAAAAAGAATAGGTCTTGAGAACTCTGCAATTCAGGGCTGTATGCGGAACATTACTTGATTCTGTTTGAAGTAGCAGCTGTTATCGTTTGCCATAGAAAATATCGGTATGGAGAACCATGGCACTGCCGAAACGTCTGGTTTTGCAGAAAACATTGGTCTACGGCCTAACAGCCAGGGAAGGAATTTTAACAACAAACTACTACTTTGTTGCCGATAACGTAGTACACATATAAAAATTATCCCCTCCCCATTCAACTATAATTTTCATTTATAGAAAATTACCCCCCCCCCGTTCATCAAGCCTCTTCATTTATAGATATTTCATCTACGTTTCTACAGTGGATTATTAAGATCTTCTTATCAGGATACTTTATTTATCAAAATTAAGTACTTTACTCTTCTTACAAGAAAAATTGTTTCTGGTAAACTGCCCTTTCCCCGTAACCGATCTTCACCAAAATCAAGAGGCCTTGAGTCTTGTACAATTCAGGCAAATATGTAAAAAATTATTAGATTCTGTTTGAATTTAAGGCAGTTATCGTTCGTCATGGAAATATTTCTCTTGTTACAACATAAAATTTTACATGTAAACTACCCCTTTCCCTTAACAGATCTTCACCAAAATCAACAGGCCTTGCATTCTCTACAATTTAGTGATGTATACAAAAACGTATTTGATTATGTTTGAATTTACGGCAGTTATCGTTCGTCATAGGAAAAATTACCCTTGGTATCACATAAAACGTAGCTGGTAAACTACCCCTTTCTCTTAACTGATCTTCACCAAAATCAATAGTTCTAGATTCCTATACAATTCAGGGATGTATGCAAAACATTATTTAAAGTGATTAATAGGATGACTAAAAGCTTCAGTTTCAGTAATGGAGTAAAACAGGGTGATGGTCTTTCTGCGGTACTCTTTAATTTGGCGTTACACAGTGTTATAAAGATGGTCGATCAAAAAGGGACAATATTTACAAAATCTAGCCAAATATTCGGGTATGCGGATGATATTGCAATTGTTGCAAGAAATGCAAACAAAGTTAGGGAGGTATACGATGTGATGGAAGTAGAAGCAACAAAAATTGGGCTAACTGTGTATGAGAGCAAGACTAAGTATATGATAGTGTCAAAGTCTGCGGATACAAGAAAACCTCGTGACCTGGAATTAAATGGGAAGCGCTTTGGAGGCGTGTCAGGCTTTGAATATTTAGGCACTACAATATCGAATGATAATGACATAAAAAAATGCATTAAAGAGAGGATAAGTTATGCAAATGGAGCGTATTTTGCAAATATAAATATCTTTAGAAATAAAAATATAAGGAAAGAAACCAAGCTAAAAATATATCATTCACTCATAAGACCTATTGTTGCCTATGGCTCAGAGGTGTGGACGATGAAAGTGGAGGATGAAAAAAGTTTAAGAATTTTTGAACGCAATATCTTACGAAAAATATATGGACCAGTGAGGTAAGGCAAGAACTGGAGAATACGAAGTAATGCAGAATTGCAACAACTGATACATGAGAGGGACCTTGTAAAATTTATCAAGTCACAGAGGACAAGATGGTTGGGGCATGTGGAGAGAATGGAAGAGGATAGAATGAGTAAGAGAATGATGCAGGGAAGACTATATTTCGGAAGACGAAGGGGACGGCAAAGGATGAGATGGTTGGATGAGGTGTTGTAGGATCTGATGAAGTTGGGAGTTCCAGGATGGAGAGAGAGAGTGGTGGATACAGATGACTGGAGGCGGATTGTTGAGAAGGCCAAGGCCCAAGGGCTGTAGAGCCGGAGAAGAAGAAGAAGATGCAAAACATTATTTGATTCTGTTTTAATGTGCAGCAGTTATAGTTCATCATAGAAACAATTACTCTTGTTAAAACATTAAAGGTGGCAGGTAAACTACCCCTTTCCCTTAACCGATCTTCACCAAAATCAACAGACCTTGAGTACGTACAACTTGATGAATGTATGCAAAAAATTATTTGATTCTATTTGAATATACGGTAGTTATCATTCGTCATGAAAATAAAATTACCCTTTTAAAACATAAAATGTTGCTGGTAAAATACCCTTTCCTCGTAACCGATCTTCACCAAAATCAACAGGCCATGAGCACTTTAGAAATCAGGAAGGTGTGCAAAAAAGTAATTGATTCTGTTTGAATTTACGGCAGTTATTGTTCGACATAGAAAAAATTACCCTCGTTAAAACATAAAACGTTGCCGGTAAACTACCCCTTTCTCTTAACCGATCTCCACAAAAAACAAAAAGTGTTGAGAACTATACAATTCAGGGCTGTATGCGAAACATTATTTGATTCTGCTTGAATGTTCGGCAGTTATCATTGCCATACAAACAATTACTTTTGTTAAAACATTAAAAGTTGCAGGTAAACAACCCCTTTCCCTTCACCGATCTTCACCAAAATCAATAGGCCATGAGTCCTCTACAACTCAGGCACATATGTAAAAAATTATTTGATTCTGTTTGAATTTACTGCAGTTATCGTTCTTCATGGAAAACGTTCTCTTGTTACAACATAAAACGTTGCTGGTAAACTACCCCTTTCCCTTAACCGATCTTCAACAAAATCAACAGACCTTGAGTTATCTACAATTGAGGAAGGCATGCACAAAATTATTTGATTCTGTTTAAATGTGCGGCATTTATCGTTCGTCATAGAAACAATTACCGTTGTTAAAACATAAAATGTTGCTGGTAAACGACCCCTTTCCCTTAACTGATCTTCACCAAAATCAACAAACGTTGAGATCTCTATAGCTGAGGAAGGTATGCAAAACATTATTTGATTCTGATTGAATTTACAGCAGTTATCATTCGTTAGAGGAAAAAATTACTCATGTTAAAACATAAAACGTTGCAGGTAAACTGCCCCTTTCCTAAACCGATCTTCAACAAAAACAATAAGTCTTGAGAACTCTACAATTTAGGGCTGCATGCAAAACATTATTTGATTCTCTTTGAATTTGCGGCTGTTATCGTTTGGCATAAAAAATACCCTTGTTAAAACAAAACATGTTGCAGGTAAACTACCCCTTTCCCTTAACCGATCTTCAACAGAAACAATCGGTCTTGAGAACTCTACAATTCAGGGCTGTATGCAAACATTATTTGATTCTGTTTGAATTTGCGGCTGTTATCGTTTTCCATAGAAAATACCCTTTTTAAAACATAAAATGTTGCCGGTGAACTACCCCTTTCCCTTAACCGATCTTCACCAAAAACAATAGGACTTGAGAATTGTACTATTCAGAGTTGCATGCAATAAATTATTTGATTATGTTTGAATTTGCGGCTGTTATCGTTTAGCCATAGAAACTACCCTTGTTTTAACATAAAACGTTGCTGGTAAACTACCCCTTTCCCTTAACCGATCTTCACCAAAAACAATAAGTCTTGATAACTCTACAATTCAGGGCTGTATGCAAAAAATTATTTGTTTCTGTCTGAATTTGCGGCTGTTACGTTTGCCATAAAAAAATCTACAAACACACATAGACAGACACACACACAGACACTTTTTGAAAAATGACTTTTTTTCATGTTTTGAATGTAGTACAATCAGAATGTGCAATAATCTCGAACACGATTTTTTTTACCATCACCATACTTCCATTTCCTTAAGGAACATGGAAGTATAAGAGTAAAGTACTTAATGTTGATGAATAAAGTATTCTGAAAAGGTCATAATAATCCACTGTAGTTACGTAGATTTTATATGTATAAATGAAGAGGCTAGTTGAAGAGTGTGGGGGTAATTTTCTATAGATGAAAATGATAGCTGAATGGGGAGGGGATAATTTTTACTTCCATGTTCCTTAAGGAAATGGAAGTATGGCATTGCGAAAAAATCATGTTCAAGATAACGGCAGATTCTGATTGTACTACCCTCAAAACATGAAAAAACATCATTTTTCGAAAAGTGTCTGGGTGTAGAATTTTTTTATATGGCAAACAATAAGAGCCGCAAATTCAAACAGAATCAAATAATTTTTTGTATACTGTCCTGAATTGTAGAGGACTCAAGGCCTATTGTTTTTGGTGAAGATCGGTTAAGGGAAAGGGGTAGTTTACCTGCAACGTTTTTTTACGTTTTAACAAGAGTAAATTGCTTAGTTTTGATAAATAAAGTATCCTGAAAAGAAGGTCATAATAATCCACTGTAGAAAGGTAGATGAAATATCTATAAATGAAAAGGGTTGTTGAAGTGGGTAGGGGGTAATTTTTTTAATAAATTAAAATGGTAGTTGATGATGGAGGAAGTAAATTTTATAAGTTTTATATGTGTAATATGTTAATGACAACAAAGAATTTGTTTCTATGGAAACATTTCATTTCACTTTAAAAAATTCTATATTTTTCATCTATATATTAATACGTGAAGAGAAAACTTTGTACCACTTTTTAACATATTGCGCGCACGGAGGAGTGTGAGATTTGGCATAGTTAAAGTTTATATGGAGAAGGAGTGCAGAAAGCTAAAATTTATATATAATATGTGTTACAAATACATTAAATTAAATTAAATTAAACATTCATTTGCACTTGAAAATTCATTTAAACTTTTTCAAACAATGGTAATTGTTAAAAATAAAATAATTTTGTTGCCAGGCAACAATAGTCTGTGGAGTGTATGTCAAGGCAAAAAAGCGTTTATTTTATATTTTGTATATTAGATATCTGTGTTTTATATATTAATGTGCAGTTGAAAGTGAAATACAGCTTGTTTAATATAGACCTGTTGCAAAAGGAAAATTTTGTAGCAGCAATTTGAATTGACTTACTCTCGCCTAATTATTATTGGTGGTTTCAAAAAAGTGAGTACATTTTATTATTTTTAAATTAAACCCTGTCTAATCTTAGTTTCAGTAATTTCATTACATGTTTTTTTTTTACATTCAGATATTCGCACCTACTTCCATTATGCCTCGACATAGAACACTGACGGGTCGGAGTGAGAGACAAAGAAGAAGGAATATATATTCGCGTGAAGGTCAAAATGATAATAGACCAAATGCAAATTTAAATAGTGTAAATAGTATAACATTGACGGGTCGGAGTGAGAGACAAAGAAGAAGGAATATATATTCGCGTGAAAGTCAAAATGATAATAGACCAAATGCAAATTTAAATAGTGTAAATAGTATACAAAATGATGAAATTATTTTGAGGGATACATTTAAATGCGCACTGAATGTCATTCCAAGAAATTTTAATACTTTTGATTGTGGATTAATGCAGGTTTTGCAATGCAAAACATTTCGAATCTGAGGTCACTTTAGGTGAAAGGACTGCATTCACTTCATGTTGTCATAAGGGTAAAGCAATATTACCGGCCTTAAGTCAAAATGAATACTTTAAATCATTGTATGATGGACTTACTTCAAATGAACCTTCAATAAAAAGAAAGTCAAAAAATTATTTTGAAAACATTCGTACATACAATTCATCATTTGCTATGGTTAGCTCAGAAGCTAAAATTTCGGATACAGTTACGCGTGGAGTGTATCATTTTAAAATACATGATGTTTTTTATCACAGATCAGGTCCAATGACTGCTGGATATGGTCGCTCACCATGTTATGCGCAATTATATTTTTATGATGTTGACACTGCTGTCAATTATAGATTACGTGAACACTATAATCCAACATGCAATAACAATATAATGCGCGAAATCTCTCTTGAATTGGAACACATTAATCCTTTCGTTCGGTCATTCATTGCAATGAAAGATCATTGTCAGAGAGTTGAAAATCAAAATAAAGAAATTTGTATGCTCATTAAAGTAAATCGTCATTTAGATCTATGCCGTTATAATGATGCAGTTCAAACTGATGTAGCAGTAATATTTAGTACAGTTGATGGTGAGCCACCCTTTGAACGAAATATGGTTTCGTTTTCAAAAGTTAATGGTACCATTAAAAATATCTCTGTTTTGGACCCTTTAGCGTATCCATTACTTTTTCCAAATGGTGATACTGGGTGGCATATCAATATTTCTCATAATGTACCAACTACATCTAATTCAAGAGCGCCCAGAAATAAATTAATCATGCTTCAGTATGCAGCCTATCGACTTGCAATTAGAGAAGATTTTAGCATGTTGCACCATTCACAAAAATTATTTCTGCAGTGGATAGTTGATATGTATGTGAGAATAGAGGGCACAAGGTTACATTTCATTCGACAAAATCAAACGAGTCTTATGTCTGAAGTTTACAACAATTTAACAGATAATTTAGAATTGAACCCCAATGCCAATAATGTTGGCCGTAGAGTAATTTTACCATCTTCATTCAATGGATCTCCAAGAAATATGTATCAGAATTATTTAGATGCAATGTCAATTGTACAACATTTCGGAAAGCCTTCTTTGTTTATTACAATGACATGCAATCCAAGTTGGCCTGAAATAGTTAGCAATATTGGTGTAGGTGAGTCAGCTAATTTTTGACCTGATATTGTTGTGCGTGTATTCAAGTCCAAACTGAAAGCATTAATTGAGGGCCTTACACTAAAAAAAATCTTCGGTAAAGTTGAAGCACTCATTTATACAATTGAGTTTCAAAAGAGAGGATTACCTCATGCTCACATTTTACTCTCTTTAAATGAGCAAGATAAAATTGTTAACGCTACCGATATTGATAAAGTTGTATCTGCGGAGATTCCTAACATGCAAACACATCCTACATTACATGAATATGTTGTAAAACACATGATGCATGGTCCATGCGGTGTACTTAATCCAAATTCTGTATGTATGAGAGATGGAAAATGCACAAAAGATTATCCAAAACGATTTAATGAATTTACATGTGAATCATTAAATGGATATCCATTATACAGAAGGCGTGATAATGGTATTAATGCTGAAGTTCGCGGTAGTTGCCTCGACAATCGTTATGTTGTACCATACAATCCGTATTTACTTGCCAAATTTAATTGCCATATAAATGTTGAAGTATGCACTACAGTTAAAAGTGTTAAATACATTTATAAATACGTGTATAAAGGCTATGACAGTGCATCTGTTGAATTAGGTTCAGAGAGAAATGAAGCAGGTCAAGAAATACAAATTGATGAAGTTAAAAAATTTTTAAATGGCCGTTATGTCGGATCAACTGAAGCTGTATGGTGCATCTATGAATTACCAATGCATTTTCAACCACATGTCATCGTTAGACTTGACATTCATTTACCGCGTAGACAGAATGTTTACTTTCGTGAAGGGCAAGAACGTCAAGCAATTGAAAATGCAAGACAAACAAAATTATTAGCATTTTTTGAATTGAATCGATCAAATCCATCAGCGCATGAATATAAGTATATTGAAATTCCTTTGCATTATGTGTGGGAAGATTCCCGAAAAAAATGGAAGAAGAGAAGGCGTGGAGGTGATAAAATCATTACACGCATATATGTAGTATCACCAAAAGACATCGAACTTTTCCATTTACGATTGCTTTTATTACATGTCTGTGGTCCAAAATCATTTGAGGATGTTAGAACATACAATGGAATTATACACACTTCTTTTGTTGAAGCATGCCATGCTCGCAGCATTGCTTCAAATGATAATGAATGGCGCGAATGTTTAAATGAAGCAAAAGAATTACATTCACCAAAACAAATGCGAAATTTATTTGGTTACATTTGTGCATTAAATGTGCCAGCCAATGCATTGGCGTTATGGAATGAATTTAAAGTATATCTTAGTGAAGATTTTTTGAGAGATTACAACGAAGAAGTATCCTTTAACACAGCTCTATTAGAAATTGAAGATATTATGAATGTTCATAATTTGTCTTGTCAAGAACTTGGTTTACCAGTTCCCACGTATTCGCAGAGAACAGACGAAGCAAATGCTATTGATCCAATAGAACAAGAGTTTCTGTTTTGTGAGCATTATGAAACTGCAAATATTGAACAGCGTAATCTAATTGATCGTGTGATTCGTGAAGTTTTGCACCATGATACTGGATCTAATGTTTTTTGTTTAATCACTCATGCAGGCTGTGGAAAAACATTCACACAAACAGCAATCATTCACAAATTAAATTCGCTTAATCTTAGTTGCATTGCAACAGCGTTCAGTGGCATAGCTTCAACTCTATTACTTGGAGGTAGAACTTTACACAATGTGTTTAAATTGCCTATACCCATTTTGGAAAATTCTGTAGTGAATATTACCGCAAATAGTAGCTATGGACGTTACATAAATTCATCATCATTGATAATTATTGATGAAATTTCTATGTGTCCACTGCAAGTGTTGAAAATCATAGATAGATTATTGCAGGATCTATGCGATGAAAATGATAAACATAAACCATTTGGAGTGAAAACGATACTTCTGTGCGGTGATTTTCGGCAAATCTTACCAGTTGTCCCACATGGATCATCTTTCAACTTTTCAACTTTAATTGAAAATTGTGTCACAAGTTGGCATAAATTTTTTTTTTTCATAAAGTAACGTTTACTCAAAATATGAGAGCCTTACCAAGTGAAATAGAATTTGTCGAATTCTTGAAAAAATTGGAAATGATGAAGCCCCACAATTCCCTCAGTTTGGTGAAAATATTATTGAAATACCTCAGCAAATAATAGGAGATGAAAATAATATTATTAATGAGGTGTATGGAAATATTTCCGAAAACATACTCTCAGATAATATATTGAAGTCAGTTATTTTAGCCCCTAAAAATGATGATTGTACTTTTATTAATACTGATATACTTAATTGAATACCAGGTGAACAGAAAACATATCATAGCTACGATAAAATAATTTGTGATGATGACAATGAAATCAATAACTATCCAGTAGAGTTTTTGAATTCTTTGACTATTATTGGTTTGCCACCACATAAGTTAGTATTGAAAGTTAATTGCATCGTTTTACTGATCAGAAACTTAAATACAAAGGAAGCATTAGTCAATGGAACAAGAATGCGCATCAAGTGTATGCATCGTAATGCTATTGATTGCGAAGTTTTAACTGGAACCGCACGCAATAAGAGAATTTTGATTCCACGTATAAATTTAACATATTCTGGTACTGTTTTACCATTTAACTTTCAAAGAACTCAATTTCCAATTATACCTGCATTTGCGATGACAATAAATAAGTCTCAAGGACAAACATTCGAAAAAATTGGAATTTTATTGAGGCAGCCAGTTTTTACACATGGTCAATTGTACGTCGCAGCAAGTAGAGTTCGATCATTCGATGGTTTGAGATTTTATATTTCCGAATATAATGGCCAAGGGCATTTAGCAAATGATGAGAGTTTTTACAAAAAACATCGTTTACACAGAAGTTCTGAATCATTATATTCACTTTCAAACTATTTTAAGTTCAATGGACAACATTTATTTTTTTAACCGCCCAGTTTTTTTGATTTAATGAAAAATATATGAAAAAATACGAGGCACATATTTTTTATTTCATTTTTTATTTTGTATTTATTTTTTATTTAACTTTTATATAATTCGAAAAAGATAGGCAAAATAACTGTGTAGCCTTGGCGAAACCTGGTCAGTATGGCAATAAAAAAACCCAAGGAAATGTCAAAAAACGCGTTATTGCTTTTTAAATATGGCTTATCCAAGCTAAACCTCATTTTTCCTATCTTTCATATTTACAAATAACTCGAAAATTAATGCATAGAAAAAAAATTAAAAAATTATATAAGCTTTGTAGTAGATAATCTTCAAACTGTTTTCGAATTTTGTACCTTACCAAAAATGAAATGTAATCCACTGGAATTGAAAACAATGTATCTTATACTTCTATGAATGTCAAGTCTCATTTTTATTAGCGTTTATTTGATTCAATAACATGAAAAAATTAAAACTGACAATGAATTATATCAAAAAATAAATACGAATACAAGCTGTAATTGTGTTTTTTTCAACTGTTACTAACATTAAATTTTAAATTTCATAGGTATGCAGGGAATTAAGGCAAACAACACACGCTAATGACGTATTTGTACACACTCGCAGCTGACGTAATAGAACAAAATTCAAAAAAATTATATGCAATGATTATAGAGGTATGCTCTTTGACAAAAGAATCTCAATAATGTTCAAACTTAAAAATTTAATGATTTACGGTCGAATTTCGACCACTGGGCGACCACTAGTTTTAATTATATCACGTATGAGTGGAAAATATATCGTTCCTGGTAGGCAAGCATATCTCAATTATGTAATGTTTACTTTTCCAAAGGATTATTATTGTGATTACCGCAATAAAAAAGCCGGCAGGACACACACACACAATTCGCATTATTTCTGGCCTCAATCATGTTTATTTCCTTACGTTTGCATGCTTTTTAAATGAAAAGTGGCGAAACCCACACCAACACAATGCGTGCAAGCCGAAAAGGTGGACAGGGTTTTTCTTCCTGTGGATCGCTGGCCAGTGTAATTGCATGTATGTAATCTTACTACAGACTATAAGTAATATAAAAAAAGCAATTAAAATAATATTAAACCCATAATTACCAACTACCTAATGTAAGAAAGATGAAAATAATGAAAATGACAGTTACTAATATTAAAAAGCAATTTATAAGTTTTTAGAATATTGTGAAATAAAAGTGTTTATGAAATATATCTTGTTATAATATAAACATTGAGTAACACATGGAATTTATATAAAATAACTATGTAACTAATCTAATAAGATTAAGCAATGTGTACAAAACTAATAACTAGTGGAATATATCCCTAGAAATTAAATGTTTTGAAGGTTCATCCTCTTCATTCACAGCACTTAATATTAGTGATTACTGTACTTTCACTTGTGGAAACTAACGTCTCTTATTGTCCTCGAACGTTTCGGTGTGGTGTACACCTTCCTCAGCGAGGTTTGAATACAGAGTGTCGTTAACAACTGTAACGGTTTTTTACAGGTTGGTGTGATGTGTTGGGGGGGGGGGTTTGGTGGTATGGGGTTGGCGCTGGGATTCAAAATAGAGTTTGGTTTGTGTATGATTGTGTCGAATAGTACGTGTGATTTAAAGTGTAGTTGGTCATTTAATATGTTGTTTCTTATATACAAAATATACACATCAACAACCAAGACACCATACGACATGACATAAAACGTAAATTACAACACACAGAAAAACACCAACCAAAATTAGAACGCTAAAAAATATAAAACTTAAATTACATGAACATAACCTAACAATACTAAAAGCCGATAAAGGAAACATAAACGTTATAATGGAAAAACAAGATCTAAACAATAAAATCGAGACATTCTTCACCGAAAACAATATAACTAAATTAGATAAAGACCCCACATTGAAATATCAAAAACAAATTCTTAAATAACTCGACACACATAATCCAAACAGACAACATCAAATACCTCAAACAAATCAAACCAAACCCCCAAAACTAAATGCGTTACCGAAAATACACAAACCCAATACTCCCATCAGACCATTAATAAACAACACACAAGCACCCTCCCACTAAATCGCAAGACACCTAGATAAATTAATCAGAAAAAACATAAATCTAACTAACAACACTTCCGTCAAAAATAACAGAATTGGTTAACAAAACTGAACACATCCATATTCCGCACAATTCAACTTTAGCTTCTTTTGACATAACCAATCTATACACCAACATACCCATCAAAGAGACCATACTAACACTTGAACATTTACTAAGACAAAACAACACACATGAAACACACATACAGGAGATCATCACACTCACCAAAATAATCACTGAACAAAATTACGTCACAAACAACAACATGATTTACACACAAACAGACAGACTCCCCATGGGCTCCCCTATTTCAAGAATACTAGCCGAAATATTCATACACAACATAGAACAAAAACATATATTAAACAACAACAAATACACAAACAAAATCATTTATTGGTACAGATATGTAGATGACATTTTACTTCTATATAAAAACAATAAAAGACAGATAGAAAATTTCCATAAATACATAAACACAATACACCACAAACTAAAATTCACACTGGAAATAGAACATTACAATAGTATAAACTTCCTTAACCTTACAATTAACAAAACAAACAACACACATACACGTATAAAATATACAGGAAACCTACCACAACTGACATGGTCATACATAACAGATCTAACCATCCAACACAACACAAACATGCCGCATTCAACTATATGGTCTATAGACTCACAACAATACCATAAAGCAAACAAGATTATCAGGAAGAGCTCAACACAATCAAATACATAGCGATAAAAAATGGATACACCCCCGAGTTAATAAACAATCTACACAGACACATCCTAAACAAAAACACCAAAACACAAAATACCAACAACACACAACCTAATAAATACATCACACTTACATACTACAACTCCAACACACACAAAATCGCAAACACATTCAGGAAACATAATTACAAAATAGCTTACAGAACCAACAACACCATCAAAAAACACATAAACGATACAAACACAGACACTGACACATACACCAAAACAGGAGTATACAAATTAAACTGCAGTGATTGCAACCTTTTCTACATAGGCCAGATGGGAAGATATTTTTCTTCAAGATTTTCCGAACACTTAAAAGCCCTTTCTAATAACTACATATACTCTGCATTCGTCACACACATACAGACTGAAAACCACAGCTACACCAACATAGAAAACAACCTCGAAATACTACACTACTTACCAAAAAGTAGGAAACTCAACACGGCTGAACAGTATGAAATATATAAACACCACACACTACAACCAAACAAGATATTAAATGACCAACTACACTTTAAATCATACGTACTATTCGACACAATCATACAGAAACCAAACTATACTTTGAATCCCAGCGCCAACCCCCTCCCACCAAAACCCCCCCACACATCCCACCAACCTGTAAAAAACCGTTACAATTGTTCACAACACTCTGTATTCAAACCTCGCTGAGGAAGGTGTACACCACACCGAAACGTTCGAGGACAATAAGAAACGTAATTTTTCACAAGTGAAAGTACAGTAATCACTAATAGAAATTAAATATGTACATCAGGGACAAGTAAAAATAAGTTTAGAATAAATCATGTTAATTATAAATTGTAAAATCAACCCTGTGACCCATAAAACATGTTGTGAATCCAAGAGCTTTACTGAGTTAATCTATAGAAAATAAAAGAAAATTGAATTGAATTGTTTGATTTGATTAAAAAATCAGAACACATATAATTCAAAGCTTAACATTTCTAATAAAATACTTTTTATTATTTCAGGAACTTTATATAAAACTTAATATAAAACACTGAAACTGAAGGCCAGAAGAATTGTAACAAGAAAATAATTTATAAAACTAAACAGCAATTTTTTCAATTTGTATTTCAAAATTTTAAATATAAATCTTAGAACATGGAAGTCATGTATGTTTCTCCATACCGATTTTATTTATATGTCATGTGTCCTACGTTATCGGCAACAAAGAAGTAGTTTGTTGTTAAAATTCCTTCCCGGGCTGTTTGCCCATGGTCCACTATTTTCTACAAAACCAGACTTTTCGGCAGTGCTATCAGCTGCCATCATCAGTGAAGATCGAGTGCGCTAATGTGAGGTGGTATATGTTAGTGACCATATACCATACTGTTGTAAAGGCTGAAGAAAGAAGTGGAAAGAAGTAGTTTCTATCGAAATATTTCATTTTGAAAATGGTTTTAAATATAAATCTTAGAACGTGGAAGTCATGTATGGTTCTCCATACTGATATTCCTTTTGCCATCTGGGTCATACAGGTCATAAAGGACGCTTTACAGGGTCCTGGGTGTCCATCCTGACAACATGATCTGCCCATCTAAGAAGTCATATCATTATCTTTTGATTATGGTCATGTTGTGTTGTGTCTTCATTTCTGGCACATATATTTGTCTCAGTATGTCCTTTCTTATGTTCCTAGTGCATTCTCAGTGTTTCTGTTCAGAACCCATGTCTCCAATGCATACAATACAACTGGGACAATCAATGTCTTGTGTACGTGGCTTTTTGTTGCCTTTGGCAATTGTTGCAATTTGGACTCAAAGTTCCTTTGTAAGCTGAAGCAAGTCTTATTAGAAGAGCAAGTCTTCTTTGGATGTTCTCACTCCTAACATTTTCATTGTCACAAGTGAATCCAGGTAAATAAATGCTTTCACTGTCTCAAATCTGTAGTCCACAAAACTTATGCACTGGCCATATCTACTTCTTTGAGTTTGTGATGCTGACGCAATCATATATTTTGTCTTGTATCCTTTTTAGGCCCAGGTATTTTGCTACTGCTTCCTAACTAAAATGTTCCTCCTGGACTTGAATGGATGGCTGGCCCAAAATAGCAACATCTTCTGCACATGCTAGAAATTGGCTTTTTGGATTGACTTATTTATGAATGTTCCAATAATGTCAATATGTGCTCTTCTAACTACTATTTCCAGGGCTACATTAAATAATAAGCAGGATAGTGAGTCACCTTACCTAAGACCATAAGGCATTTCTGTTGGTCTGACCAGCTTCTCAGGGACTTCTAAGATCTCTGAAACTCTTGTAGTTTCTTCATCTTAAAGCTGTCATATGCTGCTTGAAAGTTTGGAAAATTTAACTTTAATATTTGTTTTAATTTACCTTTCAATAATCCGCCTTGTGAATATTAAAAATTTACAAAATAAAGTTCTTCTTCTTTGAAGAAGCCTTTTAAAGGAGAAACCCGGTTAAGGCTGTAAGGTAAAACTTTTTGCTTTTACTTATAAAAAACCTAGTGTTCCGAGTCGTTAAAGTCATAGTGATATTTAGTTAAGTAACGGACACGTCATGGACAACGAAATCCAAGAATGCATGTGTATGTAGGCCTACACTAAAAATAATAATACATGTGTACAAATATAAATTAACATACTTTGTCCAGTCTTGTCTCTAAGCATATATACCTCATATGTTTAGGTTAGGTTAAATTAGGCTTACATCACATAGGTCTAAGCAGCAATATCAAACATCATAGGTTTCCTAGCTAGCAACTGTGGGAATGAAATTGTAAATCTGAAGACAAGGATAAGGAAATACTTAAAGAGCGAGAGAAATTAGTACGGTACCCAAAAATTAAATGTTTGAGTTTAAATCATGTATGTTTAATCAGTATATAGTTATTATTATATACCGGTACTTCAGAAGATTAGAATAGATTATAGATATTGGATTTAGTATTCAGCTTGTAGATACAAATTTCCAAATAAAAAATAATTTATTTTTACAGAACAACAGTCTTCACGATATTGTCTATGGATGTCTATGGTACAAATTGCCATCTCATCACCAGAAGTCATTACTCACCTTACTGACATATCTCACAAAACCAGTGAGCATTTCAGCACTTGCCATCATAGAACCATCATTACGGACATTTGTTGTGGTAATATAATGCAATATAGTTTTCAGTCCCATTTATAGATTTCAAATCATTAATACTTTTGTTAGTTCTACATATGTTTTATAAGCTTTAATGCACACGTACAGCAGCAAACTTTAAATTCATTTTTTTTAGCATGTCGATTAAAATCTAATTCAGTTTTATTGAAAAGCGCCCATATTTTAAGTTATATTACACTTAAATTGTAACTTTAATTTACTTGTTACTTTTAATTATTTTGTAATATAATAATTTAGACATTTTATCGGGCGCCATGTTGCAAACTGTACAACAAAACATGTATACTTACCTAAGGTCAGAATTCGTGTTAGCGAACCAGTAATTGCGGAATGTATTACCTGAAATAACTCACTCTGGCTTATATTGTTTACCAATGACATTACCTTTTATTATCAAAAGACTCTAATTACATATGAAAATGACTCTACTGAACTATGTGCCAACCACGCACTTTCTATGCCTCGGGGCGTAGTTCCATTTATTTTGTAAACATATAATATCCCTTAAACATTTTATAAGCCCTCCAAAATAACACGTTTTATACTTATTACATAATAAACATAATCTATAGTTATAAAAAAAATGATTTCACAACCCAGCACTTATTAATTATGGTAATGAAATATTCTCTCTCTCTCTTTCACTCGCACTCTCATTCGTGGTACAAATTTTAGTTAATTCTTCCCCAAAATTGAGCTCATTTTTGTAAATCGGATTTTAATGAATAGAAAAATTGGATAGCCCTTAGTTTGACTTTTAGACTTACCTGTAAATTCATCGAAGATGTCCTATCGTTGATCTCACACTCTCGATGTTGTAGTGTCCCATCGTTGATCTCATGCTCTCGATGTTGTAGTTACCCAAAATTTGGGGTTTACGTCGAACTGTTAATATATAACTGTTAAATACTGTTAAATCCCAACACCATAAGGCCAATCAGGCGCTTTACGCTACTGCTCTGACGCGCAGGCCAGCTCAGGACCGCCGTCATAACATCACCAGACACTGAAACAACAAATCAAAAATATCAAAATAGTGGCTTGGTATAATACCATATCCCTAACTGATCTGTTTCCCCTTAGCTATGTGCTGGTTTGTGTTAAGAAGCACTGGGTTTACTTTAACTCAACAAGAATTATACAGAAGTGCCATTCTCTTCATTGACTACCCTTAACATTATAAAATTTTTTTGATTCCCATCGATAATAATTAACCCGTTTTTGTTTTCATAATTAATATAATTATAGAAGAAAAACAAATCTTAATACTACAATTGAACCATATAATCCACAATTTATGGATACAATTACCAAAATCTCCCTCTTCCTGAAACATTTTATAAAAAAAATTTACTATTATTATTATTATTATTATTATTATTATTAACAGTAAGTAATCCGGCGCTGTTAACAATATTTACCCCTCTTTCTCCTCCACACACACTATTTCTTATACATACATATGATTCATGTTCAGATTCCTATGCTAATACATAATAAACATAATACATAATAATACACTCATCATTAACATTGCAAGTATTACAGTAAAATAAACAATTCACATTTAACTTTGATCAAAATTTACACACCCTACATCTTTAAATTTGCGTATAAAATTGTAAAAATTACTTTTTAATTTCAATTAAACTTTTATTAATTAGCCATCAATTATTTATCATTTACTACCATTTAATTCTTCACAATTTCAAATTTATTATTAATATTCATATTACATTATTATTATTTCATTTCTTATTACCTTTCTACTATGAATTTTCTACTTAATCCTTCACATTTTTATCATTGATTAGTCTGGGTGACTCCTGTATTCACTATGATTTGACTTATTATATAGGCACTAACATTTATAATCTTACTCACCTTTCTTCTAACTAACAACCAGATTTACATATTATGACACCAATTTCTCAATTATAAACACCTTCACTAATTCCATTTAAATCCTCTGGCACCGCTCGTCTTTGTACTCGGATGTGTGTTCCCTACCTGGCCATATACATACCTAACCATTTGCCCTCCAAAATATCGCCAAACACTCCCTTAAACTATGCTATTACCTGCCACAACGCTATACGTTGGTCACTCCTTACACCTCACCCCCACTACAAAATATCATCGTCAACAAATATAGGTTTACCCTTTACTTTACTCACCTCTCTACATATAATCACTACTACTGTGTCCCTAAAATATCTAACACCCTCTTTGTGTGTTACTGGTATTTCAAAATTCTTATTTATCTAACTCCCATTAACTTTGATTGACTAACTCACATGCCTTTATTTACACCCAGGCGCTATCCCTTTTTAACTTTGCATTTCTGTGATCATTGACAATTGCATTAGAAAATTCATCCCTCACCTACTAATAACAATACATCTCAATATTCAAATATATATTATATGCTTAATCATTTATTATTCATTATCAACTTTCTTCCTTACAAATTAATAATTTAACTTCATTACACAAACTTTCTTTTGTACAACATTAATTAAGTAATTAATTTTCAATTATTTAATTCAATTATTTAAAATTTCACCATTACTTTCACTTGTTTAGTAAAAACATGTTACTTGTTATTATTAAATCAATTAAACTATAATTTACTGTTACATACATGATGTACATAAAATTACCTGTAATACCCAACATCAAAAATACACAAATACATTGACATAATACACAAAAAAAATATACAATCCAACTTATTATTTTATCATTGACCAAAATCAGTTCATATACAGTCCATTTCAAAACCACTGTTCACATATATTAATGTTCATACACAATAAAACAATCTACCCTCCATCATTGAATAACAGTCGAATCTTAGGTCTATACAACTTATTTTTTACTAAATAAATGATATTATTATTATCAATATAATATTTATCTAAACTTTTATATTCCTCCACAATCTCGTTTGAATTAATAGGTTTATTCCATATCAATTTATCATGTACCATGTCACGATCGGGTATGGTTCTGTAATACTTCAGTATTATCTGTCATAATCATGTAAGTTATCAAGTCATTACTATCGTCATCATAATTATCTACTGCTACACCTGTTACTTCCCAAGGTAAGTAATTGTTATCATTATTATCATCATCTACTATTATTGCTATCTCAATTTCACTGTAAGGTAAGTATTTACTATAATTATCCACCATCTCTACCCCTAACCTTTCTACAAATCCTCTATACTTTCTATTTATCTTAAAAATCTCTATTACTCTCTTTCTCTCTCTCTCAATATATTTCTCCCCATAACACCAAGCTACACTCTCTCTCTCTCTCTCTCTCTCCAAATATGCAGGGGTCACTAACTCATAATTACTACACCACCTATGAGGTGCACAAAAACCCCAGGGAACTCTATTTGTAGACCTATCGTCTCCCAAATATAAATCTAAGGAACTCACGTCCTTGCTAAACACACGTGAAGACTTTACTTCACTCCCTACTACAACATTAAGGGAAAATTTTACCCCCTGCATCCCTTTTACAAATATACTTTCTCTCACATTTCTCTCTGACTCAATACACACTAACATCTCATTATCACTCCCAATATTCTCACCATCATTTTCTAACACCATGTTCTTAATTATACCATTATTATTACCTGTAAACTCATTAGTCAGATTATCATTGTTACTCACCTTGTTAGCACTTAAACTAACACTATTTTTTGTAAATGTATCATCATTACTACCTCCACTATTCTCTACCCCACTTTTATTCTTGTAATTCTCGTCTACTTTACTCTTTGGAATATAAAATTTCTCGTCTACTAACGTTACTGTTTGTTCTTTCATTTTATCGAAATGTGTATGCATTTCATCGATTCTTTTATCTAACTTAAAATTTTGTCTTTTAATTTCATTTTTTATTTCGTCAAACTTCTCATTAAAATCACTTTTAATTTGAATATTTTGTGTTTTAATTTCATTTTTTATTTCACTTTTGAAGTTATTAAAATTTTCATTCTGTTTGTCCAACTTTACATCTAGCTTGCTGAACTTCTCATCAAATTTATTACTCTGCGTCTCAAATTTGTTACTTTGTTCATCGAATTTATTATTAAAACTACTCTTAATTTCTTTAATTTCCCTTAATAGTAACTGCATCATAGCAGCTGTCTCATCTGTTTTATTTTCCTGACGATTTGAGATGGATGTTGTTACTTTCTCTGACTCTACAGATGCAGTCGTACTCGACTCGCCAATCTGACTAATTTGTGTTAATGGAACATCCATCTCACTAGTCAAATTTTCATCAGTTACACTGATTTCTATTGTTTTATTGTCATTGGTACTCATTTTCTTTGTTTATTATATCTCTAACACATAATATACTGCTAACGCATATCTGCATATAGCCTTGTAACTTAACCCTACCTTACGCACGTGTTTACGTACTTTCAAAATTACTCCAGGTAATTATGGTAGGCAGGTAAAATTACCGCTTTTCTGGTAGGCACACCCCACATAAAATTATATTTTATGTCGAGTCCCTGTTCGAGCGCCAATGTAACTTTAATTTACTTGTTACTTTTAATTATTTTGTAATATAATAATTTAGACATTTTATCGGGCGCCATGTTGCAAACTGTACAACAAAACATGTATACTTACCTAAGGTCAGAATTCGTGTTAGCGAACCAGTAATTGCGGAATGTATTACCTGAAATAACTCACTCTGGCTTATATTGTTTACCAATGACATTACCTTTTATTATCAAAAGACTCTAATTACATATGAAAATGACTCTACTGAACTATGTGCCAACCACGCACTTTCTATGCCTCGGGGCGTAGTTCCATTTATTTTGTAAACATATAATATCCCTTAAACATTTTATAAGCCCTCCAAAATAACACGTTTTATACTTATTACATAATAAACATAATCTATAGTTATAAAAAAAATGATTTCACAACCCAGCACTTATTAATTATGGTAATGAAATATTCTCTCTCTCTCTTTCACTCGCACTCTCATTCGTGGTACAAATTTTAGTTAATTCTTCCCCAAAATTGAGCTCATTTTTGTAAATCGGATTTTAATGAATAGAAAAATTGGATAGCCCTTAGTTTGACTTTTAGACTTACCTGTAAATTCATCGAAGATGTCCTATCGTTGATCTCACACTCTCGATGTTGTAGTGTCCCATCGTTGATCTCACGCTCTCGATGTTGTAGTTACCCAAAATTTGGGGTTTACGTCGAACTGTTAATATATAACTGTTAAATACTGCACTTTCACATATTTAATAAACTCTTGGTGGTGTAAAATTTAGATATACAAAGCTTTGTGAATTTGCCGGCCGGCACCCTTCACTGTCGAGATGAAAATGGCAGCGTTTTGTAACTGAGCAATGCTGAGGTGGGGCAAAAACTACGTCACTGGTCCTTTGTTCGAAACGTCAAGCCCCGTTGCATACAAATGTATTTTAATGCATATAGCATTCCTGTAGCTGATGTCATCACTGGGTTAGGCTTGTTTACTTCAATATGACGAACTGTTTTTTGCTATTACTGGGATTTTACTCTGACCTCAACACAAATCCTGTCTGCTCAATATTACGTCGTTGAAAATTCTCAATAAAACTTTACCAATTTTGTATATGGGACTTTAAAATAAAATACAACAATTAGGCTTTAGAACAATTATTTCCCAAAAATATTATAGGACCAGAATTGTACCATTACAAAATTTATTACATGGAAAGTTCCAGTAATAAGCAATTTGTGTTTTTGTGGCTTGAAGTGTTATTTTATAGTACTATAATGCTCCACAGTATGTCTCTTCACAGTTATATATCATTGTTTATATTTTTTTCTTGAATTCAGTAAATTTTAATTACAGAATTTAACTCCTCCTCCTATGGTGCTACTGCCTAAGTCGGGCCCTGCCCTCCACAGAATTTAACTATTCAATGTTAAATCTGCTCATTTTTAATATACCACTTTTTTAATTTTCAAAAATAAATAAATCAGTTAAAAAAAGTATACCTAAAATTTTATGGACCTCTATTTGAACATTTTGTTCAATTTCACAATGAAATGAGCCTCAAAAAGTATATATAATGTAATAAATAAAACTCAAAATAATGTAAACATGAAAATAAAACAGTATAGGGAAGAATTAAAAATTAAAAATACAAAAATGCAGTTGTATATAAAAAACATATAGGTTAGTGTATAATAAGAAACTAACAAAGTCTAATATTGTATATGAATATTGTATATAAAAATTAAAATACTTTTCGTATGTAAAATTCTACCAGTCTTAGATTTTGTTGTAGTAGGACAGACTAAATCCTGTGTATTCTTGAGTATCATTCCATTTTTATCTCATGTTTCCATTTTTTATATTGTAAGCACATTAATCAGATTTTTAAGAAGGTTGATTAGTAGCTGAAAAAGATCTTGATTTTGTGGGAAAAAATTAATGTGAATGGGATAATTGGAAAACATTTTAAGTTTCATTGATAAAATAACAATTTGCTCTGTTTCAGATATTACAATCCGCCTATTCATACCTAAATTTACTTCTGGCAATAAGCAAAAAGCACTAGGAAGGAATAGATTAATAACTATCGTGTTGTTCAGTGCTGTTTTTAACAATTTTTTACTCAGAGTACTTTACAATAAAGAATAATACATGACAAATATAAAAACAAATGCTATTCAGACAGTATTTTTAGTAAAATATAGTATTTACTAAAACATGAGACTTTGGTATGCTAGATTTTTGATCTATAAAATTTTTGAGGATATTATATTCAAGTTGGATCTCAGCTCTCAGGCCTTCATGTGTTCTATGAATGGAAACACCTCGAGCAGCACAGTCTGGGTAAAACTGAAATCCATCAACTCAGGAAAAAAACAGAAGATCCAACAACTATCACTACAAGTGCAAAACTGGATGACAAGTTTCCTAGCCAAAATTACTCACTCATGAGAACATGTTGTGGACAGTAATGTGGTAATTTTCGCATTCATAGGTTGGCTAATCTGTACGTTTCCAAATTGTGCTTATCATGTTTTTACAACGTTACAGTTGTCCGAGCTACGGCAGGCGGCAGGCGACATTACGTTTGCTCGCTTGTTCTGTCATCATTCATTTCTCTTGTCGTCAGACAATCATTGTAGGCCTTAGGCCACAACATATATTGCATACTTGCAATACATTAGCAATACATTGCTAATTCTTTTTCATGTAGCTTGAGTGACGCGTACTCGCGCCTCAAGTCTTACGACATTCGTCTAGGCCTTAGGCCTCAACATTTTATTCTGAGTGCCGCACATTTGCGCCTCATCTAACATGTAGCATTCTTAACGACTCTGTTTATCCAAAATTAAAATCTGTTCAGACTTAACCAATCTCAACACCATGATTTAAGTGTACAGCAGAAACTTAATAAATGTATTATACAGTCCACTATCGTCATTATTCTGCATCCTGGCAAAAGCACCACAAACATCATTCTTCCTAATAGAACATTTTTTGGTACACACGTGCTGACATCAACATTTTTTAGGTCCACTCGGACCGGATCTCAACATTTTTTTGGTCGCTCCGTGCCTGGATTCGTCATTCACCTTTTACAACTTAACAGCGGTTTTCATCATTTTTCTGCCCCAATTTCTGGCCATCACGGGCGATTCAGCATATTCGCTGATTCGACCATCTCGGGACTTTCTTCAGCATTTCTTTCATCGCCATTGAGCCTCGTGATGACATCACTGCAAGAACATCCATGTGCTAGCGTCTACACTCCAGTTTAAGCAGTCTTCTCTCCAGTCTGTGTGTTTGCCATCTTTTCCACGGCCTCGACGCTCCAGGACATCGCATACCAGGTACCACATCATTAACAGGTGCGTACAATGGCTGAAGAAGGCCTCACAGTGTTCGTCAGAAAGAGAGGCGGCATAAAGTCTGCCATAGTGCGAATTAATTCGGCTATCATTAACTTTGATAAAAACACTAACACAAAACATTTTTTAACAGTTAGACTCGAAAGTCTAAAAAGTTTGGCAACAAAATACGATGAGGTACAGTCCGAAATTGAACTCATTTCTAAAGACATAAACGCTGCTCAAGAAGACCGAATTGAGGTTGAAGAGCTGTTATATTCAACAGAAGCCAATACCTTGCAGTTGATAGAAAGCTTCAACGTTCAGACTATCTCCCGTATTAACAAGCAACATACAATTAAAACTGATAAGTCTGCCCTGCTTCACAGGTAATATCTTAGAATGGCAGCACTTTTATTCAATATTTCTGGACTTGGTGCACGCCAGATCTGATTTAACGTCAGTGCAGAAATTACATTATTTGTATTTGTCTCTGAAAAATGAGCCGCTAGATTTAATTAAGGCATTACCTATTTGTAACAAAAACTATTCGATAGCGTTGAGTTTGCTGTCCGCTAGATATGACAACAAATTCATACTAGCTAAGTATTATATTCAAAATTTGCTTGAAGTAAAGTCAACAATTAAGGACTCTGTCCAAGGTCTGGCAGAATTCATAAATACAATAACGTCTTCCGTTAATTCACTGGCAGCCATGCAACTGTCAGTGGATTCATTCGAGCTTATCACTTTACAATTATTGTCAGCAAAACTAGATCATACCACGTTTAAATTATGGAAGGAGTCTATAGACCCAGATAATCTTCCTAACTTTCAAAGCTTCACTCAGTTTTTAAACGCACGTAGACAGTTGCTAGAAAATACACTGCCTATCGATGCTGGACAGCAGCTCAACAAATCAACTTTAAGATTCAATAAATCTGACAAACATAAATCACGAAACTCTGCTGGCAGCACTGCATTTAAAAGTTATCACTCAGCTTCAAACAATTATTTTTGCTTATGCTGTAAATCTAGTCATCCAATTTACATGTGTGACAAATTTCGTGCATTAAGCACATCAGAACGAGGGCAATTTATATTAAATCATAAACTCTGTACAAACTGTTTAAGACCAGATATTTTTTCATCAAATTGTAAGATCAAACAATCATGTAAGATCTGTTCAAAATGACACCACACATTGCTACACATAAATAATGTGTCAAAACCAGTTTCTGCCAGCAGCAGCAACTACTGTTCACTTAAATTACAATCTACAAACAATGTTCTTTTATCAACAGCAATGGTGTTTGTCATTGACAGGGCTGGCAATAGACAACCCGCAAGAGTTCTATTAGATGCGGGGTCACAAATAAATTTTTGTACGGAATCATTTGCTAATAAATTATGGCTTAACTTTGTAACCCCTCTTTCGAATTTTTGACTTTATAAAAAACTTCCAATTTTTTTTTAATTTTTTTATTTTGTTTATTTTATTTATTTTTTTTTTGAAAGAGGGGCCACTAGTTTTTAAAACTAGGCGGAAGGCCTAGAGAAGCCAAAAATGCGCTGGGTCCAGTGAGACGGGACTTGCAATTAAACTCGGCTGTTAAACAACAATAACAATTTTATTCTGAATTCTAAGTTGTACACATTCATTCATAATAGTCGCAAATTCAGTAATTCTATATCCATTGTAGGTTCAACATAGATATATTCAACATTATTCAATAATTCAATAAATTCTTAAAATCCAACAATTCACTATTCATTTAAAATATACAACTCTTAAACCTTATTTCAAGTTCAACCTCAATACAAATATAAAATTCAAATTTCGAAAATACCATTTAATGTAAATTTACAACTTTTAACTTTTACTTCAATGTTAAAGCAAAATATAAGGTTTAGATTTTTTGATAGTCTAATTGCAATACCAAGTGTAACTTTAAACTTGAGTTCAATTTTAATACAATTACAAATTTTAGATTTTCCAGCATTCAATTTCAACATAAAATAAAACCCTTGAATTTTAGTTGAATGCGACTACAAGTGTGAGGTTTAGAATCTACATAGTTCAATTCTAGATTCCGTAAAATATCACCTGTAAATTTATGCAATGTTAAAACTCCGATTTAAGGTTTAGATTTTCATTACTTGATTTCAAACTGAAATGCAAACTTCAAAATTCTTAATTCCTCATGATTCTAAAATCTTCTTGATATCTGCACATAGGTATACTCTCATAGTGATTTGAATATTCTCAACATCATTTACATAATAATATAATGATCCAAATTCCTTAAACCTAGCATATAATTTATATAAATAGCCCTTTACACATACTCAATATTACAACACATACTTTCACATAAATACAGATATAAATACACATACAGATATATAGAAACACATCACAGACACAGCATGATATCATACATCATGTTAACTCAGGAAGCCAGCTTGAACATCCCCCACATACCCATGCATGAAAGGAGATACATATGGACGGATCATCCGGACCCCCTTAACTCAGCACTCAGTGAAAAGAAATTAAGAAAATACGACTGAATAAACTTCAGGATAAGAAATTACAAAAGAACGAAATTCTGGAATAATCCCTACTTAGTAGGATACCGTTACAAAGTTAACAAGACTTAAATGAATTACAAGAAGTACTGTCACATTAGTTACCTCCCCTTGTACCCTTGTAACAGCAGGTACAACATTTTAAAGAAGTTCACAGTGGAACAGAGTACCAGCAAACTTAATAAAAAAAAACTAAAGTTATAACTCTAGAAACTTAGGGAGAGGTGATAAATAAAAAAAACTTCTTATAAAAGTATATGACAATCTAACACATTCTGAAGTGGAAATGGCAGTGAAAAAACTAAGTCACGGCAGCGGCAGAGTAATTAATAACTGCTAAATCCCTTTAATTGAACCGTGCAAATATATATATCTGCATATATATAAATGTATAGACATTTGCAGCAACCTGCATTAATCTGGCCGAAGACACGTGTCCGATCTGATCTGACACTACAAAACATGTCTGGTACCTGAATGAAACTGCCCCCCGCCCAGGTGCCTAAATCGCCCAAAAGGCCGAAAAACAATATAATCCCTTAACATTACCAAAGGTCTATCAGAGCAAACACTTATTAATAAATAATTAAAAAAAAATAACCAACCCACATACCTGACAAGATATCAGCTTTGTATACATTTACCACTTCAATTTTTTTTTAAACTTAAATAGAGATATTTATATTGGAAAAAAAAACTGCCAGCCCGGATACGACTCCTCGGCCAGATGTACAATTACATTGAGACGTATTACATTCTGAATAGGTTGTAAAATAAAATTTATCACCCTGTCCCAAATTGTCTAGATAGACGCGAGCACTTGTTAACTATCGTAGGACCTGTTAACTTGCGACATTTTCACGCACTGGAGATTTGTTAAAGTGGCCTTAAGAAAATAAAAGTTTAAATATCACTCTGGTTGTTTGTTGCATCATGCCAGTTGGACGGCAGTGCGCTGGAACGGGTTGAGCTCCCGGCTGGACGAAAACCCTAAACAATTATAGGAAAATTACCATCGGCATTCATAGTTTTCAACACCCACGTACCACAGCCCAAAACTCACTCAACATATCTCTTCTTTAACACTCTTGCATAATTCTTTTGAAATCTTAAAGCACACTCGGCCACAAAACTTTAATATATATGAATAACTCCCATTAACGAATATAATGTATTTCGTTAATGATGACTGTACACAGAAAATGATGACTGTACAAGAACTGACAAACTCCGACAGGTACACGTATTAGGCACCGCGTGCTCGTTCCCAATAATATAATTAAGTCTCTTCTTTACACAATTACAATTATCTTTCCTTTACGTCCCAATAGTACAGTTAATAATAATAATAATGATACAAATTATCGTGCTGTACAAGAGCAACAAAGATAAAACAATCAAACATTCGCTTATGCACTTAGCCATTCACACACCACGCGGCAACATAATTTCAGCATTACGTTTTCAAACCTTTACAAAATAATTGACAATATCTCTAAAGTATCTTACCGGGAATCTCTGTAGCCTTTACGTAAACATAGTAGAAATTAAGTAGATTACAGAAACTTGAAACTGAAGGCGGCCGGGAAAGCGTCAGATGTGAACACAACAGCTGGCTATAACTGAATGGCCCCAGCATTGAAATCACCTGTCGAACAACTGTAATTCCACGCTGCGCCGACAGGCAGTGACGGTGCGCAGCGCAAACTCTTACACGCAGACCACATACATACGCGTACGCATAATATGGTGTTGAACAAATAAAAAATACTTCAACAAATTAATTCGGCAGTTAGGGCTGCTTTTTTTTTTTTTTAACAGACTTATAGGCGACCGGGTTTTTACCAAAACATGGCACAGCTTGACTGAATCTAACATACCGATTACAGGTATAAATAATACTGCTTGTTGTGCCACTAATTTACCGTCTATACGCATTATTTCACACTATCAAGGATTTAGTTTCCAAACAACATGCGCGGTTTTATCTGCATTAACCCATAAATTGCCAGCACAATCTTTTGACATAAATCAGTGTAATGTCCCAAATAACGTTTTCCTTGCCGATCCGCATTTCAACATATCAGCTGATATCGATATACTTTTAGGAGCGCAATTTTACTTAGATTTAATTTTACCTAACAAATATGTACGCGGTTCTCATTTCCCTATTATACAAGAAACAAAGTTAAGCTACATTCTTGCAGGCAATCTGCCCAAACACTGCCGTTATAAGGGTCCTGCTGTTTCGTTCCTGGCTAGGAACAACGACAGTCAAATTCTGGCGTCTCTCGAGAAATTTGGGAGACCGAAACTATCCCTGATAATGCGCCCATTAGTAACGATTCAGCTTGTGAGGAGCATTTCGTTAAGTCTACTCATCGCAATGAAGAGGGTAGGTTCGTTGTTTCGCTACCATTTAAGTCTGACAATCCCCAGTTGGGTGAGTCCTATGCTAGCGCAGAAGTGAGATTCTTGAGTTTAGAACGTCGGTTCATGCGTGATTCTAAGCTTGCGCGCGAATACGCAAACTTTATTCAGGAGTATAAGGATCTTGGCCACATGACGCTTGTCGACGATTGCTCTATCAATTCCGGGGTTTCAAATACCTACTATCTGCCTCACCATGCCGTCTTTAAACATTCTAGTTCTACGACAAAACTTCGCGTCGTTTTTGACGGCTCGTCCAAAACTACCAATGGCCTTTCTGTCAATGATGTTTTGTTGGTAGGCCCAAACGTCCAACAAGACCTTTTTTCTATTCTTTTGCGATTTCGTATGCACAACTATGTTCTCATCGCCGACATCGAGAAGATGTATCGACAGATTCTGGTATCTGATAAGGATTGTCATTATCAACGTACTCTGTGGCGTAACTCTCCACTCGAACAGTTTAAACATTTTGTATTGCGAACTGTAACATACGGTACTGCTAGTGCTTCGTTTTTGGCTACTCGCTGTCTTAATCAGATTGGTAAGGATCATGAAGCTTCTTTTCCTGACGCTGCGTCAGCTATAATTAATGATTTCTATGTCGACGATTTGTTAACCGGTGCAGACACCATTTCTGATCTGACCAAGTTGAAATCTGACTTAGGTACGTTGTTGAGTCAATACGGCCTCACTCTCATAAATGGGCATCAAATCAACCCAATGTGGTCGTAGGCCATGATAATTTATCACTCCCTTTAAACAAACAAGGTAATGTGCGTACGTTGGGCATTCTCTGGAATAACACTACAGATTCATTTTTGTTTGACATCAAATCATTCCCAGTTGAATCAAGCATCTCTAAGAGGAAAATCCTATCGATGATCGCAGGTATATACGACCCACTCGGACTCGTCGGTCCCATTGTTTTCCTGTACAAACAGTTTATGCAGCAACTCTGGCTGTGCAATCTTGGTTGGGATGAGCCAATTTCCGGGCAATTACACTTGCATTGTCATTCATTATGCGACAAATTATGTCTGATCGGTAAAATTATTGTCCCACGTTCTATTCGCTGCAAGTCTAAAGCAAAGATAGTTGAATTACATGGGTTTTCGGATGCTTCTGAAAAAGGATATGGGTGTTGTGTTTACATTAGAGTCATTTATCAAGATTCATCGGCCTCTTGTCACCTTCTGTGTTCTAAATCTCGCGTAGCCCCCCTACGACAGGTGTCATTACCTCGCATTGAACTCTGCGCTTGCTTGTTGTTATCGCGACTCTTATTTAAGGTCGCCCCTGCTCTGCATTCCTTTATCAATAGTGTTCACCTGTATTCTGACTCCATGGTGTCCCTGTACTGGATTCATGCCCAGTCTTCCAGGTGGAAGACCTACGTCGCTAATCGTGTTGCCGAGATTCAGCGTCTTACTGAAGCCTACACGTGGCATCACATCAATTCTCAACATAATCCTGCTGACATTATTTCTAGGGGATGTCACCCCGACGTTTTGCGCGATTGTTCGCTTTGGTGGCATGGTCCCGCTTGTTTGTCTCAATCTTCCGAGTCCAATCTTTTTCCACCCTTTTTACCTTCTAATCTGTCGGCTCCTGAATTCACTGCGGAGGAGAAACAAACCCCCAAACTTTCTTTAATGTCTACCTTAGCCATTGATCTTTCAAAGGACTTTTCTTCGTTGCACCGTCTGACTCGTGTATACGCCTACTGCGTTCGATTCATCAAAAATTTTAGACTCTCCAGGGCTGAGAAAATTTCGGGCGCTCTTACCCCCGTTGAAATTCATTCTACTCTTAATTTTTTCATAAAACAATCTCAGTCGATCCACTTCGCTGCCGAGATTAATTGTCTTTGTAATGGGTCTTCTGTTTCTATCAGGAGCAAGTTGTCTTCTCTGGACCCGTTCCTTGATGAGCCTGGCGTAATACGCGTCGGCGGACGATTACAGCAGTCGCAACTACCTTATGACAATAAGCATCCTATTGACTTGCATCCATCGGCTCATATTACTCGCCTTATTATTGAACGCGAACACATTCGTCTACTCCACGCTGGTGCTCAACTCGTGCATCACTCACTTCGTCAACGTTGGTGGATCATTAACGCCAAGATAGTCATTCGCTCCATCATTCGTAGATGCGTCAAGTGTCTCAGGTTTAGTGCCAAACATCAGGTTCAGAGGCTTGGTATTTTGCCATCTCCCAGAGTCACTCCTTCGCGGCCGTTCCTATTCTGCGCAGTTGACTATGGTGGTCCCTTCATGATTCGTCATGGCGGGCAGAAATCTAGGACTCTGTCAAAATCGTATGTGTCTTTGTTCATCTGCTTGGCGACCAGGGCCATTCATTTGGAATTGGTCTCAAACCTTACAGCCAACGCGTTTATAGCTGCCTTACGTCGTTTCATGTCCCATAGGGGCATACCCGGCCAGTTATATTCTGATAATGGCACGAACTTTAGGAAGGCCCGCAATGTTTTGCATGACCTTTACAATCTTTGGCATAACAAGGATGCCACCTCATCAATCTAATCCTTTACGACCTCTCAGAGTATTACATGGTCATTTATTTCGCCCTCATCACCTCATTTTGGTGGTCTTTGGGAGAGCGGTATAAAGAGTTTAAAGTATCATTTGCGCCGCGTGGTAGGCAAGTCTATACTCACCTTCGAGGAGTTTACGACAGTTTTGTCTCAGATAGAGGCATGTCTAAACTCACGACCATTATTTGCCATTTCATCGGATGTAAATGATCCGGTGCCACTTACACCTGGCCATTTTTTGATTTGTGCGCCATTAACGGCGATACCTGATCCTGACTTATCTCACATTGCCATCTCTCGTCTTGGACGTTGGCAACTTCTCCAGAAGTTTGCCCAAGTCATTTGGAAAGCTTGGTCTCGCGACTACTTACATCAATTACAACAACGTCACAAATGGAAATTCGCCAAGGACAACGTTTCCATTGGTGACCTGGTTTTACTGATTGAGGATAACTTACCTCCATTAGCGTGGAAATTTGGTGTAATTACCGCCAGATTTCCCGGCCCAGACAACTTAATTAGAGTAGTTGACGTTCGCACGCCTACTGGCACCTATCGCAGACCAATCCATAAATTATGTTTGGTCCCTACTAGGGACGAACAGTAAAGAAGGGTTTATTTTCCTTTGTATATATTTGTCAAAAATGCATAAATCAGATGTTCAAAGAAGACTTTGTTAGTTATAAGCACCTTTGTTTTTAACATAAGCTTTAATTTGTATATTTTTGATTCAGAAACTGTTTGTTTTACTCAAGCAAGTGTCAGTTTATTTAATATGCAAAGCTTTAATTATTATTTTGTATTTTCGTATATGCAACATTTGATTTATGCCTCATGTCTTTGCTTACTATTGTTTTTATGTAAAAACTTTGTTACTCTATGAATTTATTTCTCACAATTGTTCAACACATGTATTACATTTTGTAATTATCTAAACTGATTTCTATTGTATTTATTATGTATAACTTGTATCTATGTAAAACACATTGTTTTATCCGCATCTACTGTCTATAACCATACGCCACGCCTATATTTTTATATTGTATTTTGTATTTGTATTTTGTGATCATGTATTGCACAATTATTATTCATACTTTAATTATGACATACATGTCATTACACTTTGTGCTTGCAATCATTCAACTATGTATAGCTTGTTTTAGCATAACAATTTATTGTATATTCCTGAAACATCAGGTATAGCATGCATCATGCAAACTATAAAGCATCATGCTAAATTTATGTCTCATGTATAATTTTATAATAATTTTGTTTGTTCATTGTATTCAATACTATTGTATAGGTCTACTGGCCTTATCTGGTTCAAGATAACCATTGTGACTTGCATAAATGTTACAATTTATCGGGCCCATCATGTGATGAGTCACTGATTATTCATCATTAAACACTGTCAAACCATGTATTTTCATGTCTTATATTGTTTAATATTGTATACATACAATATATATTGGCAATACATTGCTAATCTTGCATTTATACTCATGTATAATCAGGTTGCAAGCCGACTTTGGCCTGCTCAACTCTTATCATCACTCAAGCTTATCACTAAACAGTTAATGTCATAACTGTTATCTAAGATTTCAAACTCAAGGTTCAATACAACTTATTGAGATTGACTTTATTATTAAGAACTCTGTATTTTTCTATAATAAGTTATTAAAATGTATTAAAAATCCTTTGATTTTTTGCGGGCAGTTATGGACAGTAATGTGGTAATTTTCGCATTCATAGGTTGGCTAATCTGTACGTTTCCAAATTGTGCTTATCATGTTTTTACAACGTTACAGTTGTCCGAGCTACAGCAGGCGGCAGACGTCATTACGTTTGCACGCTTGTTCTGTCATCATTCATTTCTCTTGTCGTCAGACAATCATTGTAGGCCTTAGGCCACAACATATATTGCATACTTGCAATACATTAGTAATACATTGCTAATTCTTTTTCATGTAGCTTGAGTGACGCGTACTCGCGCCTCAAGTCTTACGACAATTCATACGACATTCGTCTAGGCCTTAGGCCTCAACATTTTATTCTGAGTGCCGCACATTTGCGCCTCATCTAACATGTAGCGTTCTTAACGACTCTGTTTATCCAAAATTAAAATCTGTTCAGACTTAGCCAATCTCAACACCATGATTTAAGTGTACAGCAGAAACTTAATAAATGTATTATACAGTCCACTATCGTCATTATTCTGCATCCTGGCAATAGCACCACAAACATCATTCTTCCCAATAGAACATTTTTTGGTACACACGTGCCGACATCAACATTTTTTAGGTCCACTCGGACCGGATCTCAACATGTTGTAAGGGGACAAAATTTGTGTACCCAAATGTATGTAATAATTTTATAAAACCTATTGTTAGAGACGTGTTGGGAGTTATAACAAAGCGTAGGTGATTCACATAGCAAGTCGAACAGACCTTACCTTATAAGGTAAGGAATGTAGTGGATTGGGTTCACGTCACCAGTGATTCATACAAACACTACGTGTTTCCAAAGACAAGTCTATCAGCGAAGTGGGGAGAAAAAGTGAAACGCAGTTTTCGTCACCCAGGGCAGGACGCGGGTGGAAATCTGCTTCAAACCAGTTTTTCAAAGGCGAAAATACAACGAAAATCTGGCGTGGTGACGCTTAGATCGGGAAGTCCAGCACACATCATCAGACCGAATGGACGTAATACAATAGTGGCCTCAGGCGTTTTTGGAAGGCCAAAACAATCATAGTAGGCCTACCGAATGTTGTGTGTATAAAATGTAACAGCAGTGAAGAAGAGTTTTTAAAATGGTAAAAATACAACAGTGACGATTCTATAACAGTTTGAGCCATTTAGTTTGAGTGTCAAAAAAGGTGTAGAACATCGAGTTGTGCAATGATTTGGATAAAGTATGCAGATAAGTAATAGTGAAAAAAGAAATTAATTGTCCAAAAGTGTATATAGTAAAACATTAATAGTAAAATGAGATCTCAATAAAAGGGGGGTAAAGAGAAATAGAGAGTGAAAGTGTGAGATAGCGTGTGAGACATAAAAGGGGGTAAGAGAAAGAGTAAGAGAGTAAAGCACTGATTTGTATTTGAGGGTTATTTTTTTATTTATTTTTTTTATTTGTAGTGAATCATAATTTTTTTTTCTAAACAATAACAAGGTATTTTAATATTGTTAAGTAAGAAAAATAAATAAGATTTGTTTTGGATCTAACCATATGTTAGTGTAATTATTATGCTGGAACCATAACCTATATTCTGTACCAAAAGCTTGCCTAAACGAACTTGGAAGAGTTTTTTATATAAGGAGAATTCAATTATTTAATAGATTATTTCTTTTGGGGAGAGTGTAATTGGTTTCTGCATTTGAACCACAAGATGCAGTGGCGGCCCTTGGTTTATGATATTGGAAGTTTTCTTTTAAGGTAAGTCTATAAAAAGATCGCAGTAATTGGGGTAAGTATTCTTCTTCTTTTTTTTGTAAAGTTACAATGTGATTATTATCAGCTAGATTCGGACTGGCATTCCTCAATGATTATGAGGTGAATGCACCTTTCACAATAATGGAATTAAAAAAGTAGTCTCTAGCCTTCATTTTGCAGCACCAGATGACAACAACATTCATAGTAAAGTGTTGAAAAACTGAGTACCAGAATTCTTAGAGCTAGTCCAGCAGTTCTTTAATACAATCTGGAAAAAACACCACTCTGCAGTCATGGAAAATGGTAAAAATTATCCCTTTACTGAAACCAAGTAAAGATTTTGATGGAAATTAGCTAATATCATCCAACAGCATCATGCTTGAGGAAACACCTAGAAAGACTAGTGAACTCATGTTTAACATGAAAACTTGAAAATTCATACTGCTTTAGTAACAGTCATTTTGGGTTCCAAAAACCCAAAATGGTGCCTTACTATACTTCATGGACAAAATCTATGTGAGGTTCCAAGATCAGAAATCAACCATCTCTTTATCCTAATTGACTTTGAGGTCAAATTCAACAAGATACCTCACAAAACCGTTTTATTGTAACGTATGAAGCTGGAAATAAAGTATAAACTCCTCCAATATTTAGCCAATTTCATAGAAAATGAGCAAAATAGAACCATAGTTAATGGACAAGGTTCTGGCAGTGCAAAAGTAGAAAATGACATTGTGCAAGGCTAAGTAATTAGCATGACACTATTCAGCATTGCAATCCATTCAGTTGACAATGACACTCACCCAAGATGTATACCACATTATGTTCACCCATGACACCTCTTTCTTCATGTTAGATGCAGATGCCGAGAAAGCCAACTTTTGTATGCAGCAAACCACCCAAAAGGAACAAAATGGTGTGAAAAATTGTCCCTATAAATCTCAACTGGTAAAAAAAAAAAAACAGAGCAGATTCTTTAATAGAAAAAAAAAACAACTATGCTGTATTCATCCCTTACCTAGTTATTAATAATTCAAATATTAAGTATAACAAATGCCCAGAATTACTGTGAAACAACCTGGATAAGAAGTTAGACTGGAAACCCACATTGAACACATAGTAGAACAATGCACATATCACTTAAGTGTCCTGAAAGCAGGCCAAAAGTAGAGCACAGATACAATTACACTGAGAACATATTACCTATTATACATCAAATCAAAAATTAAGTATTATAGCAAAGTGTGATGGTCAGCTGCATTGTGATACAGGACAAATTGATGCAGGTGAAAGATGCAAGAAATCTCTTTTTTGTGCAGCGTCTATGGTGTGCCTTGTTCATGTGGGGAGGTGTACATCACCATTTCAAAGTGCAGCATCTGAACCCACATAGGTGAATGCAGCCGATACTGTCATCTGAGTCTGCGATGGCTGAGCATGCACTCACTAATGCTGATCATCGTGTTCACTTTGAGGAAACCAAGATCCTGTCCTGGGTGAGTGGTTACTACCCTCAGCAGTATTGAGGTATTCAACCATAGTTCCACTTGAATGAATCGAAGGGGAGAAAAACCTTTTGTCAAACAGGAATTGACATGGTGTCCTCCTGAATGAAATAGGTGACAGATAATTGTGATTGATCCATGCTGCTTGCTAGCTTACATTGCGCTATAAATGGCCCTTCTTAGAGCTAAAAACTTGTTGGCTCAGTACTGAGATTTTTTAGGTGAACACTTGCCACGTGTTTTTTTTTACTGAAGATGGCCTCTGATGGTGAGGCTGAAATGTTTGGTTTAAACACCTCAAGACCACAGCCTAATACCCTGGCATACAATCATTCTAACAAAGTTAACACTGACTGTGAAAGTATAGGAACTTTATTATGGTTTATATTTCACACATTATTGCCATACATTTTCATTGTTCTTTAAATATATATCAGGAAGGCTGAAGATGAGAACAGTAAAATTCCCGATACATGTACCAAATAAGAAAAAAACATCTTGAGGTAAAGGATTTATAAATATTAAATAAATTATATATATATATTATATTTATTATTTATACTGAAATTACCTCAAGACATTTCAGTATAAACAATAAATATATTATATAAATCAAGAAACGGACTATAGCAAAAAGAGTTTATATATATATTATGTTATTTTTATACACTTACTTTTTACACATACGCTATGCGCGCATTTTACTTTTTACTCATATGCGCGCACTTACCCACGTCTCGGAGCTATACTCTTCTTCAGCAGTATTTACCTTGATGTTCCCTGGCTGGGTCGCAGGCTTTGGTCGTTGGTTGAGTGTGGATAAGCACGTGAATAACGTTATAAGTTTTAATTTACAAGTAAAGAGTACAGAGGATTGAGTTCTGGTTGTGAAATTAGTACGACTGTTTCAAGAAAAGCATATTCATTTGATTTATTCAAAAATTGCAAATTGTCATGTTATTTAAATTGTTTAATGTGGGTTTCTTGGTATATGAACCCTTATATTCAACCCTGTAACGTCTTTTCGCCGCGTTACAAATCCAGGGAACCCCTTGTAATTAAACTCCGTTAATTAGATGGGCTGCCTACGTTGTAACAGAATTGATCACAAATAATTAATGTAACAAATTACTTACTAACTGTGTAAGGAAACAATGGCAAGGTATACAATTGATTTAAGCACTCCTCATATGTGTGTAACAAGAAGACTTCTCTTTATTTAACATTTAAAAAAACATATACTGACAGATCCCATGACATTACTAATTCAATTATTAAGTTATTTGAAAGGTTTCTTTAAACTTTGAGATCAAACTTGATTTTATATAGCTATACCTCGGATCCGGGTCAACTTTCTGTATTTCTGTAATTAAGACTTTTAATTATACTCATTTCATGATATTAGCTTGCAAGACTTTCTTTTATTCAACCATTGGAAGAATGGTATTATTGCTTGAATTATATTACTCTACATTAGCATATAAATTGTTACAACGTATGAAGTTAGAATAGTTACATGAAATTCTTAGATTTAATTTATAAGTCTTTACAAAGTTAATAGTTTCTGAAAAGTCTCTTTCAAGATGTGTTGTGTAACAAATATTAGTAACCCTCGATAGACAGGCTATCGAGTCACCTTTTAATTGGTATGCAGAAGACTCGTCCTGGGGTATCCGTCTTGGGAAACAGGAACAGCTACGTCGTCATCTCGGTCTGGCCTTCCTCTGTAAAGGGCTCCAAAAGTTCGCAGGTTGAACAATATGTCGTGTAGATATCTACGATGATCTTGTAGATATGACTTTGGAATTGTTGTTATTTGTTGAAGCACGAAGTCATCTTGTGTTACACTCTTTTTTTACGTTTCGATTTTTTTTTTTTACTTTACTTTTCTTGTCTATTTACATGACTATATTAATTAACACATCCAGATGCTTTAAACAGCTACATCTGGTACACCATCTTAAGGTGTTACAAAATATAGTTAACATATTTTAAGCGCACAGCTCCTACGTCTATACTGTACGAAGTCACCATTGCAAGAGAGAGAAATTCCGCTCCCTTCGCCTGGTACTGGGCAAAAGTTAGTGGGACAATTTCCGCGCGAGAATATAGTTCCTAACTATATTTAAGTTAACATTTTTATTTATACAAACTATCCCTAAACAAATATACATAATTTAAATCAGTTGTTTTAGCGACTATTTATGTCTTCAGTTTTTTTATTATTAACATTAGTTTTTTTTATCTTATTCTAACTCACACAAGACTCGGAAAACATGTCGAGTCTGGAATCAACAGGACAGCGCCTGCTTACAAGCAAAGGGTTAAATACGATATTAATAACTCTTTACAATTTATCTTTTTATTAGAGTATCTTCTAAATAACTAATTAATTACTGCTTCCTCTCATACCGAGTACATACAGGTATTTTATATTAATACAGTGAGATTTAAATGGCTTAAGAGCTCGCAACCTTAATTTTTTAAAATTTTTATTTTCTTGATTATTTCTTTTATTTAAATCGTCACATACTCCACCGCTTAAATTGCATGCTACGGTTAAGCTTTTTGAGTCTAACTCACTATTGGGCACTGGGATATTGAATGGGGTTAGTGTGTGTAATTTCTTTCACATAGTTGTTGTACACTTTACAACGTTGTCCACATAGTTATTACCTATAGTTACAACACAGTACACTTTATATTCTTATGAACTACCTTTTTTTTTTTTACATACTATTTACACTAAATATTTACACAATTAAAACACAAAACTCTTTCTTATCTCTATCACTTAATTTTACTACCGGTTTTTTTGTTTGTCTTACTCTCTCTTCTATAGAGTAACTTTCTAAATCTTTACTATTTAGAATTCTATCTTTTCTTCTGTGAGTCCTATATATAACTCATGTAGTTAATGAGTGTTAGTACCCATCTAGTTAATGATTATTCATTAATGCATGCTTCGCAGAACTGGAACTCAGGTTGATCAGGCCTCGTTTCCAAACTCTACGTTTTACATTTTTTACGTGGATTCAGAAATATAATTTTCTTTACTGCCTAGTATTCCCTTTTCTTTTGGGTTATACTATACCGTCACTTCTTCTTATACAACTTTAGTTGCGAAATATGCGTTCTCCGCACATATTTCTGAGTTGCAGGTTCGCACAGGGCTACTGTAACTGGAGTTAGGTACTTTCGGATTTGGTAAGGGCCACACCATCTGAATGATAGTTTCGAGGTGGTCTTATCAATCGCACTACTAATGGGGTGAGTCTTGTACATTACTAAGTCACCTACTTGGTACCTGACTGAGTTGCTATGGTTACCTTTCTCGTGGTATCTTCTGGATTTTTCCAAGCTTGCTCTCAAGTTAGAGCGGGCTTTGTTCCATATTCGCTTTATCTGCTTATCCGTTATTTGCGGAGGCAGCAGATCGTGTATTACTGTCCACATCTCGTGGACAAAGGGTGGTTTGGTCGATACTTGTATAGTAACTCGAACGGGGTCGACTTGTGACCTTCGTGGTAAGCTGAATTAAAAGCGTATTGAATCCAGGGTAGATTTTGGTCCCACGACGTGTGATCGTTCGCATGATAGGCGATTAGCGCAGATTTGAGGTTTCGTAGATACCTTTCAGCAATATTGCCTTGCGGTCGATACTCTGTAGTGGTTATATGGTCTATCCCTAACTTGAAACACATATTCCTAAATTCTTTTGCTTTAAACTGCGGGCCATTATCAGATACTATACGTACTGGAGTACCGTAATCTTTAAATAATCTTTCCTGTAGTATTTTAACTGTTGTCGACGCTAATGCTCGTCGCATGGGATACATCCAAACAAATTTGGTGAACGAATCTACACATATCAGTAACATGGTATTTCCTGATTTGGATCGTGGATACGGACCTGAGAAATCTAGATAAAGTTTCGAAAAAGGGGTCTTTGGGATTTCTGATATCAATTGGCTTACTTGAGTATTTCTGGCGGGTTTGCTAAGGGCGCATAATGAACATTTCTTTACGAAGGTAGCTATTTCGCAGTTCATATTGTTCCAATGATATTCCTTTCGAATACGATGTATCGTCTTATTGATTCCCATATGGGCTCCTATGGTAGATGAATGGAAGTATTCCATTAGCATGGGCTTAATTACATCCGGGGCTATTATTCTTAATTCCTTTCCGTCTCTTATTTTGAGACACAGTACATTCTTACTCAATACGTACTTCTCGGATTTAATACCTTGGGTAAGTTGTTCTATAATAGGCTTCAGTAAGGGGTCTTGTTGTTGATATAGGGCAATGTTTGTAAAGGCAAGGGGGAATTCAGTAATTACGGCGTTCGCACTTGCTATTTCCGGCTTCACTACGTTTTCGGAAGTTTTAGTGGGTGACTGGAACATACGGGACAGGGTATCGGCGACTACATTTTGAGTACCTTTTATATGCTGCACTCTGAATTTGTAGCAGTTTAATTTCAATATCCATCTGCCAATTCGTCCTAATTGTTTAGGGTGATTCAATAACCATGATAACGCCTGATTGTCGGTTTCTAAAAGAAAAATTCTTTATGTTCTAGGAAGGGTTTAAACTTTTCGAATGCAAAAACAATTGCTAAACATTCCAATTCATATGCAGAATACTTTCTTTCTTGATCGCTCAGTGTTCGTGATGCATAACTAATTGGTAGTCTACAGTTATCTATCTCTTGGTATATCACTGCACCTAACGCTACACTGGAACTGTCGGTTTGCACGACGAATGGTTTTGTGAAATCAGCTAATTGCAAAACTGGGGGAGATATAATGCTTTCTTTAAGTTGCTCAAACGCGTTTTGATGTATTGAGCTCCATTCGAACTTCGTTCCCTTCTTTCGTAAGGAGTTTAGGGGTGCTGCTATTTCGGCAAGATGGGGAATATATTTGTGGAAATAATTCACCATACCTAAAAATCGGGCTATACCTTTTGCATCTCGTGGGGGTGCAAATTCTCTAATAGCACGGGTACGTTCGGGGTCAATGCTTACCTTTCCATTCGCTTTCACTATGTGTCCTAAGAAAGAAAACTGAGGGACAGCAAAACTTACCTTATTTGGGTTCACCGTTAATCCTGCTCTTAGTAAACGAGATAACACTTCACGCAAATGTCTGAGATGTTGTTCCATTGATTCACTGTATATTACGATGTCGTCCAAATAGTGGTACACATATTTAAATTTAATGTCGTGAAATATCTTCTCCAATAGTCTACTACATACGGAACTTCCTTGAGATATTCCAAAGGGTACCCTAGTAAATTGGTACAAGTTAAAAGGAACTGCAAACGCGGTTAGACGTTTGGATTCTTCTGAAAGAGGTATTTGGTGAAAAGCTTGATTTAGATCCATTACCGTAAAAACCATTGCTTTAGTACAATAATGAAACGTACTATGGATGTCTGGAAGAGGGATTGATTCAAATTCTATTCTTTTATTTAATTGCCTGTAGTCTACAACTAGTCGGTGTTTATCTGGTCCTTTCGGTACTAAAAAGGAGGGTGAAGAATATGGGGACGTAGAGGGTTCTATGACTCCTTGATCCAATAACTTATTGATATGGTTTCGAATGACTTCCATCTTGGGGGGCGACAACTTGTACGGGGGTAGTCGTATTACTTTCTGATCACTCAGATTAATTTTATACTCTATTAGGTCCGTAAGTCCTAGTTTTGGTGTAAGAACCGAGGAAAATTCTTTTATTAGTTTTACTATTTTGACTCTATCTCTTCGTTCTAGGTGAGATAAATCTGAATCTTGGTGTATTACATGTGCAGTAGATGAACTACGTTTATCTTCATTACTATCAAATTTATGTTTTCTTGCACGGTCAAATCTGAAATAAAATTCTCGCTCGTAGATGTCAAGAATCATTCCTGTCTTACTAATAAAATCTGCACCTAATATTAAATCAGGTCCTAATTCTTTACATACTAACATTGTAAATATCCAACTTAGGTTTTTTATTTTAACCTTAACGGTAATGCTCAGGTTTATATTTATTTTACGTTTATCAGCGGTAGCACACTTTATTTTCACAGGTTGGTTCCGTTTTACTAGATGATGTTTAGCTAACATGTCCGCTAATTCTTGGCTGATTAAGCTTCTACTAGATCCCGAATCAATTAAGGCGATGGGGGATGTAACGCCTAAGTCGACTTGTATTAATGGTAGTAGATTTTGTTTCCATTTACATCTATTAATCGCATTACACTTTTCACGAAATTCTCGCACATAGGGGTCGATTTCTTTCGCACCTTTTTTGTTTTTCACTTGGTTACAGAATAATTCATTCTTATTATAATTACTGGTTTCTTTTAGTTTACCCAATTTTGAGTAGCTGCGGAAGACACAGGTTATCGGGTCTCCCTGCCTTACATGTTTTTTTGAATTGGGGTTATTCCGTTCCAATGGCTTACTTTTGCACTCTCTTCTTATGTGCCCATATTTGCCACAATTATAACAGGTGGGTTTTCTGCGAGGTGGGTACTTGGTTTCCGCTTTATCTGGGTTTACAGTTAACTTACCAGCTTTGCGCACATGGTGAGGTCTACTAGAAACTTGTCTTTCATACGAGGTTGTTACATCAGGCAGTAGTGCTCGCAATTGATGTCTATTAGTTCCAGAGGTTTTCATTGCTTCTCTATTTTGATCTGAGTACCATACATTTGAAGAATGGATACTGCACTGTTCTAGATCAGCAATTGTATTGGGTCTATTCATCAATGATAGTCGAGATCTTTCTTCGGGTGACACTCCTTTTAAAATGGTGTCCACCAGTTGTGTTTCATTCCAGCTTACACGTAGTAGTCGAGAGGACTCCCTAATATCGGAGATGTAGTGAGCTAATCTCTCCTGATGTCCTTGTACTCGGAGTACTGTCTTCCTTTTTATTTCTTCATAGATGCCGGTGGGAATAAAGTATTTTATTAAAGAGCTATGTAGCTCTTCTACTGGGAAAGTAGAGGTTAGGGCTTCTAGCACACGATTTTTTAACGGGGGTTTACACTTTGGTAACAGAACTTGTAAAATTTGCCAGTCGTTCAGCTGCTGTAGATCCTTTATCTGAAGAAGATAACTAATAAATGTTAGTAACTTGGAAACATTTAAACCATCTGTATAAGGGATTTCGGTTAAAATCTTCTCCACAGGGTGAGTCATTTTTCCGTATAGATCTGCGTTATAGTTCATAGGGGTAATTCCTCGATGAGGGTGATTAGATTCATTGGGGGTGTTGGTCAATTCATTATTTCCGGGACAAAACTGAAAATGCTCGGGAGGAGGGACATTTACATCTGTATCAGTTTTTTGTTCTGGGTTCGCTTGCACTTGCGATACGATAGGTGAGTTCCGATCCGAGTTAGGCGGAGGTAAACCAGTGGTGGGGGATTGTACTGGGGAGATGTGTAATTTCATTAATGATTTCTCTATTTTGTCCATCCTGAATGAGTCGGATTTTCGTCTTAAATCGTTGATAATTGAAGGTAAGCGGCGTAGAGCTTCGTCTGCTAGCTTTTGTACATCAACGGGTATTTCTGTGAGATTCGGCCAGATCGACAAATTTTTTATTCGCCTGGTTAAATGCTCTATTCTCTGGGTAGTCCGCAAAATTTTTGCCGGAGATTTCTCGTCTTGGAGTGTTTGACACAATAAGTATAGTTCACTATACTTGGCATTACAAATTTCTTTCTCGCTTTCATAATCGAGTTGACTTAGATTGTTTAATTGCACGGGCGCATCAAATCCACATTCGCGAATTGAACTTCGTAATTCCGCGACTGTTACATCAGCATGGGGTAGTCCACGCAAAAGGGCTTCGTAAGACAGCTCGTCTTTTAATAACCAATCCGGGTTAAATTGGGCCATTTTGTTCTAACACATTAGCACGTACTTAAAATTAATACTAGTATATTACACATATATTACATATACATATAATAAATTCATAAGTAATCAATTTACACAAATTAGAAAAGAACAATTTCTCTTCTAAGGGAGAGACAGAAATCACACACACATATTTTTCAAGGTTAAATAGCCGATCAGCTGTTTACTGGAATGTAGGTCAGAGGGTGGCCTACATATTTAGTTAACGAAGGAGGGTTGAGCGTGTCAGTGAGAAAGGGGGTTTTACTCTTATTGTTCTCCACAATGCGACTGAATAACACAACTACTGTATACCGGTTTAAAAAAGAGAAGGGGAGCGCAGACGGTAGATTCTATTATTATTATTCCGCTTAGACAACACTTTGGCTCCGTTCATTCATAAACTTTTCTCAATTAAATAATTACTTATTTTGTTCACAAGTTTTAAATCACGAACTTCTACTTAATTACTTTATTATTATTAACAAAGTTATTTTTAATCAAATTTTTTTTTTATAACACATACTAGTGTATGTAAGCTAGATAGTTGGACATACACTGTGCAGAATGATTCAGGAAACAACAGGTCATAGATTGTCGTAAACAAACCTGTTACAGATTGTTCGGTTGACCAAAATTGTTATGCTTGGTCACAATTCATGTATGCAAGTACTTACATCGAATTATGCAGGTTCCTACTGGCCTATAGAATGCAAAAGCTACATGCATTGTATGACGCTAAGGATATTTTACTTATACATACTACCATCTACGTAACTTAATACACTATTAAATATGTTTTGAACATTACATTTATTAAAGTAACTTTCTGAGTGCATATATCAATATTATATATTTAGTTGTTGATCATACAATTTATCCACGCATAGTGAATGCAATTTTGTTTGTGACACTATACACACAATTAAAACTCTTTCCTTTGTTTCCTTTATTTTTTTGAATGACGCAATTTTGTTTGCTTAAAACACCTTTATAAAATTTAGCAGAGTGGCGCACTTTTGTGACACTCTGTAAACAATTACCCTTTTATTTTTTTACAAGAAAGCAGAGTGGCGCACTTTTGTAACGTCTTTTCGCCGCGTTACAAATCCAGGGAACCCCTCGTAATTAAACTCCGTTAATTAGATGGGCTGCCTACGTTGTAACAGAATTGATCACAAATAATTAATGTAACAAATTACTTACTAACTGTGTAAGGAAACAATGGCAAGGTATACAATTGATTTAAGCACTCCTCATATGTGTGTAACAAGAAGACTTCTCTTTATTTAACATTTAAAAAAACATATACTGACAGATCCCATGACATTACTAATTCAATTATTAAGTTATTTGAAAGGTTTCTTTAAACTTTGAGATCAAACTTGATTTTATATAGCTATACCTCGGATCCGGGTCAACTTTCTGTATTTCTGTAATTAAGACTTTTAATTATACTCATTTCATGATATTAGCTTGCAAGACTTTCTTTTATTCAACCATTGGAAGAATGGTATTATTGCTTGAATTATATTACTCTACATTAGCATATAAATTGTTACAACGTATGAAGTTAGAATAGTTACATGAAATTCTTAGATTTAATTTATAAGTCTTTACAAAGTTAATAGTTTCTGAAAAGTCTCTTTCAAGATGTGTTGTGTAACAAATATTAGTAACCCTCGATAGACAGGCTATCGAGTCACCTTTTAATTGGTATGCAGAAGACTCGTCCTGGGGTATCCGTCTTGGGAAACAGGAACAGCTACGTCGTCATCTCGGTCTGGCCTTCCTCTGTAAAGGGCTCCAAAAGTTCGCAGGTTGAACAATATGTCGTGTAGATATCTACGATGATCTTGTAGATTCTCGGATGTCCTGATCTGCATATTCTGTCACGTGCAGTAGAGTTTGTGGCTTCTGATAGTTCACATCTCCGGGTATGACTTTGGAATTGTTGTTATTTGTTGAAGCACGAAGTCATCTTGTGTTACACTCTTTTTTTACGTTTCGATTTTTTTTTTTACTTTACTTTTCTTGTCTATTTACATGACTATATTAATTAACACATCCAGATGCTTTAAACAGCTACATCTGGTACACCATCTTAAGGTGTTACAAAATATAGTTAACATATTTTAAGCGCACAGCTCCTACGTCTATACTGTACGAAGTCACCATTGCAAGAGAGAGAAATTCCGCTCCCTTCGCCTGGTACTGGGCAAAAGTTAGTGGGACAATTTCCGCGCGAGAATATAGTTCCTAACTATATTTAAGTTAACATTTTTATTTATACAAACTATCCCTAAACAAATATACATAATTTAAATCAGTTGTTTTAGCGACTATTTATGTCTTCAGTTTTTTTATTATTAACATTAGTTTTTTTTATCTTATTCTAACTCACACAAGACTCGGAAAACATGTCGAGTCTGGAATCAACAGGACAGCGCCTGCTTACAAGCAAAGGGTTAAATACGATATTAATAACTCTTTACAATTTATCTTTTTATTAGAGTATCTTCTAAATAACTAATTAATTACTGCTTCCTCTCATACCGAGTACATACAGGTATTTTATATTAATACAGTGAAATTTAAATGGCTTAAGAGCTCGCAACCTTAATTTTTTAAAATTTTTATTTTCTTGATTATTTCTTTTATTTAAATCGTCACAACCCGAATATAATATACTCATAATGTGTTTAACTCTGATTTCTTATACTTCTAAGACATAGTATATACACACCTACATTATATATGACCTGAAATAGTACACAGACATATACATATAACACATATAAATATAATAGGAAACGTAATTAATATGTATAACATTTAAATATTGATCTAGTCTTTACAAGTGTGGTTTTCCATTTATACCACATAAATGAAACGTTTAATTAATTAAAATATTAATAGAGAACCTTATTTACGTTAATTGATTCTAATTTTAATGTCTCAATTAATTAACCATTATATAAATCTCATACTTAAAAATTATTCATCTAATTAATTACAAAATATAATAAACTATGGTTCCTTCTGAACCATTTAATTATGAGATTACTTATTATGATATTCTCTATTCTCATTTGTATATTTAACAATTATTTATTCATTCTTTAAGTTAAAAACATATATTAATTTTCTTGTAAACTTGGATATGGAAACTAGAGCTTTTGGTGATAGACTTCAGGGTCATTTATAATATTAAATAAATGTTCGAGTTCACCTGCATTTTTCCTGCACCCATTTATATTGTTGTTACCGTCATCCAGACTCTCGAGTTTGATGATCCTCTTCGGTATCAGCTCCTCTTGTCTCTACGTCGTTGAATTCCTCGCTCCGTCTCCTGGATGCTGAGTTCTGACGTGGACCTCTAGTCTTGATGATGAACGGCTGGATGTAGCTGCTTGGGCTGTCCCTGCGTCCTCTCGTAGCTGTCTAGTTCCTCATCCTCTTCTTTCTTGTCCCTCATTGCTGTCTAGAAGTTCTACGTAGTTATGACTCTCTTGGCTTCATTAATACAGTCTTTTATTTAAATCACTCGTTCTTTAATAACTGCGCCGACGTAATGCCGGTTCCATCGCACTTCAGTATATTGACTACTGTTCAAAACATTACTATAACTTTGTAAAGTTTACAGTGTCGAAATGCGTGGATTCCTCTTACTATTAGGTGAGATAGTGAGAGAAAGTGTGTCGTGCGCTGGGGTTTTATACTGCTGCCCGTTGCAATTCCTGTTGGAAACTGTTTCTGACAACTTTGGACTGGCCGGCGCGTCGGTTTCATCATCACTTTCAACCTACGCGTCTTTTTATGAAGCGCACACTTTTTTATAAATCTTATTACACCAATGGTTAGGTATAATATTAAACCTTGTCTATGCAAATTATGGATGTTACGCTGTGCAAATTATGGCAGCTATGGCAAAATTTCACACGGTGTCTGAACCGTTCCCACGATTAATGACCACTTAACGCCAAATTGAAGCACCAGGCGTCAGCTATGTATTCACATATGTCGCTGGTTCGTGTGACTTTTGGTTCACGTACAATCCTTAAAAAGCTGTGAAATCTTCCACCCTCGTTTGCATAATTTAACCTGTCTGTTATTTACACATGTACACATACACACACACGCAGACTGCAACACAGGCGACCGCATGTCATTCTGACGTCACCGCTGCCGGTCTCTGCGTGTTAATTGCTCCCCTTCGTTACATTTAAAAACCAACAAAGTCATATGCTTCCATATACATGCTTACGTACAATATTTGATTTATTTAAATTTAAATACTGCTTATATTTATTACATTCTTTCTTATATCTAACGTATATTTATTATACTATTTTTATTATGTACATGTTACATATTTCATACATCTATACATATGTTATCATACTTCAGTCAGGGGTTGATACATATACTTATGCTAAACGTATCGTTGCATAAATTCCCCTGCGGGGTAAAATAAAATTTGAATTTTATTCAAATTTTATTTCCTTACTCAGAAATTCTTTATTTAAATTATTTATTACAACTCACAATTAGTGGTTATAAGGGTTCTTAAAATTTTTCATTTTCCCTGGGTGGATTATGTCCCTCCCATGGACTTATAAATTGACTATTTATTAATTCCTTTATCCATAGAATTTACGGAATGCTGATGCATGGTACTTTCCAATGATCTTGTTTCTTGTTGGATCGTAGACGATAAATGTGTGTCGTCCTTTCCTCCTTTGTAATAAGTAGGGTCCCTCATAGAGCCTCCAGGTGGTCTAGTGGCTAACGCGGGCGATTGATGCGCTCGTGGTCCCGGGTTCAATTCTCCGGCGGAGGTTCCGTACGGCGTGCACTCAGCGTCGTGAGGCAAACTGAGTAGGCGCTGAGATAACAGCGCCGCCTCCTGGCTGTGAATACCGCAACTAGCGGCTGGTGGCGCGTAGTACTAGCCATACACCGTCACACTAACACAAAAGCCGCGCAGTACGCCTTGGTCCTTACGGACTGTTGAGCGGAGGTTTATTTATTATTATTTTTTTATTATAGGGTCCCTCATACAGTCTGAATAGTTTCTTTGCTGTATTGTCGATTCGTTTTCCCACTGGATTTCTTTTTAGTAGCACACTCTCTCCTTCATGGAATGTGATGAGTTTGTGCGTTCTGTTGAACCTCTCGATCCTCTTTTCTCCAAGTTTTTCCATCCTCTTCTTCGCATTGTCGTACTTGTGACTTAATGGAATTTGTAGATTTTGGTTTGGAGGTTTGTCAATGTTTCTCGACCAGAATCTATTGGGTTTCTTATTTGTTTCCAGTTCCACTAGTGTATATCCCATAGCTTCACTGTATGTAGCATTTATAGCTTGTTCAAAAAATGATAATTACTCTGCCCATCGATTATGTTGTTCATTACAGTAGATGCGTAAATGTTTTCCTAACTCTTTATTTACCCTCTCAGCAAGGTTTCCTTGTGGATGTCGTATTGACGTTAACACTGGTTGTATGCTGTGCTGAGTTAGCATTTCCGTCCATGCTTTATTTTGAAATTGTTTACCTTGGTCACTCAATATCTTTTTGATTTGACCATACTTCGGTACATATTTTCGTAGTATGACATTCAGTACACTTTTTGTGGTAGGTCTTCGAATAGCGTAGAGTCGAACTGCCTTGGTGAACACATCTATACATACAAGTATGTGCTTCGTACCCCTGTGAATAGCTCTTGGAAATGGGCCCAGGAAGTCTACTGCTACTAATTCTCCCTTTTCCTGTGTCTTTATATTTTGCATATCTACATATGTGTGAAGATTCGGATGTCGTGCTGTTTGACATTCGTAGCATCATTTTAAGATTGCTTTTATTCTTCTAAACATATTATTCAAAATGAAGTCTTCCTTCAAAGCTAAATGACATTTTAAAGCAGACGCATGTGTGCTAAACTTTGATGACATGGTATAGTTAGTGTTTTTAACATCTCTGGTGATAGGACTATTTTCCAATCATAATTGACAAGTTTATACAATATACTATTTTTAATCGTATATCTACTAGATAGAGTTGATAATTTCATGTGACTTATCTGCGAATATTTATTTTGTTCACTTGCTAGATTATTTAGCAAATATTTAACTCTATCATCTGTTTGATAAATAATATTTAATATTTTCACATCGTTCCACTTAGCTTCATGAGTTTCTTGTGTCTCTTGTGATGGATAACGAATTAGTGTGTCGGCAATTATATTATCTGAGCCTTTACAATATTTTATTGTGAATGAATACTCTTGTATGGCCAGTATCCATCTCATTAGTCGTGCATTTGTTGCTTTACAACTTAATAAAAATGAAAGCGCTTGATGATCCGTGTGTATTTCAAAGTGTGTTCCATACACATAATAACGAAACTGCTTCAAGGCATATACTATCGCTAAGATTTCCTTTTCTGACGTACAGTAGTGTTTCTGCTCCTTTGAAGACTCGACTGGCGTATGCGATGACTCGTAACTCTCCGTGTTTATCTTCTTGATACAGGACACTCCCTACTGCATAGTCACTGGCATCTGCATAGATTATATATCATCCTTCTCGTTGTGGATGATGCAGCATAATGTTATATAGGAATAGATTTTTCACTTCACGGAATGCTTCTTGATGATGTACCTCCCATTTCCATTTACTTTCTTTTCTAGTGAGTTCTAGAAGTGGTTGGATTCTCTCCGCATATAACGATGAAAAACGTCGGTAGTAACCCGTGAGTCCTAGGAATGCTCTTAACCCTTTTATGTTCTTGGGTCTTGGGAACTCCGTTATACTTTGTAGCTTGCAAGGGTCTGTTTGTATTCCCTTGTCAGATATTATATGACCTAAGAATTTTATTGAAATTTTAATAAAGTCATATTTCTCTAACTTCAAAGATAGATTAGCGTCTCTGAAGTTTTGAAATATCGTGTTCAGATGCTGAAGGTGTTCTTCCAACGTTGTTGAGATTACAAGGATGTCGTCCACAAAGATCATGGTGTATGGTTCCACCTCTGGTCCTAGTGCATTTTCCAAACACTTTACAATTGCTGCGAGGCTTGTACTCAATCCAAAGGGTACTACTCGATGTTGGTAGCTTTTGTTCTTGTACAGGAATGCGGTGTATTTGCGATCTTGTTTACGAATGGGAATTTGCCAAAATGACAAAGTCAAGTCTAACTTGGTTAGATATTTTGCTCCTTGACACTTGTTAAATAATTCTTCTATATTCGGTGCACAATCAAAATCCTTTTCGACAACACTATTTAGATTCCTCATGTCTAAACACAGCCTTATTTCGTCCGTCTTCTTTTTGACGACAACGAGAGGATTGATGAAGCTACTGTTGGACCGCTCTATTACGCCGTTATCCAACATTCTTCTGATTTCCTCTTCGACTGGTTCCGCATATTTAATGGGAATCGGATATGTCCTCCGTACGAACTTAGTAGGATCGGTGACCTGAATCTTGTGTTCATAGGCATTCGTAATTGTAGGAACGTCACTAAATATATCTCGATATTCCTGTTCTTCTATTCTTCTATTAATTCCATTCCTTGTGTTGATTGTCCTCTTGCATATTGATGTTACTTGCAGCGTGGCTTACAGCTGGTCTGGAGATGACGATTGGTTCCTGTTCTTCTTCCACGTTGTTCTGACTTTCTTCAAATTTAATTTCGTAGACTCCTCCCTCAACTTTGCATGTCATTGAATTATTTTCTAAATTAATAACAGCTCCTAATTTATTTAACACGTCGATACCTATGATACAGTCATATGTAAGCTTGTCTACTATTATCATAGGAATATCGCATACAGGTTCATTACATTTTAAATTAACACATATTTGTTGTGTGGCAATCTGTTTAATTTTCATCGCCGTTGTTATGTAATAATTGTTAATTGGTAACACTGGTGCATGTTTGAAATGGTTTTTGTTCCGGTTGATGCAGGTCCGGCTGATTACGGATACCTCACTTCCAGTGTCAACGAGAATCTTCATATTTACATTGTTTATGGTCCCCCCTAATATAGAACAATAGGTGTGCGATACCGTTATTTCCTGTTGTGGATTGTTTGTATTGTTTAGGGTGGCGCGCAGCTCATGTGTGTGCAGATCATTTAACAAGCCTGTTCGTTCCGGTATTTTGTTGGAATACGTGTCGCTTTTAAAACCTGTTTGAGCTGGCCGTCGGCTTCTCCCTCACCGTCATTCATTGTTCTTCTCCCTTGTTGTGCTCTTCTCACCCCCTCTCTCTTTGGATGTAGACGGGCGTGTCAGCTGTTGCACACTTTTATTTTCATAATTATTCTTACTATTATTATGATTATTATTATTTGTATTTATATTCTGTACATTCGCATTGTACGGTTTTAATTGCTTTTTACACGTACCTGGATGTGCGTACGCTCCTTTATGTGGAGTTGTATTACCTTTTTCAAAGGGTTGTTTATACTCTTTCCAATTCTCTTCTCTCTTCGCAGACTGCGTTGATTTTTGTTGTATTGGATTATGCGTAGAGTACTGCTGCTGCTGCGGCTGGTTCTCTCTTCTCTCGTATTGTTTATTAACAAACTGTGATGACTGTGTTACAAGAATAAGAAGTTCCTCTATGGTTTTAACTCCTTGGGTATAAATGGCAAGTCTAATGTGTCTGTCAAAGTGGTAGATTAATTTTAACACTAATTCGCGCTCCGTGAAACTGGGTCTAAGATGCTTACACCGTTCGATGAGTTGTATTATGTAGTGTTCCATGGAATGTTTGCTGTTGACGTAATACCGTCCATACTCCAGCTGGTCTCGTACCTCTCTGGGTATGTACATTCCAGTATCGATTTTCGAAGGATGCCTTGAACTGTTCATAAGTTTCTGTTTGGTCCCGAACAATCGTATACCATTTGGATGCTGTTTCCTGGAAATGTCGACTTACAAATTCTATACGTTCTTGGTCGTTTGGGTTGTTTCCTATAGTTGTAATTTCTCGTTCACATTTATGTAAAAATTCTATGGTGTTCTCCCATTTATTATCTTTAAAACTGATCTTCTCTCGATCGTCTACATTTGCAGCACACATCATCATAGCACTGGGTCGTCTCTTGACTTCTGCTCGTAGTTTTTCTACCTCCTCTTGTAGTCCATCTTTCATATTGTTAATTTCCATGGAGTGGTGTGTAGTTTTCCTCGTGACCTCCTCCACAGCTATTTCTACAGTTTCGGTCCTCACAGTGAGTTCCTTTGTTTTATTAGTATTGTCCAGGATGCGCTCATTTACATCTTTGTGTCTGAGATCTTGCTCCTGCTTAGTAATTTTAAACTATTCATTCCACTGTTCAGCCAGTTGTCGAATGTGTTCTTTAGTTTCACGTTTAGTATATTCACGATGTTCTTTAAATTTACTGTTGATCTTTACAGCTTGTTCATTAAGTGACTGGTGAACTCGCTGTTCGGCTACTTCAATGCGTGCAGTAAGCTCTGTTTTTAAAGTATTACTGACGAGTTCTATTTTCTTTTCTAATCTAGTATTATTACTATCTAACTGAGTTTTTACTTCTTCAATAGTGATTTCTAGTCTATTACGACTATCTTCTACTTGAGTTTCTAATCTCGTATTACTATATTCTACTCTTCCTAATTTATTTTCTACTTTTTCTAATTTTTCACTTAGTTCTGTACTGCTACTTTCTAAGTGAGTTTTTAGTTCTGCACTATTCGTTTCTAATTTACTTTCTAATTTTCCACTTAGTTCTGCACTATTCGTCTTCAACTCTTCTTGAAGTCGTTTAAACATAGTTACGAAGTCCATTGTCGGTTGCTTCGCCATTTTTATATGTAGACTACGGTGTCCTTACTAATTCGTTATATGAATTATATTTTTATTATTGGTCAACCGTGACTATATTTCTTTATTTAAATTAGTGTATTTATCAATATTAATTTCACAACTGTTTTTTTCCTCTCTGTACTTATATAACAATTTGTAATATTATTTATTACACAAATTGACTATTAATTCTTTTTTACAATATTTTGCTAATTATTTATTAGACTTTCTTGATTACCAGGGCACCATTTACTTGTAATGATAATTAACATTTACTTAGCACTGATATTCTTTATATATATCGTGCCCCATGTTGGCAGCCAATTACTATGCAATGTTATTTTTATACACTTACTTTTTACACATATGCTATTACTCGTATGCGCGCACCTACCCATGTCTCGGAGGTATACTCTTCTTCAGCAGTATTTACCTTGATGTTCCCCGGCTGGGTCGCAGGCTTTGGTCGTTGGTCGAGTGTGGATAAGCACATGAATAACGTTATAAGTTTTAATTTACAAGTAAAGAGTACAGAGGATTGAGTTCTGGTTGTGAAATTAGTACAACTGTTTCAAGAAAAGCATATTCATTTGATTTATTCAAAAATTGCAAATTTTCATGTTATTTAAATTGTTCAATGTGGGTTTCTTGTTATATGAACACTTATATTCAACCCGAATATAATATACTCATAATGTGTTTAACTCTGATTTCTTATACTTCTAAGACATAGTGTATACACACATACATTATATATATGACCTGAAATAGTACACAGACATATACATATAACACATATAAATATAATAGGAAACGTAATTAATACGTATAACATTTAAATATTGATCTAGTCTTTACAAGTGTGGTTTTCCATGTATACCATGTAAATGAAACTTTTAATTAATTCAAATATTAATTAAAATATTAATAGAGAACCTTCTTTACGTTAATTGATTCTTATTTTAATGTCTCAATTAATTAACTATTACGTAAATCTCATATTTAAAAATTATTCATTTAATTAATTACAAAATATAAACTATGGTTCTTTCTTGACCATTTAATTATGAGATTACTTATTATGATATTCTCTATTCTCATTTATATTTCTAACAATTATTTATTCATTCTTTAGGTTAAAAAATATATTAATGCTCTGTAAACTTGGATATGGAAACTAGCTTTTGGTGATAGACTTCAGGGTCATTTATAATATTAAATAAATGTTCGAGTTCACCTGCATTTTTCCTGCACCCATTTAAATTGTTGTTACCATCATCCGGACTCTCGAGTTTGATGATCCTCTTCGGTATCAGCTCCTCTTGTCTCTACGTCGTTGAATTCCTCGCTCCGTCTCCTGGATGCTGAGTTCTGACGTGGACCTCTAGTCTTGATGATGAACGGCTGGATGTAGCTGCTTGGGCTGTCCCTGCGTCCTCTCGTAGCTGTCTAGTTCCTCGTCCTCTTCTTTCTTATCCCTCGTTGCTGTCTAGAAGTTCTACGTAGTTATGACTCTCGTAGCTTCATTAATACAGTCTTTTATTTAAATCACTCGTTCTTTAATAACTGCGCCGACGTAATGCCGGTTCCATCGCACTTCAGTATATTGACTACTGTTCAAAACATTACTATACTTTGTAAAGTTTACGGTGTCGAAATGTGTGGATTCCTCTTACTATTAGGTGAGATAGTGAGAGAAAGTGTGTCGCGCGCTGGGGTTTTATACTGCTGCCCGTTGCAATTCCTGTTGGAAACTGTATCTGACAACTTTGGACTGGCCGGCGCATCGGTTTCATTATCACTTTCAACCTACGCGTCTTTTTATGAAGCGCACACTTTTTTATAAATCTTATTACACCAATGGTTAGGTATAATATTAAACCTTGTCTATGCAAATTATGGATGTTACGCTGTGCAAATTATGGCAGCTATGGCAAAATTTCACACGGTGTCTGAACCGTTCCCACGATTAATGACCACTTAACGCCAAATTGAAGCACCAGGCGTCAGCTATGTATTCACATATGTCGCTGGTTCGTGTGACTTTTGGTTCACGTACAATCCTTAAAAAACTGTGAAATCTTCCACCCTCGTTTGCATAATTTAACCTGTCTGTTATTTACACATGTACACATACACACACACGCAGACTGCTACACAGGTGACCGCATGTCATTCTGACGTCACCGCTGCCGGTCTCTGCGTGTTAATTGCTCCCCTTCGTTACATTTAAAAACCAACAAAGTCATATGCTTCCATATACATGCTTACATAAAATATTTTATTTATTTAAATTTAAATACTGCTTATATTTATTACATTCTTTCTTATATCTAACGTATGTTTATTATACTATTTTTATTATGTACATCTTACATATTTCATACGTCTATACATATGTTATCATACCTCAGTCAGGGGTTGATACATATACTTATGCTAAACGTATCGTTACAATATATATATATATTATAACATTGCAGAAATCAGATCATATAGGGTATCTATAAGTATGAGAGAAATGCTAAAATGTAAGATAATTAATAAGTAATAATGAAGAAAAAAATATAAAGTGAAGTTAAGAAAGAAGAATTGTAAACAAGTGTAATCATTAAAAGAATAGACTAGACTGACAAACAAATGACTATGACCCAACCCCAGAGATTGGCCAGATACAAACATTAAGATGAGAAAAGATATACTGAAATTAAGAAGACAAATCAATGATAAGAGACACAGTTGAGTAAAGAAAATATATAAATAACCATGAATAAGACAAATAATAAAGGAAGTACACTAACCATAAATACATAATTAAGACAATTATTGTTAATTAAAGTATGTTGTTAAGGACCTTATTGTAATAAAAAGGTAAAGCACAAAATGTTAAAGAATAATTATAAATTTATATTTAGCATATCATTGAAACCAAGAGTGAGAGATAGGTAGGGAGTGGTAACAATACGCAGTGAAGTGATGAGAATATAAAAATAAAAAAACTTATAATCTTAAGAAAAAGAATAGTGACCAAGTGTAACAAACCAAAACCATAACCAAATGGTGAATAAGAAAATAAGTTAATTGTGTTAGACTGTAAGAAACAGAGTAAGTGTGGGTGTTAGAAATAGAAAAACATATACTATTACTAAAAGAATAACTAGAATTTTTATATTTATAGAATAGATGGTGTCGATATAATACTCACCAAAATTGTTATTTTGTTAATTTAAAGAAAGTTAATTTGTTTGTTTAGTGGTAAAGGAAGTATAAACAAGAAGACATAACTTTACAGTAATATGTTTGTGTTATATGCAAGTAATGAAAGTATAAAGAGATGAGTAGTATGAATATTTTAAGTAATGACATACAATATAATAATTGTATTCAATAAGAAGGAATATGGCTGAACAATATACAGACCAGTAAGTTATTTCTATGTTACGAGTAGTATGAAAATTTAAATAATGACATATAATATAATAGTTGTACTTAATAAGAAGGAATATGGCTGAACAATATACAGACTATTAAGTTATTTTTATGTTATATTTTGTTAATAGATTTAAGTGTTAAAGAGGTGTGTGAGAAATGGGAGTAGGAATAAAACTAGCAATGACACAAACTTAACAAGCAACAAATTAATAACTATTATATATATAGAAAGAAAAATATCAGATAAGAAATAATTTTGTAAAAGTATAATAACATACAATGTTACATATATATACATATACATGTGGGCATGTCAGGCCTCACGTTCAAGGGATACAAAATTATACAACGAATTTATATGTAAATTCGATATACAGTAATTCATGCAGGTTGTATAATTATACCAGGTGTATTTATAATAAGAGTATTTTTATTTATCAACATATAAAACAATTTTTTATTTATTCATTATTATAAATATTCATAAACATCATTAATAATTGTCGGTCACGATATTTCTCATTATTAAATGTTTATATCTTATTATATGCAACATTACACATATTTAAAAAATCTCTTATATCTAAACATGTTAATAACCTTATATCTAGACATGTTAAATAATTGGTTTATTAATTTATTATAAAATTAAAATATTTTTATATTGAAATAAATTGTCTTATCTCAGATCTGACCTCTACTCGCTCAGTCTATACCAATGTTTAAAATTCAATTTAAATTTATATTAATTGCTTGTAGACTGGCCTTTGTTTTAATATTCAACTTTAAATTAATCTTTCTATACTTCAAATATCTAATCACTTTACTATCTATTTTGATAATAAACTCTACTCTCTTTACTTTAAATTCTCTTTCATTTATTAATGCTTTTATATATATGCGATCGCTCATTCTTACGACTAAACATTTATTTACATTTTAACATATTATTACTAAGTATAAACTTTTCTTTGTTTTAATTTACTGTCTTTTGAAATCGTCTTTATGAGCTCTTTTTTTTTTTACAAATCATTTAAAATGCATTACGCATGTCACCTCGATTTCTGATGATCTTACAACTGTTGTCCTGGGTCCAGCGTTGTCCAGAGTTAGTTTTCCATTACTCTTGTCCTGGCGTGGTCCTGGATACGTCTAGAGTCCAGCGTCGTTCTACGGCAGCATGTTCCTGGATACGTCTAGAGTCCAGCGTCGCTCTACAGCAGCATGTGTTCCTGGATATGTCTAGAGTCCAGCGTCGTTCTACGGCAGCATTTGTTCCTGGATACGTCTAGAGTCCAGCGTCGTTCTACGGCAGCATGTTCCTGGATACGTCTAGAGTCCAGCGTCGTTCTATGGCAGCTTTCCCGTATATACTCTTGGTAGACTTACTATTGCGGTATTTACTTTTTCCGTAATATTGTCGTGAATTTAACGAACGTTATTTCGTTTGTTACTGTGACTTGTAATAGAATAAAAATAAACTGTTTGCCGACGGACAGCATGTCCGGCGGCAACTGTGTCTTGAAATGAAGAGAAGGGTTTTTGGTCGAACCCTTAATTTATACCCTCTCGAGATTCCGCGCCAGTCGGCTCCAAAATCGGCCTGTCGATATCTGCATATCTCGTGACAGCCCCCACTCCCGAACCTTTCCATCTATTTGCAATTATTAGCAAATAGCAATGTTTTGCACGGAATTGAGATAGCACAAATCATAGCTAATTCGATTAATCACTCACTATATTAATTTGAGCGTCTTAGGGTAATTTTCGTATTTTTTAGAATGTTTATTTTGCACTGTCTTCACATAACGTGTTCTATTAACGTCATCTTTTCACTGGGGATAACTATAAATTTTCCACACACTTTGGTGCCTTTGGTTTGATCATACTCTAATTAGTTTTCGCACAGTGAATTAAAATAATTATTTTATTAATTACTTGGGGCGGGTTGCTGAGATTCCTGTCTTTGCCTGGATCACTAACACACATAAGATACACATGTAACACACATACAATTGAGCAGGTGTTCACTGCTTGTCGAAACAGGTTAATCTCTCCCCTAATCTAACAATGAAATATTTTTGCAATCTCAGACCTGTCCATTTACCCGTAAATTATACAAGATATACAAAATTTATATTTATTTAAATTAATGCCTAATACAGCATATGGCTGTATTGTTGCATTATTCCTCTGCCTGAGAAGAAAAAAAATTTAATAAATATTTATTTATTAAAATTTTGTCTATTTGTTCTAGACAAATATAATCATGTTATATTAACTTAACTTAAGTTTATACATCGGTAAAACAAACACATAATAATGAGTAAGTCAGTCTAACGTTCACCGTGGTGGTATGCAATATTCACACCCATTATACAGCTGATCTTGTACTGATTCAGTGGCCTTGTCCCACCCTTACTCTCTCTTCTCATTATTCATACGTAGAATTTCTTGAATGACATTGCATGATATTTTCCAATGACCTTATCCTTTCTCTCATCGTATACGAAGAATGTGTGTCTTCCTACGCGTTGCTTCAATGTATAAGGCCCGTTGTACAACCGGAAGAATATCTTCGCTGTGTTGTCAATGCGTTTTCCTACAGGAATAGCTTTCAACAGAATTTGTTCTCCTACATCAAATCGTTGTAATTTATGTGTTCTATTGTATTTTTCTATCCTTTTGTTACCTTGTTCTTATGATGCGTTGTTTAGCATACTCCACCTTTACACTTAATGGAATAGGTACGTTTTGATTCTCTCGCTTGCTTACATATTTGGTCCAGAATCTGACATGTTTCTTGTCTTCGTCTAGCTCGATTTGTGTATAACTTGTTTCTTCGCTATAATTTTCATTTATTGCTTTCTCAAAGAAAGGTAAGTACTCTGCCCATTTGTTGTGTTGATCGTGACAGTAGATTCGTAGATATTTACCTAACTCTTTATTTACTCTTTCCGCCAGATTTCCCTGTGGGTGTAGTACTGATGTGAGCACAGGTTGGATTCCATTTTCATGAAGAGTTCTCTCCCATACCTTGCTTTGGAACTGTACTCCTTGATCGCAAAGTACCTTCTTCATTTTACCATATGCAGGGAAGTATTTCTCCAAGAGTATTTTTAAAACAATTTTAGTTTTGGGTCGCATAATTGGATACAGATGGACGGCTTTGGAAAATACATCTATACAAACAAGTATGTTTTTCACTCCCCGACATTATCTCGGAAGTGGTCCAAGAAAAATCCACTGCAATTAGCTTTCCTTACTCATAAATTCTTACCTTCGCTTCTTAACTCTTTTCTTAACATGAACATTACCTTATCTTTCTTAACTTTTCTTATATTACTTATACAATACATTAACCTTCATTACCTTCTATTATTACATTTCTTTACTATTACCTTTCTGATCGCTAATAATTTTCTTCATCCTTACCATTACGTCCTGTCATACACCTTTTTTGTTAGCTTCGTAGTGAGTCCTGATCGGCTACAGATGACTACCTTAGAAACACGTCTATATCCAGACTTTATGTGCTTAACTCTACTCGATGTTTTAATCATAGTTATTGGAGCTCTAAATAATCTCTGCCCTTGACTTTCACTATCACTAAGGTATGAAGATTTTGCTTGATCAGCCATTCTGACAATTAACATTGATTTCTCATTCTAATTATTTCTTCATATTAATAACACATCAATAATAACATTCCTTACCACTCTTACAACATAACATACTTTCTATTATTAATTCTTTAATCTATTTACACATATTATTTCTTATTAATTAACTCCTTTTCTTATTAATAATAATTAAAAGTAATATTTTTCTTTTAAAATTCATTATTCATTTCTATAGAGCATTGAGTGCGGTGTCGTTTGATTTCCACCCCTCACTATTATAACAATTGCATTGGGTCCGTCAACAGGAAATTCATTGTATTTCGACGTGTAGTCACCGTTGTCGTATATTAGCCGACATGTACAGTTATTTCCGCCTCGCATCCTCATTGTGTTAACATCCCATTGTAACATAGCAACTGTGAGCTCATCTGACGTCATTGCATAACTCACCTGTTTGTACGGCATGAATTTGTTTCTTAGCTGCGACGAATAACCTCTCTCTCCTCTCTCAGTACGTTCCATAATTCTCTCGTCACTAATGCATTGTGTAAGGTCAGTCCGTTTGAAGCCTATATAAACAGCTGTCGACTGTTTTTTTCATTCGCCGTTTATGATAACCTCTGTAGTTTTTATATTTATTGTGATTATCATTATGATTATCGTTCAATCGATACTTACTGTGTGTACCCTTGTTGCGTGTGATTTGTTTCAATCGTGTTACCTTTTTAACTTGTTTTATTTGTGTGTGAGTGTAACCACTACTTTGGATACTTCCGCTAGCATGGTATGTTTGTTTAATTAAATGTATTTTACATTCTTCCTTAGAGTTAATTATTGTTTTAGAATTATCATCAGTAATTATGCAAGTCTGTTCTCTCTTACTTTCAATTACAATTGTTTGTTCAGAAACCATCATTTCACATATTTGTTCCGTTTGCTTAACAATTCTTTCACATACATTTTCTGTGATAGTCTCAAAATGTGAGTTGGTATCACCAACCTTTTCTGTTAATTCTTTTAGCTCCCTATGATTTTTAGTCAGTTGTTCTAATTTATTTTCTAAACTTTCTGTTTGTTCATTGTATTTCGACATGTAGTCACCGTTGTCGTATATTAGCCGACATGTACAGTTATTTCCGTCTCGCATCCTCATTGTGTTAACATCCCATTGTAACATAGCAACTGTGAGCTCATCTGACGTCATTGCGTAACTCACCTGTTTGTACGGCATGAATTTGTTTCTTAGCTGTGACGAATAACCTCTCTCTCTCCTCTCTCAGTACGTTCCATAATTCTCTCGTCACTAATGCATTGTGTAAGGTCAGTCCGTTTGAAGCCTATATAAACAGCTGTCAACTGTTTTTTCATTCGCCCTCTGATAACCTCTGTAGTTTTTATATTTATTGTGATTATCATTATGATTATCGTTCAATCGATACTTACTGTGCGTACCCTTGTCGCGTGTGATTTGTTTCAATCGTGTTACCTTTTTAACTTGTTTTATTTGTGTGTGAGTGTAACCACTACTTTGGATACTTCCGCTAGCATGGTACGTTTGTTTAATTAAATGTATTTTACATTCTTCCTTAGAGTTAATTATTGTTTTAGAATTATCATCAGTAATTATGCAAGTCTGTTCTCTCTTACTTTCAATTACAATTGTTTGTTCAGAAACCATCATTTCACATATTTGTTCTGTTTGCTTAACAATTCTTTCACATACATTTTCTGTGATAGTCTCAATATGTGAGTTGGTATCACCAACCTTTTCTGTTAATTCTTTTAGCCTCTCAGGGATGTTTATGGTGTCCTGTTTAAAATTTTCAGTCTTTTGTTCTAATTTATTATTTAAATTTTCAGTCTGTTGTTCTAATTTATTTTCTAAACATTCTGTTTGTTCTTTAAGTTTAGCATTCAAATTTTTCGTCTTTTTTTGTAACTACTTCGTCCATCATGGCCCACATCATTTTTCGAAAGGTCCCCATATCTAAGTTTCCTGGAGTCGTCATGTTGAATTATTTTGTAATTAAATATTTGTTTATAATTTATTATTATTAGTGAACCGTATGCAAGCTTTCATTTATTTATTGTTGAACTGTTATTATTTATTATTTTTATTTACTCATGTTACAATTACACCTGTTTATTTTGTTGAGCGCCAGTTGTGTTTTAGTACACAACAATTAACATAACATACAGTTAATGTTTAATATAAAGAATTATTACATACAATATATTTTTCATTTAACACACCTTTATTTTTAGAGCAACCATTTAACTACAAAATTTCTAATAGTTAAATGGTGGGGATCGTGCTGCACGTTCATGTGCGTCAAAATTATACAACGAATTTAATATGTAATTTAAATTTGTCGCGCCCCACGATCATGGAGCGCCAAAATTATACAACGTTACATATTGTAATGTTACATAACCCAGTCCCAAAAATGATAACGTAATCACCCCACTATAAAGGTCAGAAATGGGTATAATATACCTAGCTCTACATTACTTTATATCACAAAACATTATAAACTATACTTAATTGATATAAAGTGTACAAAGTGAGTTATAGTATACCCAGTGAGAAAATAAGTGATTTTAAAAGGAGCATCTCACAGACTTATTCTGTAGATGGAGAAACAATTGATTATAATAGTAGACTGTATGCTACTGACCAATTATGTGTTTTGTTGAATATTGTATAATTTGTATTATGTAGGCCACAAAGATTTTGTACCTAGGTCTAATTTTATATTTAATAGAATAATTATGTTTGAATATAAGATAACCCAGGGTTAAAAATAAAATGGTTAAAAATAAAATGGTTAAATATAAAAGGGTTAAATATAAAATAATAATAAAAATAAAATTATACTGTATGAGTAAGATGGCTGAAGAAAATAGTTGAGTGTAGGGAGACTATAAGAAATTAATAAATAATATATAAATACAATTAAAGGAAATAAAAATATTAAAGACCTATATCTAAGGTTAAGAGAAAATAAAAGGAAAAACCTTATATAAATCAAATTGGATAATAAACCAAATTTAAAAAGGATTATTTTTCTATAAATAAGAAATAAATTTATAATAATTAAAAACAGCCTATATACTCAAAAGTATATAGATGCACCAATAAAAAATGATATAAAAATTATTGGTTACTAACAGTAACCACCTAACAAGATATGAATTAATTGTTAAAACGATTGAAAACCGTTCGTTTGAGAAAAAGTGGAATGCCATAAAAAATTTAATAAAACCTTATGAAAACTTTTGGAAACAGTGCTAAATTGAATAAAAATTAACTAGTAGTATCCACCTCATGTTAGAACTCCTTCAAATATCAACTTTAACGTCCTTTATTCGATGAAAATTTGAAATACCCCGCTACCAGATCAAGCCTAGTCGGACAGCACGTCGAGATTTTGGTGAGATTGTATCTTATGAAAATTCAACGAAATTACAAAACAACTATAACTCCAACACTAGAAACGGCACAATCTAAGTAAACACTTTGAGAAAAGAGGTAAAATAAACTTTATTAATAATTGTTAACCCAGAAATCCTCATGTCGAATCTTTGTGCAGTTCCAATATTTAGTAACTGATTTCATGGGTATAATAAAGACATAACTTGTAATCTTGCGGAGAAACCCGGAACTACATACTACGAAAAAACCAAAAAATTAGAAATTTATTTTTTCTCTTGTAAAGCGTAGTATATAATTATTCATTTCTGACCGTCTCATAACTCAAAGAACTTACCCTTAACCCTGGGGAAATTAATAAATGAATTCTTTATTGTTTAATGTTTAATCAAGTATAAAAAATAATTTGTTATAATTCCAATGTTTAACTAATTAAATCAATCAAATGTGTTGTTGACAGAAAAAATCGATTATAATATTTTGTACTGGGAGAAGAGAAAAATCAGTGTATTACATAAATAAATACTCTGAATATTTTATTATAAATAATAAAACGTGTATTCTTTCTTGTAGAGGGTAGTTGTTACAGATTTTCAGGAAGCCAAGAAGAAGATGAACCGCCGGGGAGTATCACCGAACATTGGTGTTTGTTTAACCTAACATTTTGAGGCCGATGTCAAAATCAGCTGGTCTTATGAACAGCGAATATTTAAAAATAAGTAATTGTATACTCCGGGGGTAATATCTTTGGTCCTCCTCTCTCTCTCCTAACTACGATTAAATAACTTCATTAATCTCTCCCAAATCACACACACTCGATTTTAGTTTTCTTGGTAAACATCAAACTTAACCGCTTTGAACATTAGCAAATATAAACAATAAGTATTCATAAGAAACGATACTCGCTGTATGGTGGTACAAGAGGAGGGACGTTACAGAATGGCGCTCAACGTAAAAGGGCTGTAATTAGAAAAGAATTTTGAGATATTTAACAAAATAATATAACAAAAAACCTAATTATCGTCGACAGTTATGAGAAAACAAGAAATGCATAATACCAGAGGCAGATCGAAAAAGAGGGCAGAAGAAAAGGAGAAGGAAGAAGGTGGACAGGAACGAGAGATAGAAATATTTACGGACAGTGAAATGGAACAACCAATGGGTTATAAAGAAGAAACTGAAGCAATTATGAACACGGAAAAGGAAATAGTTGAAGAGGATGCCCAAGGGGACCAACCAGACAAAGCGGAAGCCAGAAGAGAACCAAATTGGCAAGACATGATGAGATTTATAGCCAAGAAATTTGATAAAATAGATGAAAATTTTAAGAAACAGGAGGAAAACTCGAAGCAAACCAATGAGGAAAATAAGGAGAATTTTAGGAAACAGGAGGAACAAAACAGACAAACCAATGAGAAAATAGATAGCATTCAGGAAAGTTTAGTCAAACAACTAAATGAAAAAATAGAGACCATTCATGGAAATATCAGACAAACCATGAATTGAAAGAAATTATTTACGGACAAAGAGAAGAGATGAATGCAAATTTTGAAGAGAATAATGAAAGTTTAAAGCGGATTGAGGGTAAGATGGAGAAGTTCAATAAGGAGATATGGGAAACTTTCGGAGAGAAGTTTGAAAAGGTTAATACGCTTAGCCAGAAAGCAGATGAATACAACGAGGAGACAAATAAGCGAATGGACAGTGGTTTCAATAATTTGAAAGGAACAACAGACAGCACTTCCGAAGGTCTTAAAGTAAATCCGAATACAGAAGAAAGCAGGAAGGAAATAGAAATTAGAGAATACCAAGATGTAATATTCTCTGAAAATAAAAATAACCACAACAAAAAGGATATTCAAACCATGGAAGAGAATATCAAGAAAATAAGAACAATAGGTAGAGAGAAAATATTGAATACGAAAGAAGAATTGGAGATGAGGAAGGGTGGATTAATTAGTGCATTTAACATCCCCATTAATGAGCGAAGGGAGTTAAGTAAAAGTATGGATTATAGAAAAAACCTTATAAAAATTCCCAAGGTAAACCACTATAAAATAATAAAGAAGAACTTAAATAAATTTAAATATCACTTAAATATATCCATGATCGAAGAGTATCTGACAACATCAGCTATATCTTTAATACAAAATATACCAGCAAAACGTTGGGTAAATAATACAGAGGTCAAAGAGAATGGCATGATATTAAAAATGAGTGAATATGTTATGTCAGAGAAGGTACAATACCTGTTAGTTAAAAAGGAACTAACAATGACGGAAGACCGGTACTTAAATGAAGGTTTCATAGCAGAAAAGTGGGAGAGCCGGATGGTAAGAAGATTATCTAGGAGAGAATTCCTTCCAAACACCCCAGTAATCCGAGAAAATGGAGTACCTGAGTTAATGGACCATGGTTAACCTAAATAATAACCAACCAGAAAAAAGGGGACTGAAATTTTGAAAACCGACCAAGCAACCCATTGGAAATAAGAGACACCAAAATTCAAAAAGTACGTAAGGACAACTTACTAAATATTTATTCAGGAACAATATGATTTAATAAAAAGTATGTAAGTACCACTTACTTTAAATATTTCGAAACGATATAATTTGATTTAACAAACAACAAACCACCAAGAAAAAGAGAACAGAGGATTAAACAATATTTACAAAGAACTGATTTAACATGGAATGATAGAAAAAATAATATTTTTATGGTAACAAACAGAAGAATAAATAAATAAATAAAAACAATTGATGGTAATGTGCTCAGATAAGAAGAATAAAGAATAATTTAATGACTACAATGAAGCTGAAGGAGGATGATAATTAATACAACTATAATTTAGAATTTCTCGGAATTGAAAATGATATAAGAAGAAATGATACGGAGAAATATGTCACAAGAAGGAAAGTCAAAAGGATTTTAAAATAATGCCTATCAATAATGTTATATGCTATTAGTTAACGGAAAAGAAGAAGGAATCAAGAAGAAAAGGAAATATATAATTAAATGCAAACAGCAACAGTATGAAGTATCCCAAAAGTGTTTAGTATTAGTCGCTAATCGACTACTTGTGATTTTTTATTATAACGAATTGACCGTAGAAATGTTCCAGCAATAATTTTCCTGAGCAGGGATGATGTTCCCCTGGTCTCAGAAGGTGTAAGGATGGACAGCGGAGTTATGGACCCAAAAGTGGCCACCCAACTGGTACCACTGCACAGGATAGGGAAAAATGTTAGGGAAATTGAATATTTAAGGGATAATAATTATAAAATAGCTGAAAAGAGTGATATTAGATTCCAGAAGTATAGATGAAGAAAATAGAAGGAAGATAGCAGACCGAAGCTTAATTGAGAAAGCGAATTTATAGAAGTAAATAAGAAAATAAGTGTTAAAACAAGTTTTTTATGATTAGTGTGACCAGTCCTTATCAAGTAAAAGTGGAAGTACCACTACCCAGAGAATATAAATCATTGATGAATTTGCCTCCAAGAGAGAGAGAGTTGAGTAGGAAAACAACAATTACCATTTAACCGAATAACAGGTATATAACCGGTTGAGTTATACTCTCTGTAGAAATAATACTCCGACCAATATTTAATTCATATATGCCTGCTATTAAAATTTACCTACTACTGGCTATAATCTACATACTAACTTATTTTTTATCAAAAACTACCCAGATTGCTCACACGCACATTCATACCATTTCAGAACCCCACCTTTACTTAATTTAGGCCTTTATTAAAGAAGTATTTGAATGAGGTACTGTTACTTGTTGCAGTGGAGTCCCCCACCGACCGCATGGCGCGTCACACACTTATTCCTCTTTTTCGATGTTCAAAATTATGCCCGCACTTTTGATGACTTACTGCGTTTACTGTTACATTATGACTGCACTTTTGTACACATTAAAACTATACTGGTGTTTTGGTCGGCCGACCGTATTTAGCTAAAAACAAATTTTTATAGACCCACGCGTGGTCTCGTGTTGTGGTGGACTGGCTGCTGCTACCCAAGTGCGTCGGTCACATTCATTTCCGTCAGCTCGCGCTTTGATTGGCTGCGGCTCTTACATGGCAGGTTCCGGTGATCGAATTTGGTGTCGAGAGTATAGATAGCGGCACACGAGCGCACACTCACCGCCACATTCCATTGTAGCTGGTTGTTAGCTACGAAGTTTTTGTTACTTCTCCCCAACGGAAAATACAAGCATACGCGCACCGGCTCTCATTCTGACGCTGTTATCATTGTGTACTAGGCACAGACTGGTACTGAATTGTCTACAGAGTGTCCAATAAAGCACGTCTTATTGTCCGCAAAAGGTGTCCAAACAGATCGTCCCCCAAATAATTATCAAATTGAATAAAAATTATACCCTTCAAAATAGCCCCGTTACAGCTCTTATAAGATTTCCCCAGTCAGAATAGCTTTTTTTGGGCCAGTCACTAATAGCAGATGAATTATCAAATAATGTACAACAAAAGCAAAACACGGTATCATTTGTAACAGAGTAAATCAACCAACTTCTCTCAACGACTTCACCATTGCTCAACACTTTCAAATAATGCGAGGGCAAAATCTACGCCTTCCTTTATTAATAGGAAACTCGAATTCTTTAATTTGATGTGGACGCCTCTCAACCAGTATTTAACGAGTTTCAGATGACATGCAGAAAGCATTCCATAATGCAGGATCAGAAGGAATTTCGTTTAATATCTGGTGGCTGCCACTGCTACTGCTACCCGGCTCTTGATGAACTTCTGATGGTGTTATTTTTTGGCTCTCTTCAACAACTTCTTCTGGAAGTGATTGGGGCAGCACTGAGTTTTTATTCGCCAAATCCAAAGCAGTCACTGTTGATGTGGATGTGGACGGCTCATCTAAACAGGACTTTTGTACTAAGAATTCCTTCATAACATAGCTTAGCTTTCTTCCTTGTTCCTCTTTCTTTAAGCGTTTCTTTTTATATTGACTTCCAGACAATTTTTTCCTTTTCTGTTCCATACTGTACTAAAAATATTAAATAAAAATTCACAGTCCTTCACAAAGATGCAACCGAGGGGGGGTCACTGCGCTTCTTATTAGAAAACTCTGTAGAGAAGCACCTCTAGGGCTCAGCAGTAGTCATAGGAATAGTTAGAATTATTTTTAGGAGAGCAAACACTTCTGTACAGGAATCCACAATTTCTGTATCCAACATGATTTTGTACATTTTCATAAGCCCTGAAATACTGTGAAATCTTTGCTTCTTGTATAAAACTGATAGTTCAGTTTTCAGACTTACTTTACACAGAAGGGGTTGAACTTCAATAGTTTGAACAAATTCTGTTGAAAAATTTATATTGTCTTTGGAGAGAGAGAAATTTAACAGTTTTAAATATCACTATAATATTGACGACTCGGAACACAAAGTTTTTTATAAGTAAAAACGTAAAGTTTTACCTTACAGCCTAAACCGGCTTTCACCTATAGAAGGCTTCATCAGAGGCTGTCGTTAGTAGCGCTGCTCGTCTTGTTGTTGGCGACGAGAAAGTGTTTCGAAAGATTGAAGCTGTGTGTGTGTGGTGAGATGTGTTCGAATAATGCGTGCGATTTGAATTGTGTCTGTTCGTTTAGGATGTCGTTTTTATTTGTTTTTGTGTGTTTGTATATTTCTAATTGTTCTAGAGTGTCTAGTTTTCGGCCTTTTGTGTGTACGTGTAGTATGTTCATGTTATTGTCGATGTTTTTATATGTGTGGTTTGCTTCAATGAGGTGGTTTGCGAAGGTAGATTCTGTAGTGGTGTGGAGTGCTTTTGTGTGTTCAATGTATCTCTGTTTGAAGCTACGTCCTGTCTGGCCTATGTAGAATTTACTGCAATTTGAACACACTATCAAAACGCATGCCCAAAGCACAAAACAAATTCGATCTACCCGGTGTATATAAACTAAATGTTCAAATTGCAGTAAATTCTACATAGGCCAGACAGGACGTAGCTTCAAACAGAGATACATTGAACACACAAAAGCACTCCACACCACTACAGAATCTACCTTCGCAAACCACCTCATTGAAGCAAACCACACATATAAAAACATCGACAATAACATGAACATACTACACGTACACACAAAAGGCCGAAAACTAGACACTCTAGAACAATTAGAAATATACAAACACACAAAAACAAATAAAAACGACATCCTAAACGAACAGACACAATTCAAATCGCACGCATTATTCGAACACATCTCACCACACACACACAGCTTCAATCTTTCGAAACACTTTCTCGTCGCCAACAACAAGACGAGCAGCGCTACTAACGACAGCCTCTGATGAAGCCTTCTATAGGTGAAAGCCGGTTTAGGCTGTAAGGTAAAACTTTACGTTTTTACTTATAAAAAACTTTGTGTTCCGAGTCGTCAATATTATAGTGATATTTAGTTAAGTAACGGACACGTCATGGACAACGAAATCCAAGAATTTAACAGTTTTGTTGCTGGCAATGCTTATTGAAAGAATATCTCTCTTTTACCTGATAAAAATCATATAGCACACCTCCTTTGCAGAGATAAGATACTGCAAATCAATTTTTCATTTTGTTGTAAGATGTTCTTGTTTGTTTTTATGTGATTTTCTTGTTGATCGGAAACAAAAGGAAGTCTATTTCTTCATTTCATGATTGCCTCAAGAAATGCATTTATTAAACTATAGATACTTTTGCAGTTGGCATTATGTTGCTGCAGCTGGTTATATAAAATATCCACATAAGGCATGATGTGTTGAAAAAATTATAGCCAAAAATTGAAGTCCTACCCAAAAGGGTCCTGCTGCGTAAGACCTGATACTTCTGATGTATCGTCTGACATTACTGATAAAAATTGTTGAGACTGTTTATTTTCAGCACATATTTCATTATGACATGCCTCAAGGATACAGTCTAGAAGTTCATTTTGGATTGTCTTAGAAGTTCCCCTAAGCACTGTTGAGTTCAGAAAACGACTTTTGAGAGAATCATCTACCTTTAAAGCAAATTCCAATAATCCTAAAAAAAAAAAAACAGGATGATTCAATGACTGTTTCATCGTGACCGCATAATGGAAGTCCAAATTTTCAACAAAACTTAATACAGTCAATAATTTTTGAGAGAATTTTCTGATTTTGTTTCACTTTTTAATTCTGTTTGTTTGTTTGCTGTCTGTAAGGATTGTTTAGCTGATATGCAATGTTTACTTTCCCTAACATAGATAAATCAATGATATTATGTAACGGGGCTATTTTGAAGGGTATAATTTTTATTCAATTTGATAATTATTTGGGGGACGATCTGTTTGGACACCTTTTGCGGACAATAAGACGTGCTTTATTGGACACTCTATAGACAATTCAGTACCAGTCTGTGCCTAGTACACAATGATAACAGCGTCAGAATGAGAGCCGGTGCGCGTATGCTTGTATTTTCCGTTGGGGAGAAGTAACAAAAACTTCGTAGCTAACAACCAGCTACAATGGAATGTGGCGGTGAGTGTGCGCTCTTGTGCCGCTATCTATACTCTCGACACCAAATTCGATCACCGGAACCTGCCATGTAAGAGCCGCAGCCAATCACAGCGCGAGCTGACGGAAATGAATGTGACCGACGCACTTGGGTAGCAGCAGTCAGTCCACCACAACACGAGACTACGCGTGGGTCTATAAAAATTTGTTTTTAGCTAAATACGGTCGGCCGACCAAAACACCAGTATAGTTTTAATGTGTACAAAAGTGCAGTCATAATGTAACAGTAAACGCAGTAAGTCATCAAAAGTGCGGGCATAATTTTGAACATCGAAAAAGAGGAATAAGTGTGTGACGCACCATGCGGTCGGTGGGGGACTCCACTGCAACAAGTAACAGTATCTCATTCAAATACTTCTTTAATAAAGGCCTAAATTAAGTAAAGGTGGGGTTCTGAAATGGTATGAATGTGCGTGTGAGCAATCTGGGTCGTTTTTGATAAAAAATAAGTTAGTATGTAGATTATAGCCAGTAGTAGGTAAATTTTAATAGCAGGCATATATGAATTAAATATTGGTCGGAGTATTATTTCTACAGAGAGTATAACTCAACCATGAGAGTCATAATGTGAAGTAGTTTCACAATTCACTGTGTATCATATTGTACGATAAAAAGAACAAGGTATATTTTAGTAAATTTAAACTGGAAAGTAAACAGAAAAATGTCATGCTAGATAAATAAAATACCATTTTATTTGTGTTTGTAAAATATGTGTTTGTTAATTTGCATTCACCTGTGTTTTTTCTCTGCCAAGAGTACATCAGACGACACCTTGGTAAATTATCAATAAGGTAAGTAACTAGAGTCTCAATATTTTAATTTAAAAAACAAGTAAAGCTTCAGTTGCCGCCTATTAATAGGTACCAATTTATAGATTTTAATAATTAATTAAACTCGAACTGCTTCAGTTGGCGCCCGATTAACAGTGACGTTGTAAATTAATTTTTAATTGAATAGAAACTAAATTAATTTACAACCTGATTGAAAATGGCAGAGAAAAATAAGAATGCAGATTTAGGTGAAAGTAGGGTAGAAGAATCTATTTTAAACATTACTCAAGACAATTTAATTTCAACAAACGAAAGTAGTGATGAGAATGTACAATTAGAAATACCAAATGTAATTGAAACGGTAAATGTTGAATGTAGTAATAAGAGTGATAACGTAAATATATTTAACCAATTAGCATTGATGATGGAAATGATGTCAGGAATGAGAACTGAAATCAAATCAGAAAATAATAATTTAAAATCTGAAATCAAATCAGAAATAAATGCTGTAAATATTAAACTTACTGATTTAAATAACGAGTTCATGAACGTAAGGAGCGAATTGAGAGTGAGTGAAATAAATATGAATAGCTGCTTGGAAAGTATGAATGAGACTATTGTTGGAGTGAGAGATGAACTTACTATAGACATAAATAAGATACAAACTGAAATGAAAAATGATAAAAAAATAATTAATGAAAAACAAAAAGAGAAAATGCTAGAGACAAATAAAAAATTTGACACATTGGCAAATAAATTTAATGATAAAATTAAAAAACAAAATGACAAAATTGATAGTAATATTCAATGTGTAATTAATGAGTGAGAGCAAATTAAACAAGCAAATAAAAAACAAGAGAATATAAATGATGAATTCAGAAGTAACATTGAACAAGTTGATGCAATTAAAATTAATGTAACTAGTTTAAAAAATAAACAAACAGAACATAAGCGTGAAATAATTAAAGTCAGAGAAGATTTGAGTGTAACCATTAATCAGAAATTAACTAATGTGAGTGAGAGAGTGAACGTGGAAGTGGAATTAGGGTATTTTAGTAATGAAAGTAGGGGGGTGAACCCCATACAATTTTTGAACTCTATAAGAAGTTTCAATAAATATAACCAAGAAAGTTGGGAGATTAAATGAGTAAGAATTTTAAAGTATTTTAAAGGGGATGCTAAAATATGGGCAGATGCTCATAATGATAACTGGGTAGATTTTAATGAGTTTGAGCAAGCATTTAGAAATAAGTACTGGTCAGAAGAGAAACAAAAGGGATTATGTAGTACCATAATGAGGTGAGGCAATTTTAATATTAAGCACATGAGTATTACATCGTATGTGATGAGACTGTACAGTCAGGTTAAATATTTAGAACCACCAATGCCTCTTTCATCTTTATAAGATACATTAGTAAGCATTTACCTAAGGACATACGGTCCACAATTAGAACCCGGGAAGTTGCTAACATTGCTGAATTAGAAAAGATATTAGAAGCGTATCAAAGTATGAAAGAGGAAGAAGATAACAAATATCAATTTAGAGATACTGAAGTAAGACAAACAGACCATTTTATTAATAATGTGAGTAGATCAGGGGAGGGGGCGTGGTTATGTCCAAACCCTAATTGTAGAGCTAATAACTATAACAGTTCACGCAATCAATGCTATAGGTGTCAGGGTCCGAGGGAGAGTGCTCAAGGGAGAGGGGAGAATTATAATCGAGGTTTCGAACATAATGGGTTTAGAGGGAATCCTAGAGGTAGAGGCTTCACCAGTAATCGTGGAATGCTGGGACATTTCAACCACAGAGGTAGAGGGGGATATGTTAGTAACCCAAACGAAACTAGGGGCGTGGAAGCACCATCTCATAATCAAAACAGTAGGGGGGTTTACAGTGAACCACCACCTCCAATACCGTTAAACTAATCAGGGCGGTTGAAAAAGAAAGCCCCCAGCCGTCTAGAAATCACATGACAATAGGTTCACTAATTACCAATATACATAATGATTTATCCGATGAAGAAGCGGGAGAGAATAGTAATATTTTTGGGATGGCAGAATTTGAAGCCGAAGTGTTTAATTCTAAATACACTTTTCTAGTAGATTCAGGGAGTGAACTGACTGCTATAGATGATAGAATGTTTGAAAAGATCAAAAATCAAACTACAGAGACAATTCCACAATTACCAGTGCTGGGTATTAGTGTTATAGGGGTGACGGGTGTTCACAGTAAAAAGGTAACTAAACAAATAATGCTACAATTAAAAGTAAATAAAAACACAATAAATGTACCTTTCTTAGTTATTCCAGGATTAAATATGGGAGCTATAATGGGTAATGATTTTTTAAATAATTTCAAAGTAGAGTTAAACTATTACACACAGACTATGAAATTAAATAATGATAATAGTATAATTGAAATACCATTTATACAAAAGAAAACTGTAGGAATGAAAGCTTTAAAAATAATTAGTAAGGGAATGTTAATTTCTGACAATGATATAAATGAGTGTAGACCCTTAATGATAAATTATTATAACTTGAGAGTAAATAGTAATGAATTATTTGAAAATGAAAATAGTTGGGATGAAAAAATGAATAAAATCTTATATCAAAGTGGGGAATTCAGCTATCAAGATAGGGAAAAAGTAGTACAAATAACAAATAAGAATAAATTAGTTTTTTCAGACGAACCAGGTTTAGTTAAAAATTTTAAGGGTAAATTAGTCGTTAAAGAAAAAACACCCTTTGCACCTAAAACCTATCCGGTACCATACTCCAAGAGGGGTTTAGTACAGGAGGAAATAGATAAAATGTTGAGGGAAGGTATCATAGAAAAATCTACTTCACCATATTCCAACCCTTTAGTAGTGGTGACAAAGAAAGATTTATCGATAAGATTATGTTTAGACGCAAGACAAGTAAACAGAATAATTGTTCCAGACAGAGAATCAGTAACCAGTAAGCGAAATTCTGCAATGTTTTAGTGGGACCAAATACATCACACCTTGGACTTGACTGCAGGCTACTGGCAAATAGAGCTGGAAGAGGAGTCTCGACAATATGTGGCTTTTTTATACAACGGTAGGAATTACCAATTTCGTAGGTTGCCTTTTGGACTAAACGTACGTGTTTCAATTTTTATTAAGTGCTTGGATTATGTATTAGGGAGAGAGATTTTAGAATTCACAACCGTTTATGTAGACGATATAGTAATTACGTCACCAGACATTGATATACACTGTGAAAGGTTAGATAGAGTGCTAAGTAGACTATGAATATGGCATAACAGTTAAATTTAAGAAGTCGGAATTTTTGAAAGAGCAAGTTAACTTTTTAGGCCATATAATTTCAACAAGGGGTATCAGTACAGACCCTAAGAAAGTAGAAATAATACAAAATTTTCCGATACCAAAAAATGTTAAACAGTTGCAAAGTTTCTTAGGATTGTGCAATTATTATAGGCAATTTGTAGACAAATATTCATATTTAACAGTACAATTGGGACATTTGTTAAATAAAGACAATCGATGGCAGTGGAATTTAAAAGAGCAAAATATATTTGAGATGATATAAAATAAATTCCTAAACACAGTTATATTAGCTCATCCTAATTTTTTAGAACCATTTTATATACACACTGACGCATCGGACATTGCTTTGGGGGTAGAGTTATTTCAGTTAGATGGGAATGATAACCATAAGGTAGTAGCTTTTGCAAGTAGATCTCTATTAACTAGTGAAAAGAACTATACTATGACAGAGAAGGAGGCGTTATCAATAGTTTTCGCCTGTAGAAAGTTCAGAACGTACCTATTAGGAAATAAGGTAATAATAAGATCAGACCATCAAGCTTTAACGTTTTTAAAGAACTGTAAACTAACGCATGGTAGGTTAGTGCGATGGATGCTAATATTACAAGAATATGATTTAACAATTGAGTACTGTAAGGGCAAAGAAAACATAGAAGCTGATGTCCTGTCCAGGACCGATTTTGATAATAGTACCGAAGTAGACATAGCAAATACGTATAAAATATTTGTAGTAAAAGAAGTGGGGGAAATAAATATGAAAAAATTAATAAATAACTTAGCAACAGAACAAGAAAGAGACACCGAACTTGGTAAAATAATTTCAGCTTTAAATCAAATACCCAACATACCTCATAAATGGGAAAAGCATTTTAGTTTGTTTAATAAACATTTATTTCACTGGGCAAATGAACAGGGAGACGATTGGAAGGTGTGCATCCCTAAAGTTATAATACCTGAAGTAGTGAGAGATTGCCATCTAAGGTATGGTCATATAGGCCCCAAGAAATGTAGTGACATATTAAAAAAGTCATGTAAATTTAATAATATGGAAAGAACGGTGCGTAAAATATTACAAACATGCGAAATTTGTCAGAAAGCCAAAGTAAACAATCGTAAACAGGAGGGTCTAATGCAACATGTGATACCAGACAGTCCTTTAGCATTAGTTGCCGTTGATTTATATGGCCCCTTACCCAAAGGTCGAGGAGGGGTAAATTATTTATTTGTTGTGTTAGATGTTTTTACCAAATTTGTAAAATTATACCCAATTAAAAAAGCTACCTCTTCGGTATTAGCTAGGAAAATAGTAAATGAGTACATTACGGAAGTGGGTAAACCCAAAATAGTATTATCAGATCATGGGTCTCAGTTTACCAGCAACACCTGGAGGGAAACATTAGGTTGGGAAAACATCTTAGTTAAACACACGTCGGTGTATCATCCACAATCAAATCCTAGTCAGCGTGTTATGCGGAAGTTAGGGAGAATGTTTAGAACTTTTTGCCACAAAAAACATTCATTGTGGGCAAGATAGAAGGGTATATTAACAATAGTTTACATGAATCCACTAGCTACAGCCCATGTGAGTTAATGTTTCAGAGAAGGCCGTCATGCGTATTAGAAGAACTAGTAAAATTTCCAACCCGGACGGATATACCACATGATAGGAAACTGGTAATCGCAAGGGAGCACCTGCTGAGTAAGGCTGAACAGCGGAAACGGAGACATGACCGGAATTTAACACCCATACAGTACGTGGTAGGACAACTAGTGTTAATAAAAAATCACAATCAATCATCAGCGTTGGACAAAGAAATTAAAAAATTCTTCCTATTGTACGACGGTCCATATGAGGTTAGCCAAGTGAAAATGGAGAATGCTTATGTTTTAATAGATTTGCAAACTTGAGAAATAAAAGGAACTTATAATGTGACCCAATTAAAAAAGTATTACCTAGCTGAGTGATGATAGATATATTTGTAATTATTAAAATTTTCATACATAAACAGACATTTTTATATTTTATTATTATAACATTTTTTTCATTTTATTATTTATACACACGTTATGGTATTTTAAAAGTAGAAGGGATCCTCCCCCATTTTCGGGCGGTCACAGATTCACCACCTCTGATTGTGGTTTTTGGCATTCTGGAGGCAGGCCATGGTTGACGGTAGCCCCGCAAAGGGTGAAATCAATGATGGTCCTAATCCACAAATTCGTGTAAACTAGAAATTTAACACTGTCATTGAACGGGGAGGGGGACCCCTAGTTTCGTGGAAAGGTAAGGTATAAAAAAAAAAAAAAAAACGGTAGTATTTTCCACGAACTACAGTAGTTTGTTTTAGAAATTAAAACTAGGAAATTAGAAAAAAAAATTTTGGCAATTAAAAAATTTCAGAATGAAACAACCAAAATTATGTAATTTAAATGCTTAACTTTTCAAGGAGTTGTTTTCCTTCTAATAAGTGATATAATTATGGAATGCAGAGACTGCAAATGTAGAAGGACATTAAGTTTAGCTATAAGTAGGCTATTGCAGTGGTGGCATGTGCCACTGTAGATAGCAGTAAGTGTTGGGGAGTGACAGAGATTGTTACCTCCATCGGAGGCCAAACTGGCGTAAAATACACTGCACAACTTTTATATAATTTTATATTATATGTTGATTTGTTGCCGTGCAGTGTATTATAAAATGAAGTTAAGCATGCCTGAATTTAAAGTTGATTTCCCCGCCTTTTCGGGCGATTACTGCCTTACCAGCACTAATCGTGGTTTTGGACTACGGCCGGCTATGGCCAGAAATTGTAAAACTGACCATAGCTGTGCTTGAAATTGGTATAAATTTAAAATTAATGGGGGGTGACTTTAGGGAAAATCCCCGGAACTATGGAACAGCGGCTGCCACTTTGTTCGCGTAGGAACAAGCAAAAAGGTGGTAGACCCATTTTAAGGGCGTAAATATGAAACAATAGATATTTTGATATCTAATTAATTTAAAAAAATGTAAGGCCGAAGCAAGGACACGACACGGGGATACCAAAATTCCTCCACCAATGCCGTCCTTGTGGAAGCAGCTGAACGCCACAGTTCAGTGGGGGGTACAATAGTGTGTGTGGCCAGGAGGTTGCTCAGGGGAGTAACGAATGTAAAAATTTGTTTTTATAACTAAATGACACTGACCAGCCAATTCGCTCTTTGACTAGAGAAGTGGTTACTGTAGACGACTAACACGTATTATACTCTGTGTTGTTCTATAAATAACGTTACTGATTTTGAAGAATAATTCCAGTAGCTAAGGTGTTTATGGTATTTTATTTTGTTTGTGATGTTGGAGTGTGTCATGGTTGTTATTCTGTTAGTGTATAAGAATTATGAGCATATACCATGTATTTTGTATTGTATAACTTTGTGTAGTGTAGGTAGGTCAAGGTCATTTACCTGACACAGAGAAATCAGCTGATGGTTGATGTTGTAAACAAGACCTGTTTCTAGCAATTGATTGATGCATTTTCATCGTTTAATTGACTTGAATAATTTTAAATGTTTTTGAATATTGAGAAAAGTATATTTTAATAAATTTAAATTTTTGAAAAAAAAAAATAATAATTTTTTGATTTTTATGCCTGCCATATAGGTGATGTTTGAGTTTCAAGTATATTATTGTTTATGTGTACTACTAGTGTTTTATTGAGTTATATTGTTTAGAATCTATGTGTAAACAAATGTTAGAGTAAGTGAATTCATGTTTTAATAAGGTGTCCAATTTGTTTTTTTCTTTGTGATTGTTGTAGTGGAGAAAATTAATAGAGTTGATGGATTCATGCAAAAGATTTCTATTTTTGATTTTTTGAGAAAGTAATGGAAATATAACAATTTGATTTTAATTTAAACGAAATTTTTGAATTTGAAAATAAATTTGGTTAGGATGTATTAATAAGTATATGTATGCACCCAGTATTGCTGAAGGCAACCCAGAATGCATGACAAGGGGGAACATCGGTTGAGGATCTGGCATGGTATAAGACCAAGGGTTTGGATTTTGGGGGGTGGCATGTTAGAAGGTTAGGTGTGCTGTGGTGCGTGTCTGTTCGATTTTATGGTGTTGGGATCTCGTATAGAGAAGTCCAGTAATCTTGTTCAGGTGCGGCCAGAGTCGCCGAGCTAGGGGGGTAGTTTACCCATGATGTGTAAGAACTAATGGGGGGTTGTTGGCACCATATCCTCTCCGAGGATAGGATTAGTAATGAGACTTCTTCTGTTCCGGCAGAAGATCTCTCATTGGGGGGGGGGGGTATTGTAACGGGGCTGTTTTGAAGGGTATAATTTTTATTCAATTTGATAATTATTTGGGGACGATCTGTTTGGACACCTTTTGCGGACAATAAGACGTGCTTTATTGGACACCCTGTAGACAATTCAGTACCAGTCTGTGCCTAGTACACAACGATAACAGCGTCAGAATGCGAGCCGGTGCGCGTATGCTTGTATTTTCCGTTGGGGAGAAGTAACAAAAGCTTCGTAGCTAACAACCAGCTACAATGGAATGTGGCGGTGAGTGTGCGCTCGTGTGCCGCTATCTATACTCTCGACACCAAAGTCGATCACCGGAACCTGCCATGTAAGAGCCGCATCCAATCACAGCGCGAGCTGACGGAAATTAATGTGACCGACGTAATTGGGTAGCAGCAGTCAGTCCACCACAACACGAGACCACGCGTGGGTCTATAAAAATTTGTTTTTAGCTAAATACGGTCGGCCAGCCAAAACACCAGTATAGTTTTAATGTGTACAAAAGTGCAGTCATAATGTAACAGTAAACGCAGTAAGTCATCAAAAGTGCGGGCATAATTTTGAACATCGAAAAAGAGGAATAAGTGTGTGACGCGCCATGCGGTCGGTGGGGGACTCCACTGCAACAAGTAACAGTATCTCATTGAAATACTTCTTTAATAAAGGCCTAAATTAACTAAAGGTGGGGTTCTGAAATGGTATGAATGTGCGTGTGAGCAATCTGGGTCATTTTTGATAAAAAATAAGTTAGTATGTAGATTATAGCCAGTAGTAGGTAAATTTTAATAGCAGGCATATATGAATTAAATATTGGTCGGAGTATTATTTATACAGAGAGTATAACTCAACCATGAAAGTCATAATGTGAAGTAGTTTCACAATTCACTGTGTATCATATTGTACGATAAAAAGAACAAGGTGTATTTTAGTAAATTTAAACTGGTAAGTAAACAGAAAAAATGTCATGCTAGATAAATAAAATACCATTTTATTTGTGTTTGTAAAATATGTGTTTGTTAATTTGCATTCACCTGTGTTTTTTCTCTGCCAAGAGTACATCAGACGACACCTTGGTAAATTATCGATAAGGTAAGTAACTAGAGTCTCAATATTTTAATTTAAAAAACAAGTAAAGCTTCAGTTGCCGCCTATTAATAGGTACTGATTTATAGATTTTAATTTTTAATTAAACTCGAACTGCTTCAATTATTAATATGTTCTGCAGGCTTTTCATGTTTTTTTTTATTTTTGCACCTACATGTTTTAAATCATTCACTCCATCTTTTGCCCATGTTGCATCACCTCCAAATAATTAACATGGAAAGCAAAATACTGCCTTTTTTAAAGACAGCCACCAACCACTAATGCTTAGAATAAATGGCCATATTAAATTTTGTGGAATAAGTCTGACTTCTGCTTGATGATGACTGAGACTAAATCAGGAGTCTCACAGCCTAAACTCTTAATTTCATTCTTCTCTGCTAGTGTAAAGATGAAAAAGTAATGTTTAGCAAATATTTAATACTATGTTTATTCATGTTTGTTTTTAAACTGCAACAATAGAAATTAACAAAAATACAAACACAGAACACATCATCAGTAAACAATTTGCACACACACATATAATTTTTTGACCGCTCCATGGGCTGGACTGAATGCAGCCCTGAGGCTCCTCTTGTTAATAGTGTCTCCCTACCACAAACCTTATGCACAGATGGAACATCCACTGTCTAAAGTAGGGCATATTCGACCCCTTGCATAGTAGTTACGAATGCATCTATGCAACGTTTAGTTATGAGTGAATGCAAACATATGCAGATGACATTAACATCATATGCAGATGACATTAACATCATGTCAAGACGGATCACGGCAGCTAAAGAAATATTTATAGAGCTTAAAAACAAAGCCAAGGAAATTGGGCTAGCCATAAATATGGATAAAACAAAAATGCTTATCCAAACAAGAAGGGACCAGGTTCATAACAACATCGAGATAGAGGAGGACACAATTGAGGTGGTGGACAATTTCACGTATCTCGGAGTGAATCTAGCAAAGACTGGATCAGAGGAGCCGGAGATCCAAAGACGGATCACCATGGCTAACAAGGCATACTTCGCATTGCTGCCATCATTTAGGTCTGGGGATGTGCACAGGGAAACAAAAATGAAAATATATAGGACTGTCATCAGACCGGTGCTATGCTACGGGTGTGAGGCATGGGCAATCACACAGAAAACAGTCGACAGAGTAGACACCTGTGAAAGGAAAATCCTCAGACGCATTATAGGCCCAATACAAGAAAATGGCTAATGGAGACTGAGATACAACAATGAACTGTATCAAATATATAAAGAGATACCAGTCTCAAATTTATAAGAATTCAAAGATTACGTTGGGCCGGACATGTTATGAGTATGGAGGGTGGCAGGAACCCTAAGAGGGCTTTGCTGGGTACATGGGAGGGAACGAGACCTAGAGGTAGACCGAGGAAGAGGTGGGAAGATGGCGTTGCAGAGGAAGCGAGAGACATGGGGATAAGAAACTGGAGGAGGGTTGCAGTGGATAGAGTGGATTGGAGGCGGAGATTGGTGGAGGCCAGGGCCCGACTTGGGCTGTAGCGCCATAGGAGAGAGAGAATGCAAACATAAAAATGTGTTTCTTATACAGGTGTACCTTTAAATAATACATTATTTCCTAAATAAAAAATATTCAAATAAGGTAGTTAGTTTTTCTTTAAAATGTTAGGGAGGGCTTCAGCTCTGCAGGCCTTATGGAAGAGCCGCCACTGATTATGGATATTATTGACAGTCAATACACTGACTATCACATGGTTCAGGTTGCAGCCTAATGAAATTCCTAGTGAAATGTATATTTCAACATTTTTATTTTACTCTAACAAAGATTCTTACAAATTGGTGTTATGAGTTAATAAACAACGAAAACTGAAGAGTTCAAGTAGCATTACTGCTCCCTTACATCTGTTAATGGCTAGTACCTTGGTGAGGCAGAGTATAGAATAAAACTGATGTATGGAGACATCAGCTGATTGGAAACTGCACCTCTTTGCTTCTGAAAACTTTGTTTTTTTTTCTCCTAGTAAATAGGAGGATATGGTCAATATGGATATATGAAATCAAACACACTATTTGACACAGTAATAAACAACACATAACAACAATTCAAAACTCCTGCGCCAATCCCCTCCACCTCCAACCACACACAACCCGTTCACAAAAAACCATTAGAAATTACTGACAGATTGCACATTCTGTGTCCATGACTCACTGACGAAGGAGGACACCACTCCGAAACAGCTGTCTGAGTGAAAAAACAAAGTAAGTTTAGTTTACAAGTGAAAGTTCTATTAAAACTAATAAAATTATAAGTGCTGTAAACAAAGTAGTGATGAACATACAAAACAATATCAATAAAATACGTCATTGAATCTTATAATAAATACAGACAAAGGTCTTATGTGATATCAGTGAGTGTGAGTGTGAGTGAGAGAGAGAGAGAGAGAGAGTGCATGTGTGTGATTGCCATGCCAACATTATAATTTCTCATAGATAACTTTAACTTTATAATATTCAATGTATAAATGGCTGGTGTGTTGTGGGATGGTTGATACATCCCCTGCAGGCAACAATTTTGTTTGCATATGTCAGACTTTTAAATTGAAAATAAATTCCTTGTCCATGTGTAGGAAGCACGTCACCTTCATACAGCGCACTCCTAGTAGAAGTAGAAGCAGAACAGAAGCAGCAGTAAATGTGAAACAAAATTTTATAAGCAAAATATTTATTAACCTTTACAGGAGTAAATGAATAAATATACAATATGTACATATTGAGAACATATTCAAATATAATTTTTTATAACAAAAAATTTAATACCAAATAATTATATAAAGTATTTATTACATTAATAATATAAATAGATGTGAAATTTATATGTGTGGCAATTTTGGATTGAATTGTTTCTTTTTGAGTTTTTTCTTGGCAGTAGTTTTGGCTGGTTGAACGTTATGACCATCAAGTAGTACTAGATTGGGAAGCGTCTGTAACACTTCAGAAATACTGTGTTTCAGGCGGACTGCAGGATTCCCCTGAAGTGACAGCTCTTTTAAACCAGACAAGTGTTTCAGGAATAAAATATTTTTTATTTCCTGCAAAATTTAAAAACAATAATAATTTTGTATTTCTTTTAAGACTTTTTAAAATTAATCTGTTTTTTTTTTAAGTTTGTAAATAGTATAATTTTTTTGGTTTTATAAGGCTATATCTGCAGTGTTATTTAATTCAGTATTTACTATCGTGAGTTTTAACTAAATTAGTGTTTTAATTTAAGTGTATTTGCTACTGTTTTTCTTACTCAGCAATTAGAGAATATCGGTAAAATGGAAAAGAGCAGTGACAACAATTGAACAAAAACTTGAGGCAGGAAGAATAGTAGAAAACTGTGAACTTCTCTGTACTGTGGCTTTGATTTTAGAGTAGGAATTTCCTCAATGTCAGTCTGGGTGATATCTAAATCAAAATTGGAAAAATACTTGTTAAAAAATGCTGAATGGAAAATCAGTTATGCCTTCTGAATACGAACAGGTGAATGAAGCTCTTTTTGTGGTTTTCTGAGCAAAGGACTTACTTTACTTTATCCAATCCCCGCTCTCGGCAGTTCAGCCATTCGGCGGCGAGCCTCCCAGTACAGACAGGATAAAATTAGCGGTTGCAGGTTCGCCAGTTCAGGACAGACAGATAGGTGTTGTCCATCCATCATTCCTCCATTGCACAGCGGGCAGATGTTGGAATTCACCAGGCCGAATCGGTGTAAATGGGCTTGGAGGTAGTCGTGGCCAGTGCATAGTCTGAACTCCGCGACCGCGGTCGATCTCTTGAGGGTTCGTGAAATTTGGTGTTGTAAGAAGTGACTCCCACTTTTTTCCTCTGCCGGCTTCTGTACGTATTTGTTTCAAGTAGTTCTTTATGGCCATGTCAATCTGATATTTCGCCGATGATAGACTAGTGGGGGTGTCAGGTTGCTGCATTAGGGCTCCACTTTTTGCAAGCTTGTCCGCTTATTCATTTCCGTTAACTCCAACATGGCTGGGGATCCATTGTAGGTGGACAACCCAGCTGCCATGTATGAGGGTAGCGAGAATTTCACGTGTACGGAGCGTCAAGATGAAGTCCGTGGGACTGTTTCCAGCTAGTGCGACAATGGCGGCTTCAGAATCGATAAAGAAGACGACTCACTTTAGTTGGATACTTTGGTATTTAGCTAGTTGTTCTGCGGCCATTTGGATAGCTTTGACTTCGCCGTCGTAGTTGCTGGAGTGCAGTCCCACAGCACAGCTTATTTGGAAAATTTGAGAATATGCTCCGGCACCAGTTCCACGGTTGGGTAACATTGATCCGTCAGTAAAAATACGTAACCATTCCTTTTCAGGATAGAGGGTGTGGATTGTTTCTATAGCGGATTTTTTGAGTTCATGTGGATCTGTAAGGTATTTTGGTGCTGACTGGTCAATCAGAGTTAGTCTTTTCACTGGCGTTGCATCAAAAACAGTGTTGTATACTTGCAGGGGTGCAGGGTTTCCCGTATTGACCTTGTATTTGTCTCTGAGTTTCTCAGCCCATTGGATAGGGGTAGTTTGTGTTTTTAATCTATGGTTTGCTGGCGTAAAACCGTTCCAGTGTTTGTGGTCAACTCGTCAAGATCTTTCCCAGAACTTGAGTGTTAATTTCTCTCTTCTTGAAGTGAGTGGCTCTATGTCGGTTTGAATTTCCATCACTTGAATTGGTGTTGAGAAAGCGCCACCTGTGATGATTCTGAGTGCGTCATTCTGGACTTTGTCGAGCCTCTTCAGGTTATTGGAGCTTGCAAGGGAGGTTACTTCGCTGGTGTAGTCCATGGTGGGTCTCGCGTATGATTTGTATGTGGTTGCTAGCACATCTTGGGTACATCCCCATTTTGTCGCTGCTAGCTGTTTCAATAAGCTTATGCGCTTCCCTGCCCGCTCAGCGGTTTCCTGGATGTGGCTGTTGAATGTCAGTTTTGTGTCTAGCTTGACACCCAGGTATTTTGCAATCGAGGTTTCAGGCAGGTTAGTTCCTTTATACTGAAGTTCGATTTTTGGAGGTTTAGTAGAGAGGGTAAAAAGTTGAAAAACCGTTTTATCAGGACTTATTACCATTTTGTTGCTGTCTGGCCAGGTTGCGACATTTTTTAAAACAGAGTTGACTACTGATTCAAGGTGGGAGGTGCTGCTTGTAGTTGCCCACAGGATGACATCATCTGCGTATAGAAGACAGGATATTCCAGGTATCTTATTGATCGCTGTTGTTAAGTCATTGATCATAATGTTGAAGAGCCTTGACTACTGTGCCTTGGGGTAGTCCTTGTCGCTGCAATTTGTACTTAGAAGAAGTATTAACGAATTTAGTTCTGATGCAGTGTTCGGTTAGACAATTTTTTTATCCATTTGAGCATGTTGTTCTTCACTCCGAGCTCTCTGAGTTTGTATAGAAGTAGTGCACGCCAAACTTTGTCGTACGCAGCCTTGAAATTGATCAACACAGCCAGTGTCGATTGTTTTCGATGGAAGCCGTCTTTAACCACCTGAGTGAATTTAACTATTTGGTCTATTGTAGATCGATATTGACGGAATCCCGCTTGAGCATCGCTGATTGCACCACTTGACTCTAGGAAAGTTCTTAACTAAATATCACTATAGTATTGACGACTCGGAACACTAAGTTTTTTATAAGTAAAAACGTAAAGTTTTACCTTACAGCCTAAACCGGCTTTCACCTTTAGAAGGCTTCATCAGAGGCTGCCATAGGTAGCGCTGTCCGTCTTGTTGTTGGCGACGGGATAGTTTTTTGAAAGATCGAAGCTGTGTGTGTGTGGTGAGATGTGTTCGAATAATGCGTGCGATTTGAATTGTGTCTGTTCGTTTAGGATGACGTTTTTATTTGTTTTTGTGTGTTTGTATATTTCTAATTGTTCTAGAGTGTCTAGTTTTCGGCCTTTTGTGTATACGTTATAACGTAACGGCTCTATAGGTGTGACCTCCGTCTTATTCAAGCCCTACATTAGTACGTCATTCTGTAACGTAACGACTATGAGGTATAGTAGAGTTATATTATATGCCCCCATTTGTATGCGTCATTCTGTAACTTGTCGCTTATAATGTGTGCGTAACGTCCGTCTTTTTACAGTCTCGGATCGGTCAGAGCACCTCTTAGCAATCGCCACTTATGAATTATAAGTACTAAGGTTTAAATAAATTTGATGGTAATGTTACCCAAACGAAGCAGAAATCGAGTGTGTGTGATTTGGGTCAAGATTAAGGAAGTTGTTTAGTCTTATTTGGAAGAGAGAGCGAGTACCGTTTGTTTACCCTCGGAGTAGACGATTTCTTAATTTTTCAAATATTCGCCGTGCATGAGATCAGCTGATTTTGACATTAGTCTCCAAATATAGGTTAATCAAACGACACTGTTCCGTAATACTACCTAATGCATAGTCCTCTTCTTAGTTTACTGAAATCTACCACAACTACCCTCTACAATAAAGAAGACACATTTTATTATTCAATATAAATTCTTAATAGTATTTATTTGTATAATATTGATTTTCTCTTCCTCCAACATACAAATATTACAATCGATCCTTTCAATAACTAAGTCATGATATCGACTTCATTGGGTAAACATGGAATTATCATAAAATCTGGTTTTTACTGATTTTACAATTTTATCTTTTATTAAACATCAATCAACATATAATTCGTTTTATTTATTTCCCCAGGGTTAAGGGTAAGTTCTTTGTGTTATGAGATGGTCAGAAATGGATAATTATATACTACGCTTTACAAAATAAAAATAATCAATTTTGAAATTTTGTTTATTCTTTTAGTACGTAGTTCCGGATTTGTCCGCGAGAGAGCAGATTATGTTTTTATTAAACACATGATATCACTTTAGAAATTTCTGTACTGCACGACGATTTGATTTGAGGTTTTCTTGGTTAAATATTAAAAGAAATGTTTATATTACCTCTTTCCTCGAAGTTCTTACTTGCGTGAAGCGGTTTCTCGTGTGGTGTTCCTAGTTGTTTTGTAATTTCATGAACGTCTATCAGATACCATCTCGTTAAAAACTCGAAGCGCGGCTTGGCTAGGCCTGATCTTGAAAATGGTTTTTCACTTTTGTTATGGGGTAAAGCAAGTTACATTTGATATTTAAAGTAGTGGTACATAATGTGGATACTGTTAGTTAAATTTTGTGATAATTTTGTACTGTTCCAAATGTTTTCAAAGGTTTTTTAATACAATTTTGGTCTCATTACGTTTTCCAACCGCCAACAGTTTTCAATCTCAAATTAGATTAAACAATATGTTGTTATTCTGTTACTGTTAGTAACACATAATTTCTATATCATTTTTTATTGGTGCTGCTATTTACTTTTGAGTATATAGGCTGTTTTTAATTATTATAAATTTATTTTTGATTTACAGAAAAATAATTCTTTTTAATTTTGGTTTCTTTCCCAATTTGATTTATATAATAGTTTTTCGTTTATTTTCTTATAACTTTAGATATAAGTCTTTACTATTATTATTAACTTTAAATGAATTTATGTATTATTTATTAATCTCTTATAGTATTCTTACACTGCACTATTTTCTTCTTCCATTTTCCTCATACAGTATTATTTTATTATTTTTTTATTATCATCTTATTTTTAACCTTTTTAATTTTTTAAACCCTGGGTTATCTTATATAATAACATAATTATTTTATTAAATATAAAATTAACATAGGTACTAAATTTTGTTGCCTACACAATATAAATCCTACAATAACTAAACAAAATACATAATTAGTTAGTAGCATCACAGTCTACTATTATAATCCATAATTCCCACATCTACAGCACAAGTCTGTAAGAAGTTCCCTTCACATTCACTTATTTACGCACTGGGTACACTATAACTCACTTGTCACTGTATATCACTTCAATATCGTTTATAATGTTTAGTGATATGACTTAATTTATAGCTAGTTATAGTTTACCCATTTCTGACCTTTATGGTAGTATAATTAAGTTATCATTTACTGGGACTGGGTTATGTAACGTTACAACGTGTAGAATGTTCATGTTATTGTCGATGTTTTTATATGTGTGGTTTGCTTCAATGAGGTGGTTTGCAAAGGTAGATTCTGTAGTGGTGTGGAGTGCTTTTGTGTGTTCAATGTATCTCTGTTTGAAGCTACGTCCTGTCCGGCCTATGTAGAATTTATTGCAATTTGAGCAATTTAGCTTGTATACACTGGGTAGATCGAATTTGTTTTGTGCTTTGGGCTTGCGTTGTGATAGTGTGTGTTCTGTTTTGTTAGTAGTTTTGTAAGCGATCCTGTATCATTTTGAATTTGTGGGCAATTTTTTCAATTTGTTTGTTGATGTATGTTAGTGTTATGAATTTGTTGTTTTCTGTCTTTGTCTGTTGTTTGTTTTGTGTTTTGTGTAGGAGTTTACTGACTATTGTTCTGTCATAACCGTTAGATTCTGCTAGATATTTTATCGTGTTTAGTTCGTCTTTGTAGTATATTTCATCTAAGGGGTTGTTGTTAAGTTTATGTATCATGGTTCTAAAAGCAGCTAGTTTGTGTTGTATTGGGTGATTGGAGGTGTTGTGTATTAGTGTGTCAGTTGTAGTTGGTTTTCTATATATACTGAATTGTGTTGTTTTGTGTTATTCGGGCAGCCTGGTTGTTGTGTTTAATTTTGATTTGGGCATATTTAGGTGTTAGCGATTTGTTTATGCATGTTTTGTTGAAAGTTATGTGAGCTACAATCTTTCTAACCTTCAAAGTTGTGAACTTGTGCGCTTGGACTGTGGCTCGTCTTGCTGAGTTAAATTCTTGGATTTCGTTGTCCATGACATGTCTGTTACTTAACTAAATATCACTATAGTATTGACGACTCGTAACACTAAGTTTTATATAAGTAAAAACGTAAAGTTTTACCTTACAGCCTAAACATCGCACAAAGAACATACATAAAAGAATCAATTAAACAACTATATAAGAAAAAAGACGCCCTCAACCGCAAAGCACTAACACTACACCTACAAATCGCCAACACATACGGACACAATTACATGACTGAACTAATACATCACACAAATGAATGGACAAAAAAACAAATACATAACATACAGACAAAACACGACAGAAAAAATAAAAAACCTGACACCAATCAAAACAGATATAATTCCTCGCACAAATTCTACCCACGTACAGTAAACCTCACGAACGTCACACTCACAAAAAACGAACAAAACACTCCTTGATAAAGGCCTAAAATATAACATACATTACAAACATAACAACCAAACACTAACAAAGCATTAATTGACACAGAAACAAATATACAAAACACAGCACCAGAACATCAAGACACACTAAGACATAATATAAACAACACAATAGGAGTACATAAGACACCAGACAACAACAACCACAACTCAGAAATACACACAGCATCAAACTGAGGGAAAAGGCACACAAACACAACATCACATTTGTAAAAGCTGACAAAGGCAACTTGACTGTAATTATCCCCACAGACAACCTACACAAAAAAGTACAAAACTTCATGGAACAGAACAACATCACAGAACTAAAACACGACCCCACCGACAGATACCAAAACTCAGTAAAACAAATAGTCTTTTAACAAAGCCAAACACATTATGACACATAAACAAAAGCCCTACATGAAACAAATCCGACCATCAGCACCTACACTCCAAGCACTTCCCAAAATCTATAAAGAAGACATTCCGATCCGCCCCATTATCAACTACCGTAATGCCCTGCACACAAAATGGCAAAATATCTAGACAAAATTATTAGACAATACACACAAATAGACAACAACATTGCAGTAAAAACAACACTGACCTATTAACAAAAATAAAAGACATACACATCCCCCATAATGCCACATTAGCCTCCTTTGACATTAAAACCTGTACACAAACATCCCCGAACAATCACCATCCTACAAAACAAACTCAAACAGAACAACACACCAGACGAACTTATCAATGAATAACAGAAAATCTGAACATTATCACAAAACAAAACTACTTTACTTATAACAATAAATACTACACACAGAACGATGGCCTACACATGGGCTCCCCCATATCCAGCATTCTAGCAGAAGTCTTCCTCCAACACTTAGAAAAAACAAAAATACTAACAAACAATGACAGACACTCACATAAATATTATATTGGCACAGATACATTGATGACATTCTAATACTATACAGGGGGAAACAAAAGACAATGTGAACAGTTACTAACGCACATAACAAAATACATAAAAACATAACCTTCACTGCCGAATACGAACACAACAATACCATAAACTTCTTAGACCTCTCCATCACAAAACTAGAACACAGCACAAATTCAGTATATACAGAAAACCAACTACAACTGACACACTAATACACAACACCTCCAATCACCCAATACAACACAAACTAGCTGCTTTTAGAACCATGATACATAGACTTAACAACATCCCCTTAGATGAAATAGACTACAAAGATGAACTAAACACGATAAAATATCTAGCAGAATCTAACGGTTATGACAGAACAATAGTCAGTAAACTCCTACACAAAACACAAAACAAACAACAGACAAAGACAGAAAACAACAAATTCATAACACTAACATACATCAACAAACAAACTGAAAATATCGGTATGGAGAACCATACATGACTTCCATATTCTAAGATTTATATTTAAAATCATTTTCGAAATGAAATATTACCATAGAAACTACTTCTTTCTACTTACTGCTTCAGCAGTACTGTGGTCACTAACGTATACCACCTCACGTTATCGCACTCGATTTTCACTGATGATGGAAGTCGATGCATTGCCGAAACGTCTGGTTTTGTAGAAAACATTGGACTACGGCCAAATATCCCGGGAAGGAATTTTAACAAAAACTACTTCTTTGTTGCCGATAACGTTGTACACATATATATAAAAAATATGCATAAAATTAATGGCTTGTATAAGTTAATGATTGATCTCCATTAAGTAGTGCTCAAGTTTCCAAAGTTTTAATATTATGATGTCCGTAATTAAAACATCAGAGCAGGTTTAGTGTGTATGAGGGTACACCGTGGACAAAAATTTTCAACATTTCCTATTGAGCGTTGCTTAGAATAAAGCTGCGAATCAACAGTGTACGTTTCACAGAACAAACATGCGGAAAAGAAGGAGCGCTCCGAAGTCACTCATGGACCCTCAGCATCTTGCAGAGGGTTCATTCCCTAAAGACAAAAAGTCTGTCTATGAATCGTTCCTCTGTAAACACGTGCAGTTACACTGCCCAGCGATCCACAGGAAGCAAATTGATGTCCATTTTTTCTTTTCGCTTGCACGCGTTATGTTGGTGTGGGTTTCGGCACTTTCCATTTAAAAAGCATGCAAATGTAAGAAAATAAACATGAGTGAGGCCAGAAATAACGCGAATTTTGTGTATGTGTGTGTGTCTTCCCTGCCTTTTATTGCTGTAGTCATAATAATAAAATGGAAACGTAAACATTACATAACTGAGATATGCTTACCTGCCACGAACGATATATTATTTTATACATGTATATTAACTCATACATAATTTACATTAAAATTAAAAAATTATAATTTTATTGCCTGGCAACATAATTATTTTATTTTTAACAATTACCATAGTTTGAAAAGTTTAAATGAATTTTCAAGTACTTTACTGTTGTTAAAACGTAAAAGGTTGCAGGTAAACTACCCCTTCCCCTTAACCGATCTTCACCAAAATTGAAAGTCCTTAAGATCTCTACAATTCAGGGACGTTGAAAAAAATTATTTGATTCTGTTTGAATTTGCGGCTGTTGTCGTTTGCCATAGAAAATACCCTTGATAAAAAAAATGTTGCAGGTAGACTACCCCTTCTCCTTAACCGATCTTCACCAAAACAATAGGTCTTGAGTACTCTACAAATCAGGGCTGTATGCAAATAATTATTTGATTCTGTTTGAATTTGCGGCTGTTATCGTTTGCCATATAAAATACCCTTGTTAAAAAAACGTTGCTGGTAAACTACCCCTTTCCCTTAACCGATCTTCACCAAAAACAATAGGTCTTGAGAACTCTACAATTTAGGGCTGTATGCAAATAATCTTTTGATTCTGTTTGAATTTGCGGCTGTTATCGTTTGCCATAGAAAATACCCTTGTTAAAACATAAAACGTTGCAGGCAAACTACCCCTTCCCCTTAACCGATCTTCACCAAAAACAATAGATCTTGAGAACTTTACAATTCAGGGCTGTATGCGAAACATTATTTGATTCTGCTTGAATTTGCGGCTGTTATCGTTTGCCAAATATAAAAAATTTCCCTTGATAAAAAAAAACCGTTGCAGGTAAACTACCCTTTCCCTCAACCGATCTTCACCAAAAACAATAGGTCTTGAGTACTCTACAAATCAGAGCTGTATGCAAATAATTATTTGATTCTGTTTGAATTTGCGGCTGTTATCGTTTGCCATATAAAATACCCTTGTTAAAAAAATGTTGCTGGTAAACTACCCCTTTCCCTAACCGATCTTCACCAAAAACAATAGGTCTTGAGAACTCTACAATTTAGGGCTGTATGCAAATAATCTTTTGATTCTGTTTGAATTTGCGGCTGTTATCGTTTGCCATAGAAAAAAATCCACACACACACACACACACACACACACACACACACACACACACACACACACACACCCACACACACACACACACACACACACACACACACACACACACAGAGAGAGAGAGAGAGAGAGAGAGAGAGAGAGAGAGGAGAGAGGAGAGAGAGAGAGAGAGAGAGAGAGAGAGAGAGAGAGAGAGAGAGAGAGAGAGAGAGAGAGAGAGAGAGAGAGAGGCAGACAGACAGACAGACACACAGACACTTTTTGGAAACGACTTTTTTTCATGTTTTGAGTGTAGTACAATCAGAATCTGCAATAATCTCGAACACATTTTTTTTGCCATCACCATACTTTCATTTCCTTAAGGAATATGGAAGTAAAAATTGCCCACAAATTCAAAAAGCAGGATACAGAATCGCTTACAAAACTACTAACAAAACAGAACACACACTATCAAAACGCAAGCCCAAAGCACAAAACAAATTCGATCTACCCGGTGTATACAAGCTAAATAGCTCAAATTGCAATAAATTCTACATAGGCCAGACAGGACGTAGCTTCATACAGAGATACATTGAACACACAAAAGCACTCCACACCACTACAGAATCTACCTTTGCAAACCACCTCATTGAAGCAAACCACACATATAAAAACATCGACAATAACATGAACATTCTACATGTATACACAAAAGGCCGAAAACTAGACACTCTAGAACAATTAGAAATTTACAAACACACAAAAACAAATAAAAACGACATCCTAAACGAACAGACACAATTCAAATCGCACGCATTATTCGAACACATCTCACCACACACACACACAGCTTCGATCTTTTGAAAAACTATCCCGTCGCCAACAACAAGACGGACAGCGCTACCTATGGCAGCCTCTGATGAAGCCTTCTAAAGGTGAAAGCCGGTTTAGGCTGTAAGGTAAAACTGTACGTTTTTACTTATAAAAAACTTAGTGTTCTCAGTCGTCAATACTATAGTGATATTTAGTTAAGTAACGGACACGTCATGGACAACGAAATCCAAGAAAGTTCTTAGTCTGCGTTCCACCATCTTTTCCGCTATTTTGCAGCACACGCTGGTTAGTGAAATGGGCCTGTAGCTGCTCAGGCTGCTTCGAGGTTTTCCTTTTTTATAGATGGGGATTATCTCAGCTTTTTTCTATTGGTGAGGAATCCGCTTGTCCCATGTTAGGTTGATAAGTTTCAGGAAACATAGTTTAGCAGTGGTCCCAAGGTTGTTTAGGAAATCTGGGAAAATATTGTTAGGTCCAGCAGACTTGCCATTTTTTAAATCCCTTAAAGCTATTTCTAACTCTTGTATAGAGCGAAACGGGCAATCATAGAGTGGTGCTCTTCTTTAGTTGCTACGCTTGTTGTTTGGCTCATTTGCACGTTTTTTCGTTCAGGACCGCTGACTTTCAGGGACCTAACTGAGGCATAGAATTTGCAAAGGCTGTTGGCTACTTGCACTGGACTGGTGAGGAGCTTGTCATTCACTTTTATAGGTTCCCATGCTTGCCTCTTCTTGTCATTATTTAAGCTTCATAGGAAATTGTGGGCTTTGGTGCCATCCATTCTGAAATATAGTTTGGCGACAAAGTTCCTGTATGTACTTTCCATGGCCTGGATGATGGCCTGAGTGAGAGCTGCTTGCTTCCTTCTTAATTCAGCACAGTCTTGTAGTAGCTTCGTTCTCTCAGCTTTCTTTCTCGCCTTGTTCCTTTCCTTCTGGAGAGCGGTGAGAGTCGCGTTTCAAAAGGGTTTATATTTTTTAACACTTCCTCGAGGTATGCTCTTCTTTGCAGTTTCTAGGATACCCTTAATAAATCTGTCAGTTGATTGATCAGGATTATCGGTGATGATACAAGGGGTGAGTATTTGGTTGGAGAATAGACTGAACTTCAGCCAGTTCGCCTTTTTGAAATTTCATCGCAGTAAGCGAGGCTCAATGGGGTTCTTCTGTTTGGTCCTTATGGTTAGCGCTAGGGTTCGGTGTCCACATCCTCCTATAGCTTCCTTAAGGTATATATTGGATCTGCTTACGAGGTTGGCCTGAACTATCGCCAAATCGGGGGTGCTGTTGTGTCCAGCGAATGATAAGAAGTTTGGTTCAGTCAGGAGGTGGCTCAGGTTTGTTGTATCAATCAGGTTTTCAATGGCGTGGCCAGGAGCATTAGTGTCCGAGTATCCCCATCGAGGGGAGTGCGTATTAAAATCTCCAATGACGATGCTGTTTCGGTGGCGGCATGCTTCTGCTATGTCGTCTGTACTGATCTTGTTATTTGGCGGGTTGTATAATCCAATGATCTTAAACAGGTGTCCATTATTCCACACTTTGATATTGACAGCTTCATGTTTATCTGTTTGTGTCATGGTGTGTAAAACGGCGAACTCGCTGCCATTGAGCAAAGGAAAAGGACATGCTTGTATCAGGACCAATTTTAATAGAAAAAGCTAAGCTATTTGCTGAAATGATGGATAAATTGTACAAAGACTTTGATTCTAGTTCTGGCTGGCTTGATAGGTGAAAAGTTCACTATGGAGTTCAAAAATTAAATTTGTATGGTGAGAAGATGTCTGCAGACCAAGACACTGTTGACGTATTTAAGATGAAATTTGTAGATCTAATCCAAGGCTATACTAAAGATCAGATATTTAATGCTAATGAAATGGATTTAATTTCAGAATGTTATCTAACAAATCCCTTGCCACTAAAGCTGAAATGTCTGCTCCTGGACTTAAATTAACCATGGAGAGAATTACCACACTTGTATGTAGTAATGGCTCAGGTAGTTTTTGCCTTCCCTTAACATGCATCAGCGAATCAAAAAAACCCAGAACATTAATAAACATAAATCAAAGTGCACTTTAAGTATTGTACAGACAAAAAGGGATGGATGTCAGCTGACTTATTTGCCAAGTAGTTTTATGACTATTTCATGCTGAATGTTGAACAGCTTAAAAAGGTTCAATTGGCTGAATGTCACTGTCTGTTGAATGGACCAAGATGTCACTGTCTGTTTCAGACAAAATTTTTGATGATTTTTATTGCACTCAATTTTACTGGAATGCAATGAGAACAAAACATTGTAAGATGCACTAATAGAATCAACTTGAAGCATGTTTTATATTGGTGCACACAGTCTTGGCAGGATGATAAATTATCAACACTGAGAAGTTTTGGAAGAGTTCCCTGGAGTTTTAATTGACAATATAAATGAAGTGCAGAAATGGATGACTTCTGAGGAACACCAAGAATTCATTTATCAGGACATTTCACTACTGAAGAAGGATTCCTTAGAGGTAAGAAAAGTTAAATAATAGTGAAGTTAATTATACTATTAATAGATATAAATATATAATTCCATTCCACCTACCTGCAAAGATTCTATCTGGGTCCAGGATTCTTTTCGCACGAACGTAAGATGTTAGCGTGATTTATAGGTTTTGTAATAATGTACTCTACTCATTTTTTGAAGAGAATTAACATTTTTAATAAACAAGAATTTAATTTTTATGCAAATTGACATGGGAACAATTGTTCAGCATATAGGCCTACACAAAATTACTTTTGTCAACGGTATAAATAAACAATATTTCATTACTGCCGTACTACAGTAGGCCTACTTAAAACTGGACAGTAAAAAAATCTAGTTTTTTTAGGTTCCATTGAATTATGTTAAAAAATGTGTGGAATCGATGCCTTCAGATATACTTTACATTAAACAATGGCATGACATTGGAGCAAAAAAGCAATGTGAAAAAAGTGTAAATGAAGATTTCAAACTTTCCCATCATGAATAAGATTTTGTACACAAAAGCATAAGTACTGTATGTTTTGCAAAAACATTCTGTAATACTAGAAGCCTTGTAATTAAAACAAATTAATTTTGCAGCTTTTACCAAAATTATCCTCAAAATGACATTACCTCGGATTATTGGAAATTTTGATTATCAGAAATGAGGTCACCCTCATTAATTCTGGTAATCAGAACTGAGTTGTCTTTATTGTACATAACATACTGTAGTGGTACCGGAGTCAATAGGAGATTACCATATTTATCTGTAACCACATATAGAAACATCTACTCTGCCTGTCTTGATGATTATGTGCTAGTTTCTTAAGTCATTATTCACACACACACACACACACACACACACACACACACACACACACACACACACACACACACACACACACACACACACACACACACACACACACACACACACACACACACACACACACACACACACACACACACACACACACACACACACACATTTAAAAATATATTTAATATATATATTCTTCTGAGTCCTTCCTATAATCCTTGTGTGTGTGTGTGTGTGTGTGTGTGTGTGTGTGTGTGTGTGTGTGTGTGTGCACGTGCGAGCGTACACAAATGATATAGTTAAACATTACTCAGTATTCTGTTATGTAAATGAAACTCACAGAATTATCTTCAGCATAAAAAGTGATTGGACTTACAAAAATTCTGTTGTTGGCAATAAAAATCCTTTCTAATTGTGTCAAGAAGGCAAGAAAACTCAAATCAGATATACTGTTGAATTCTAGATAGAGTTCCTTCAGATTTGGTGTCCTGACGATATGATTCTCTGGTATGGTGGTTATCTTATTATAGTCTACAATTAAGCTTGTAAGCATTGGCATGTCCATTCCTCCTGCTATAAACCAAACAAGCACAGGCAAACTGAGTAATATTATTCAGTATTGACAGAAATTATTAATCAGTAATAATGTAGACCAAACGAAATGTACAGTCTTTAATTCAATGTGGTCTGCATGAAACAAAGACAATAAGTGAAGGAATGTATAGAAGATTAAATAACCACAAGATGCATGGAAGGTTGGTAGGTATAGTGAAAGTAGGTATTTACTTACTGATGCTGAATGTGTGAAGTGTGGACACTAAAGTAGCGACTATTAGCTGAATAGAAGCCTTCAAAACATGGCTTCATACAAGAATGCTTTGCATTTTATGGACAGCATATAAATCCAATGCCAAGTTTTAAGAAGAGCCAAGTTTGGATGAGAACTTACAACAGTGGTTAAATATAGGGAACTGTTATATCTGAAACACACAATCAGAGACGACCAGTATGAATTTTGAAATTTAATCTTACATGGAAAAATTGAAGTTTGGAGATGTGTTGGAAGAAAGCAAGTATATTGGTTAAGGAACATTCAAGGCTGAATGGGTATCCACAACACTAAAAAAATATCTCATGTTGCAGACAGTATAGATGAATACGTCAGATGGAAAGCCAATGTCGGATAAGGTGCACATAAGAAGAAAAAAACAGCCAGTATCATAATAAACATACCATGCATTTCTAGGTATAGTATAGAAATGCAGATTATCATTCATATTATTACACTACAAATAGACCTATATATGCTACATACTTCTTGTGCCATAAGATACATTTTTAGCTATTTTAAGACAGTCATGTGTATAAAAGAAGCAGAGTAGCCTACAAAAATATGGCATAAGTTAGTCTGAATGTATAATTGACTTCAGTGATATTAAGTTTTATGAGAACATTATAATGTTCTGAGCCTATAGAAAAAAAAAATGAAAATTTGTTTTTTTCTTAATCGCACAATAGAGTTAAATGAAAAACAACCTCTAAAGTATCACAAATTATGAAGTGGAAAGTCAGTTACATAAAAATCTAGTACAAGAGAAATTAATCTTTCCTGAGCACTAAACATGTTAGTATTCGTAAAGAATATTTCATTTTATATTACTCATATCCAACAATGATGTAACAATTTATAGAAAATGGGACTGTAAGTTGTACTATCATTGAAATAATAAATACCAAGGAAGTAAAATATAACCACTATTATCTGCTTACTCTTATATTTTCTTTGTCTGCCAAAATTTTATACAACCCCTTCAGTTCATAGATATAACCCCTCAATTTCATTAAAACGAGGTATGCATTCAAAAGTACAGCTATAATATCTTAGCAGAAAATTTGTCTTAAGTGATTCTTCTACAGAATCAATTATGTTGTTTTTATATCCGTTTTACTAGGACTTCACACAATTACCCTTTAAAATAAGGAATTTCTGTGAATCAGGAAAGTATAATAGAAGAATTCACTTTTAATACTTTTACAGGTAAATGAAAATTATAACTCAAATTTATAATGTGAGTTATGTTAGAAAGTGACAAAGTGCTTATGTTTACAAGATTTATGTTTGCAGTCTGCAATGATAATACAGTAATTTTCTACAGAAACATTATATATAATACACAGTTACCTTGACTGTACCATAATTTCTCTTTACAGAAAATTAGAGACCTAGGCAAGTAAAACTTCTTTAATATTATTTTCATGCTATTATCATTTTATTGCTTATCTTATGATTATACAATTTTAAAAGTTTAGGCGATACTTACTATCCATATTTCTTATTCCATTATTCTGTAGGAACAATATCTTCAAATTCTTAAATAAATACAACTTTAACTGAAGTAGAGACGTAAGGCTATTGTTGTCCAAATGCAAAACTTCCAGTTTTGAATCTATGTCACTTATATAATTGTTGGAAAAACATGATACCTGATTGTAAGATAGGCAAACTGTAAGTATCTTGGAAAACGCTGACACCCAGTGTAAATCAGTAATCTTATTATGAGACAAATTGATGCTCTTTACATTCTGCACACTGTTGCGATCCAGAGATATCTATGAAAAATTGTGGAAAGATTCACTTTGTTTATTACTACAAATAGTATTACTTGCAGAAATTAGAAATATTAATTAGAAACAGAAAATAAGATAAAAATAGAGCATTTGAAATTTCACTTTGTCTATGAATTTTGAAAACATTTCTATAGTCCGCAGCCTCTCTTTAAAAACAACAACACCCACAACTCATACTCATATGTGTGTGTGTGTGTGTGTATGTGTGTGTACACAAAAACATAAATATTTACATAATATGAGGTTTACCTGGAAATTATCCAGTCAATTTAAATTTAAATATATTGAGAACACGTCATATAGCTTTCATGTAATTTGGCAACTAGTAATAGGGAATTCTACTAAGAATGCATGAATAGACAGACTTGTGTATGTCACAGCTAGAAGCAAGACAAGCTTGAGTGAGTTTGTGGGTTATGCAAATGTGTTATTAACATTGACTTAACAAGTATATCAAAAATCTGAATAAATTTGCCCATGGAAACTATTCAAATAATTAAGAAAGATTTTGGAGATTGACAAAGATTCAATGAAACCAGCACTGATAAAACTGTGACACTAGCACTTCAAAGATGAATCGGAATTCATTGAAATTGATCCATGTTCTGAATGACCTTCATCCAAAAATGTTGCATATTACTATCAAGATAGTGCAAGAATTAGCAGAAGATACAGGAATTCACCAATCCATAAATATTTCTGGAACATCTTGGCGTCACAGCTTCTGTCATAGCAGAATACATTTTATGTTGTATTTGTAAAGGACTTGCTTAAAACTGCTAACAATGACTTTGGTTTCCTCAAATAGGTCATAACCAGAAATTAAGCTATAGTAGGCCTAAGACTATGAAATTGAAACAAAGGCTGAAAAGTCCGCTTGAATTTACAGAGCCTTATGGTGGCGCAGGGAAATGGGAAAATTTGAAGTTGATGTTGGCAGCCCTGTAGATGTAGCAGAAGTGAAACTGTCTGTCTAGCAGTAACGGACATTTAGTTACCATGGAGCAGCAGATCGGTGCAGAGCGTGCGGTCGCCGTAAGGGCGTTTTACCGACATGGAAACAGTTTGACAGCTGCACAACGAGAGTTTCGGCGCCACTATCAGATCCCGCCCCGCGGTCAAGTTCCTTCGTTGCACGCAATCGAAACGTGGGTTCGTAATTTTGAAGAGACTGGTTCAGCTTTGAAGAAAAAGCCTAGTGGGGGTGTACGGTCTGTACGTACCCCAGAAAACATTGATGCCGTGCGAGCTGCCATCTTAAGGAGTGGTCGTCGTTCGGTGCGAAAAATTGCCTCGTCATTGCAGCTCGGATGTCGGAGCATTCAAAGCATACTCCATGAACTTCAATTTCATCCATAAAAACTTCAGATTGTGCAACAACTGAATCCTAATGGTTGTGTATTGTGCCTGCAAATTTGTGAACAATTGTTGACTAAAATCAATGAGGATGCTAACTTCATTCAAAATCTTTGGATGTCCAATGAAGCCCAATTTCACTTAAGTGGATACCTGAATAAGCAGAACTTCCGTTACTGAGCTCAAGAAAACCCTGCTCAGCCTCACCAGCGTCCATTACACAGTACCAAAGTTACCGTATGGTGTGCAGTATCATTTCATGGGGTGATAGGCCCTTACTTTTTTGAAGATGAACGAGACACTGCTGTCACTGTGACGTCTGAACGTTATGTCAACATGCTAAAGACATTTTTGGCTCCAAGACTCCATACTTTTCCAAATCCTGACATTCAGCACACCTGGTTTCAACAGGATGGAGCCACCTCACACACTGCCAGACAGTCTATGGCAGCAGTGAAACGTTTGTTTGGGGATTACATAATTTCAAGGAATGCTAACATCGCCTGGCCACCCCGATCTCCAGACCTTTCAGTCTGTGACTTCTTTTTATGGGGACATCTGAAGACCATCATGTACCAGACTAGACCAAGAACCCTTGCTCAGCTCAAGACACAGATTGAAGAGGAAATAGCCAAAATCCCAGGTGACACATTGCGCCGTGCTATGCAAAACCTACAGAAACGACTTACTGAATGTGTACGGCAAAATGGGCAGCATTTAACTGATGTAATTTTAAAAAGTGATGCCTAATGTAATTTCCAGTCTTGTAGAAAATATTTTGAGCCTCAAATAAAGTTTTGTAACATTCCTTCATTTTTCCTAATTATTTCAAATTTTCCCGTTTCCCTGCGCCACCCTGTATACATTAACAGAAAAGCCATATATATATATATACTAGCAGAATACCCGTGCTTCGCTACGGAGTTTCACGTTGTACGTAATGAAAATGTTAGTTTAATTAATAAAGTTCAATTAAAGTAGGCTTCTTAAAAGTAAATAGCTGTTGCCCACAACTTCGTTCGCGTGGTCTTCAATTTAATGCGATAATATATTTAGAACAGAATCTATTCTATTGGGTTGCCATAGTAACCAGATCTAATAGTTTTTTAAGACCGCAAAGGACCCCCCAGAGGATTGTATAAAAAAAAACACCTGTCCTATGTTGGTTCTCCCGTTGCGTAAAATATTTGTGCCAAGTTTGGTTGAAATCGGTCCAGTGGTTTAGGAGGAGATGTGGAAGACCCCAAAGAACCCCCCCAAAAGACCCCATCGAAAAAACACCTATCCTATGTTGGTTCTCCCATTGCGTAAAATATTTGTGCCAAGTTTGGTTGAAATCGGTCCAGTGGTTTAGGAGAAGATGTGGAAGACCCCAAAGAACCCTCAAAAGGACCCCATCGAAAAAACACCTATCCTATGTTGGTTCTCCCATTGCGTAAAATATTTGTGCCAAGTTTGGTTGAAATCGGTCCAGTGGTTTAGGAGAAGATGTGGAAGACCCCAAAGAACCCTCAAAAGGACCCCATCGAAAAAACACCTATCCTATGTTGGTTCTCCCGTTGCGTAAAATATTTGTGCCAAGTTTGGTTAAAATCGGTCCAGTGGTTTAGGAGGAGATGTGGAAGACCCCAAAGAACCCCCCAAAGGACCCCATCGAAAAAATACAGAAACCTTCGCGGGCGTGCGCACAATAACTCACCGAAGTTTCATCGCAATCGGATGAATGGTATAGGAACGCATACGGGACAAACAAAGAAACATTCATTTTTATATATAAGATGTAAACTATACCACTTACTTGACATAAACCATGATAGCTAAGCTAATGTACAACATATATGTATTAATTAAACACATAAATGTTCCTCGATAGACACTCTATCTATTGGAGAAAACTTGAATAAAATCTGTTCAGTACCTCCTGAGATTAGCGATTTCAAACACACAGAGAAAACGGACCGACTTTACTTTATACTATGTATATATACATTTCAATCACTTTCTGCTACTGTCCGTTTCTTGATGTATATAATACATTTAATATTTATACATAAATTTACCTCAAGATGTTATTTTTCTATTTGCAACATGTTAACATGTTTCGGGTACTATCTTGTATCCATCCTCAGCCTTCCAGTGTTTTTGTCTGGTCTATATAATGTCTATTATATAATAATGTAAATTATTATATCTATATATAATATATATATTATATATATAATATATATTGTTATCAAACAGATTCTCGGGGTATTATCAATTAAAGCCCCTCGTTGTTAATGTCAATCTGTTACTGAACAGATATTGATAGATGTAGATATTGTGTAAGTGTTGATTGTATGTGATTGCAGATACGCTCCGGTATCCACAATGATATGAGATAATAAAATTTCAAAATGTAATTATTATTAGCGGTTTGATTGTTATTAATAGTTGTGTGAGTATTCCCGTTTAAATCCTTCAATTTAAAAAGTATTTTCGCACTCCACTGTTCACCTCCCCACTTACCATATGTGGATATTACTGTTCTGTTGGGTGACTGCTTCTGCTGTAACACACACTCTATACATACATGTGGATATTCTATTTGAATATCATACGTGATAAGCATACACAATAAAATAAAATAAAGACTGAATTATGATTTGAATTATAATAAATATTCAAATTCTGCCGCCACCTTTTGATAGAACTAGTTATGATAACTAAACTATTTTAATTTTGAAATTAAAGACTCTTTCCACTGGTAAAAAATAATTGAGATTTATTAACAGTTCTGGAATGCCATTAACTCTTTTAAAATCAACAATCAATCACTAATAGTTTTACAGAAAAATAATTATTATGAACAATTTAAAAAAAAAAGAAACTCTTTTTAACCTCAAGGCTGGTAACACTGAAGGTTAATACAATAATTTTAGTTAGAGAGGTTATGTCCTCTTTACATAGTTAAATTACCAAGTTCGTGTGATCTTTGAAGTGGCATGATACCAGATACAAGATGTTGTGTTTTATAACAATATTTAATAAAGAATTAATAGAAAACAAACAAACAAATATTAAAATTAAAAGTCGGTACCATATAATCGATAATTATCGTACTATCGTACGCGGGACACAGTACACATTAGTTACTTTAAAAACACGTGCATTGAGTTGCACTGCTAAAAATTACTATTATTATTTAATAGTTGGCTATAAAAATTATTTATTGACAAGAGAAAAAGTTTATAATAAAAAAAAAAAACTCTTGTGATAGCTTTCATTTGTTTTGTATTACTTGAGAACAGACTTATGAAAAAGTGACAAGTTGTTGTTATTATTTCTAGGTTAGCTAATAACGTAAGTAGCTATTATGGTTAAATATATTATTCATTGAGTTCTTATTAATCTAAACATATATATACTATTCATAATACATCTGATGCGTAACTATCAGTCAATGAGAATATTTTTTCGCAAAAATTAAGAATATTTATTTTCATTAGTCAAATCAAAACGACATGAGTCAATTGAGCGACTATTCGTGACACTCATATTTTGTAATATTTAAATTAATATTGACTCCTTTAATTACGATAAGTAGTAAAAACATTTATTTCTTAAATTGATAAATGCGAAATAATTCTTTTATTTATTCTGATAACTTTCATCAGAATTACTACACTTCGATACTACTGATTAGAGTAGTACCCAAACAATAATTAACAGGAATTATTAATTCTGTTTTATTTTTTAAATAATGAAAATATAGTACTCCCTGGTTTTTCTATAAACACAAAACTCGAAAATACGACCGATATTATACACTGGCCGTATTTTATTATTATATTCACTCCGCACTGTACACTCGTTAATTGTTTGTTATGTGTAGGTTAGGTGTGTGTAGAGTGACTCATGTATATGTCGTGCACAATTCAAATAAAACTTCTTCATCGACCTTGCCCGTCGAATTATGCGTGTTGACTCCTTGATAATTGAAAGATGACTGTGATGCTTCTCCTAAGCGTCTCTGGCTTGTCTGCCGGTTTTAATTCATTTGATTGGTTCAATTTTTCGAACTCTCCGACCCAAAACACCTTGGTTTAAGAAAACTTTTAATTTTTTATCAATTTCGTATATGGGTTTGAGACTATAGTGACGTAAACGTTGATGCACAAAATGATTAAAAAGTTTATAATCGTTATAACTTTTTTATTAGTTGTCATATCGTTGAATAGTTGGTGGCAATAAATCGCGGACATCCTGGGCTTTAAATAAAGTCCAAACAAGAATGAAATCCGTCCATTATTAACTCACTACAACGATTTTACAAATTCCTATGGTGAATCTTAAAATTAATAAGTTTATTTCACCAAATCTTATCTAATTACACAATAACACTTCTTATTAAACGTTTTGAGTCCATTTCTCAATTGCTTAATACAAAATTTGGGAGTAATTATTATTCAAACAATGTTTGATAATGGCGTCTCAAGCGTCCATATTCGATTATTTATAATCGCCTATAATACTATTATTCCTTATCTAATGACATTTGTTTTGTATTCTAACAATAATATAAATATCTATTTACATCGGTTTACACTTTATTATATGAACAATGTTGTGTTTCATATACTAGTAGTCTTATCTAACTACCTTCTGATCTCTTTTCTTTTAAATTGTCACTTTGTTTTTGTTTTTCCACATAATGTATATAATGTTGAAAATGCAAATAGTGTACAACTATAGTACCTAGTTTATTTAATATATTTGTTAGTCTTTCGCTATCTGAAAACCTTTCAATTCCTAGTATTGGGTTTGTTTACATCAGGTTATGACATGGTAGTCAGTTATTTTTTAATAAATCAATAACTAAATTGTTATTATTACATTTGATATATATTCTCATAGTAGTATCAGATATCCTTCTGACTACTGATAACATTTTTATTTACCTTTGAACAAGTTTGGATGGTGCATTTTGCTTAAATAATTTGCTACATAGTGTTTGTTTACATTCTGATTCCACCATCATAGTCATTTAGTTTTCAATAATTTGTCTATAAAATTACTATTCTTATGCTCATGATCTGTTCTCATAGTAGTATTAGATGTCCTTCTAACTACTGGTAACACTTTCATCAATCTCTGTGTAAGTTTTAATAAGGTATTTTGCTTAACTAGTTTGTCACATTATCTTTGTTTACGTCTGGCTATTCATTCATAGTCAGTTAGTTTCCAATATTTTGATCATAATACTATTATTATTACACTTATAATCTGTTCTCATAGTAGTACTAGATGTTTTTCTAACTACTGGTAACACTTTCAGTGATCTTTGTACAAGTTTTAATAATGTATTTTGCTTAATTAAATTTGTCATATTGGGTTCCCTTTCATCTAGCTTTGTGCTATTATATTTAATCTGCTTTATGTGCAGTGCCTTTCAGTATAAGATATTATTTATTAGCGTGCATCATTATTTATAATGAATCTTTGATTGAAACAATTGTTGATGATTGCTTGGTTCAATTAACATATGATTTTTTGTTTTATAGGTGCATTTCCTATGGGGTTATGTATCAATGTACAACGTATTCTTATGCAGTATTTGCTACTACTATTATGACTTCATTATGGTATTCTATTACAATGGTTTAATTGTTGATTAATACACATGTTTACACTATTTTTTCTTCTAAACAATAACACAAATATTCTTAAACTAATGGTAATACATTTCTTGTTGTGTTTTGTACCTAATTTCTGGTACATTGTTGTTTGATACTTAACAAACTAGTTTGTTTGTTATTATTTTTTCTGGCCTTTCTTTATATTGTATTCTGTTTTGCCGTGGCATTCAGGTACATTTCTTTTAAAATTTACAAAGTTTTTTATTATCAGGTTCTATGAACAATGATTTTACTGTTCTATCTTACATTTCTTGGTGGTCTTATGATTATCTATTTGGATTACAATCTTCATTAAATTAGTCACACTAACTGTCTGTGTATTTTTAACTATTTAATCTTTGATGTTTCCACTATAAAGGTAACACATTTTCTTCTGCTATAAACCTTATCACTTGAATTGTCTGTGGGGTTTACTAGGTTAAAATTGGTTAACTGGTCACAGGTTCTCATACTTACATTAAGTATTCACTATTACTGTTTGTGATTTCTTAAATATGTTAAACACTGTTTCTTCATAGTTGACAATCGCTATTCTTCTTCCGGCTACTAGTATTGTCTCTAGTATACTTGGTGAATGGTGATTTCTTGTATTGTCTATCCATTATCTTCATTCTTCATGTCATGTTTCCTTGTCCTTCTTCTTCCTTTCTTCTTTAGGTTTAAACGTCTTCTTCAATATTTCCATTGTAGTAGTCGTTGTTCCATAGTATTTATATTTATAAATATATTGGTTTGTCTGCCATCATTGTGGTTGCTCTTGAGTTGTCTCTTCTTTTTAAACATTTTTCTTGCTTCCAGAAACGATTAAGACTATAAAATAGGTTAATTACCTTCTGTCAAACGTTTCTTAAAATCCTTTTAGGATGACTCGAGTTTCGACACCATTTGGTGTCATCATCAGATCGGAATATGAATTAAGTTAAAACATTTTGATGCATATACATCTCGTCAGATATTTAAAAATTTAAAAACAACACATAACATTATATAAATAATAAATAAACTATATCACAATAAAATAACAATACAACAATAAAATATAAAACCACGCGGCCGCAAACGAACCTGTACAGGAACGCCCCCACGGTAAGACTAATCCATGCCGGTTTGACCTTGGTTCAATTTATCGATCTGATATAGCCAATTTCTCGTTCTATAAGATCGATTCTATTAAATAAAACATTATTGGTATGTATTGCTTTCTCATTTAGGATACGATTGTGATCCTTCTTTATGGCTTTATATATCTCGAACCTTTCAAGGGTGTCCAGCTTTAGTGACTTTTTACATTTATGTAGGATATCCAAATTATCATTAATACTCTTTATATTATGGTTATATGAGCTCAAATGGTCTGCAAATGTGGATCTTATTACATTTGACTTGGAGCTTGGGATATGTTCTTTATAGCGTAATTTGAAAGAACGACCTGTTTGTCCTATATAGAACTGTGCGCAATCAGAACAATTAAGTCTATATACACCAGTACCATCAAATATATCGGAGGGTATATCTTTGTTGGTAAATGAAAGTTTTTTCTCAAGTTTATTACTTGCCTTTGAAGCCAAAGTAATATTATGCTTTTTAATTGGTTTTTTAAGGTATGGTATAGATTTTCACCATATTCTATAGCAATGTATTTGTTTACTTTTTCTTTGGATACATCAATATTTATTGGTTTATTTTGTTTTTTATTAATTATTCTATCTACTATATGACTTTTGTATCCATTGGCTAATGCTATGTGTTTGATAATGTTTAGTTCATTGTTATAATCATCTGTGGATAAGGGTAATGCCAGCAATCTATGAATCATACAGTTGAAAAAAGCCATTTTTTGTGAAATAGGGTGATACGATGAGGCGTGAATAGCATGATCCGTAATTGTTGGTTTTCTGTAAATATTATAGTTAATTTTATTATTTATTTTAGTTAAAGTTAAATCTAAAAAATTAATTTTATTATTCATTTCAGTCTCTAATGTGAATTGTAAATTATTTGTAATTGTATTCATATGTTTTTTAAGCATTTCTAATTGTCTGCAATTGCCATTGTAAATCATTATTGTGTCATCCACATATCGTCGGTAAAATAAAATTTTTGTATAATGTTTGTTTTTAGTCGATAAAATTTCGTTTGTTTCAATAAGATTTAGGTAAATTTCAGCCAGGATGCCTGACAATGGGGATCCCATAGCTAAACCATCCCGTTGTAAATAATATTTGTTGTCGAAAGTAAAATAGTTTTGTTCTAATATTACTTTTGTCAAATTGATTAACTCATCAACTGTTTCATGATTTAATGTGGATTTAGATAGTAATAAATTTTTAGCTATTTCTAACGTTTCGGTAATAGGTATGTTCGTGTATAGATTTACTATGTCGAATGAGGCGAGAGTGTGTCTCGGCTCGATTGTAATAGTTTTTGTAAGTTCGACCAGTTCTAAACTGTTTTTCAAGCTATAATTTTTATTGAACGTTATGTGTTGTCTAAAAATTTTTTCGAGTTTTTTGGCAATTTTATATGAAGGTGCAGACATAAAATTAACTAAAGGACGGACAGGCATATTATTTTTATGTATTTTAGGAAGGCCCTTAAGTCTAGGGGCCTTGGGATCTATCATTTTTAGGTATTTTTTCTCATCGTTCGTTATGACGTATTTTGATTTATTCAATATTGATTTCACTTTATTGTTAAATGTAAGAGTGGGATCGCTATGAATCTCAATAATGTTATTGTTTTTAATGAAGTCCAGTATCTTGTTTTTATAATCATCATAAGTTAAAGTTACGAGAGTTTGACCTTTGTCCGCTTTGGTGACGATTGCGTTATGGTCTATTAATTTCGTCTTTATCTCATTAAACACCCTTATTTCGCTATGGTAAATAGTTTTTGTATTCTTTATGTTTTCGGTGTTCATAACTTTTTTTATTTTATTATCAATTGCATGTCTTATTACTGTTTTCGTTTCTTCATCGGATATGGAATTTATCGCGGTTTCAGCGTTCAGTATTTCATTACAGAGTGATTGTTTAGAACTATTGTTTTTAAGATTGTATTTTAAGCCTTTATTCAATAAGTTGGTTTCTTCGTTGTTGAACTGTATTCCAGTAAGATTAACAATACGAGGGTGAAACTGGTGATTTATTATATTATTCTCCTGCGTGTCGTTCTGTTTTTTCAATGAGTTACGAATTTTTTTATTTTGTGTCTTCTTTTTCTTTATAATGTCGAAACTCGAGTCATCCTAAAAGGATTTTAAGAAACGTTTGACAGAAGGTAATTAACCTATTTTATTGTCTCTTCTTTTTATTTTATTTAGTCATTGTTTTGTTGGTTCCCCTCACTGTTGGAATCTATTGGGCCTGGTTTCTAACATTTTATATTGGCTCATGGTTATTTTCTTTCTCTATTTTGTGTACGATGCTGCTATGTTACACTTCCTTCTTCTTTGTTGGAATTTTACAATAATATATCTGTAGATACACACTTTTTGTTTACATAATTTTACTTACTTAGAAATATTTTCATGCTTTCCCGTCACTTGACGTAATAATTGCTTACTTTATGTAACTACCAAATTTGGTAACGTTACATATGCCTTCCTATAAGAATTGATTAATTCTGAATCAGTATACTTATTTTTCATTGAAGAATTCATCAATTTTTGTACGTTTCCATGTCGATTCATATGCTTTTTTATATATATCCCTTCACTTTCTTCTATTTGAATCATAATTATTTCTCTTCTATGTAATTATCTCCCTTGTTTATTTAGTTCCCTAATTCCCTAACATAATTTTAGCTGGGACAGTTCAGAGCGGCTCACTTTGGCATACAACTCCACTGGCCATACTAATATCAATAAGTACGGAGGCACATCATCTCCATCAATAATAATAAATGATTGCTGGCATTATTCATCAGTCAATTCATCTCAAATAGTCAAAAAATATAAAGTGGTCGTTCTTTCGACAAATAATAAATATCCTTGGGATTATCTCACGCATCTGCGGTTTATACATTGTTATACTCTCTTCTTCTTGATTCAACTCAACTAAATTCTTCACATATTACAGGGATAGTTTGTTTTACATTTCATCACTGGTATACTCTCATGATCATCTTCATTAATATATTACTTTTCATTCTTCTTCGTCATCGATTAATCTCTTCTCTTTGTATCACATTAAACGTCATCTCATAATCTTCTTCATTTCGGGGTTTACTTCTCTGGATATAACTCATGAATATTTTTCCTCATGGTTTCAATTGAGATATAGTCCATGTGGTATAGGCTTTCTTCTAGTAAAAGGCACTAGAAAACACTGTGGTTGTGTGTTATTTCTTATCTACATTAATGATACTTATTCGGTTTTGTTCCTCCAACTTCTTATTTTCTCCTTCTTTCATTAGTAGTAGGGGTAGGATGGTGATTTACTTGTTGACGTGGCTCTTGGAATTTATATACTTTTATTTAGTTATGCCATAGATCTTGGGTGTCCGTCTCGTATAGTACTTCTTTCATTGGTAGTACGGGTAGGATGGTGATTTACTTGTTGACGTGGCTCTTGGAAATATACTGTATCATACATACATTTGTGCCAGAGATGTAGGGTGTCTTTCTCGTATAGTACTGCTTTCATTAGTAGTACGAGTAGGATGGTGATTTACTTGTTGACGTGGCTCTTGGAATTTATACTGTATCATACATACATTGGTGCCAGAGATGTAGGGTGTCTTTCTCGTATAGTACTTCTTTCTCTTTTTTTTTTTTTGTTTTATTGGTAGTACTACTATTATTTGTAAATACAATTTTCTTGATCCTTCACATAACTTCTTTGGAACATATTCTTCGCATTACAAAATTACAATATAGTCAACGTTCATTTTCATAGTTATGTATTCACTTCTTATTTAATATAATCAACAAATAATCTTCATAGCAATATTTCATCCTTCCTTCACATAGTCAATATTTATTCTCATAATTATATTTTCATTTTTCACTTATTAATAAACAATAATCTTCCACGCAATATTTCACTTTTTATCTTTATATAGTCAGTATTTATATTCACAAGTCTTTCACTTAATATCAGTAACAAGTATTTTCATTGCTATACTTCACTTTTTATCTTATAATTTAATCTTCAATATACCGTTTCACTGAAGCTTGTGTCAGCATTATTGGTTATCGTAATAGTCGGTCCCATAATTCAATGTATTTTTTATTCATTTTTATCCGTAGTCATCGCTCTAATCTCTTCTTGTCGTTCGAACCTCTTCAGTGTTCAAGCTTCTGTCCGTTCTTGACATTATGTCTGGCTATCATTTGGTTTTTCCATTTGAATGCTATTAGGGCTTTGTCTGCCTTCCGTTCCTCCGTCTTCTTCTTCTCTCTCTCTTCCGTGTACTTGTGTTCAGTGTTCTCCTGGTTGTCGTCAGTATTGATGTTTGGTAACTCTTCCAGTTCTGTTTGATCGTCATCCGTCTTCTGATGGGATCCTTCCATTAATTGATTCCTCTTCTTCCTTAGTTCTCTTATTTCTCTGGCGTATCCTTCGACAATCTGGTCCCTTTTCTCTTGATAGCCTTCCTTTTTCTTAAAATATCTCACTCTTCTTTTGGAAATCTTTGGTTGGAATATTTTATTGGTTATCTTCTTCCTTGTCGTCACATAATCTTCCTCCTCGTCCATCTCCATAAAACTCCTCCGATACTCCTTCCTGAAGAACCCTTCTTCATGGTTGACGATTGGTAAGTTGACCATATTAATCAGGCCGCTTCGAGTCATTTCAATTAACTCTTTTGTGACCCTTGCCTTCCTTGGACACATGGTTCTTCTTTCTTCCATCTTCACCTCTTCCGTTTCCTTAATTATTTGGATTTTCTTCTCTTCACTCTCTTCAGGCTCTGGATTCGCTTGTTCCATGTTTTTATCTTCAGGTACTTCTTCAACTTCCATGGGATTGTCACCTATCTTCGGGCTGGATTGTTCCCTCTCACTTCTTAATTTTTCTGTGAATTTCTTGTTCTCTTCTATGGTTCTATCTAGTGCCTCTATTGTACTATTATGGCAATCATCCAATTTCTTACACAATGATTCTCTCATGGACCGGTTGTCTTCCTTCAACGATTGTAAATTTTCATCTAATTTCTTGTTTATCGACCGACAACCTTCCTGTATTCTCTCCATACCTTCCATCATCTCTTTCATCCATCCCATCATTTCTCCTTTTTGTGCGTCTGTTAATCCGAACATCTTGTCGCTCTGGCAATGCACTTGCTGTCTCTTGACGGATTGGGTTAGGAAATGATTGGTTAAATTGTCAATTGTTTTCTCCCTAATCCGCGCTCAGACGTTGGGCGCCAATCTGTTATCAAACAGATTCTCGGGGTATTATCAATTAAAGCCCCTCGTTGTTAATGTCAATCTGTTACTGAACAGATATTGATAGATGTAGATATTGTGTAAGTGTTGATTGTATGTGATTGCAGATACGCTCCGGTATCCACAATGATATGAGATAATAAAATTTCAAAATGTAATTATTATTAGCGGTTTGATTGTTATTAATAGTTGTGTGAGTATTCCCGTTTAAATCCTTCAATTTAAAAAGTATTTTCGCACTCCACTGTTCACCTCCCCACTTACCATATGTGGATATTACTGTTCTGTTGGGTGACTGCTTCTGCTGTAACACACACTCTATACATACATGTGGATATTCTATTTGAATATCATACGTGATAAGTATACACAATAAAATAAAATAAAGACTGAATTATGATTTGAATTATAATAAATATTCAAATTCTGCCGCCACCTTTTGATAGAACTAGTTATGATAACTAAACTATTTTAATTTTGAAATTAAAGACTCTTTCCACTAAAAAATAATTGAGATTTATTAACAGTTCTGGAATGCCATTAACTCTTTTAAAATCAACAATCAATCACTAATAGTTTTACAGAAAAATAATTATTATGAACAATTTTAAAAAAAAAAGAAACTCTTTTTAACCTCAAGGCTGGTAACACTGAAGGTTAATACAATAATTTTAGTTAGAGAGGTTATGTCCTCTTTACATAGTTAAATTACCAAGTTCATTTGATCTTTGAAGTGGCATGATACAAGATACAAGATGTTGTGTTTTATAACAATATTTAATAAAGAATTAATAGAAAACAAACAAACAAATATTAAAATTAAAAGTCGGTACCATATAATCGATAATTATTGTACTATCTACGCGGGACACAGTACACATTAGTTACTTTAAAAACACGTGCATTGAGTTGCACTGCTAAAAATTACTATTATTATTTAATAGTTGGCTATAAAAATTATTTATTGACAAGAGAAAAAGTTTATAATAAAAAAAAAAATTCTTGTGATAGCTTTCATTTGGTTTGTATTACTTGAGAACAGACTTATGAAAAAGTGACAAGTTGTTGTTATTATTTCTAGGTTATCTAATAACGTAAGTAACTATTATGGTTAAATATATTATTCATTGAGTTCTTATTAATCTAAACATATATATACTATTCATAATACATCTGATGCGTAACTATCAGTCAATGAGAATATTTTTTCGCAAAAATTAAGAATATTTATTTTCATTAGTCAAATCAAAACGACATGAGTCAATTGAGCGACTATTCGTGACACTCATATTTTGTAATATTTAAATTAATATTGACTCCTTTAATTACGATAAGTCGTAAAAACATTTATTTCTTAAATTGATAATTGCGAAATAATTCTTTTATTTATTCTGATAACTTTCATCAGAATTACTACACTTCGATACTACTGATTAGAGTAGTACCCAAACAATAATTAACAGGAATTATTAATTCTGTTTTATTTTTTAAATAATGAAAATATAGTACTCCCTGGTTTTTCTATAAACACAAAACTCGAAAATACTACCGATATTATACACTGGCCGTATTTTATTATTATATTCACTCTGCACTGTACACTCGTTAATTGTTTGTTATGTGTAGGTTAGGTGTGTGTAGAGTGACTCATGTATATGTCGTGCACAATTCAAATAAAACTTCTTCATCGACCTTGCCCGTCGAATTATGCGTGTTGACTCCTTGATAATTGAAAGATGACTGTGACGCGTCTCTGGCTTGTCTGCCGGTTTTAATTCATTTGATTGGTTCAATTTTTCGAACTCTCCAACACAAAACACCTTGGTTTAAGAAAACTTTTAATTTTTTATCAATTTCGTATATGGGTTTGAGACTATAGTGACGTAAACGTTGATGCACAAAATGATTAAAAAGTTTATAATCGTTATAACTTTTTTATTAGTTGTCATATCGTTGAATAGTTGGTGGCAATAAATCGCGGACATCCTGGGCTTTAAATAAAGTCCAAACAAGAATGAAATCCGTCCATTATTAACTCACTACAACGATTTTACAAATTCCTATGGTGAATCTTAAAATTAATAAGTTTATTTCACCAAATCTTATCTAATTACACAATAACACTTCTTATTAAACGTTTTGAGTCCATTTCTCAATTGCTTAATACAAAATTTGGGAGTAATTATTATTCAAACAATGTTTGATAATGGCGTCTCAAGCGTCCATATTCGATTATTTATAATCGCCTATAATACTATTATTCCTTATCTAATGACATTTGTTTTGTATTCTAACAATAATATAAATATCTATTTACATCGGTTTACACTTTATTATATGAACAATGTTGTGTTTCATATACTAGTAGTCTTATCTAACTACCTTCTGATCTCTTTTCTTTTAAATTGTCACTTTGTTTTTGTTTTTCCACATAATGTATATAATGTTGAAAATGCAAATAGTGTACAACTATAGTACCTAGTTTATTTAATATATTTGTTAGTCTTTCGCTATCTGAAAACCTTTCAATTCCTAGTATTGGGTTTGTTTACATCAGGTTATGACATGGTAGTCAGTTATTTTTTAATAAATCAATAACTAAATTGTTATTATTACATTTGATATATATTCTCATAGTAGTATCAGATATCCTTCTGACTACTGATAACATTTTTATTTACCTTTGAACAAGTTTGGATGGTGCATTTTGCTTAAATAATTTGCTACATAGTGTTTGTTTACATTCTGATTCCACCATCATAGTCATTTAGTTTTCAATAATTTGTCTATAAAATTACTATTCTTATGCTCATGATCTGTTCTCATAGTAGTATTAGATGTCCTTCTAACTACTGGTAACACTTTCATCAATCTCTGTGTAAGTTTTAATAAGGTATTTTGCTTAACTAGTTTGTCACATTGTCTTTGTTTACGTCTGGCTATTCATTCATAGTCAGTTAGTTTCCAATATTTTGATCATAATACTATTATTATTACACTTATAATCTGTTCTCATAGTAGTACTAGATGTTTTTCTAACTACTGGTAACACTTTCAGTGATCTTTGTACAAGTTTTAATAATGTATTTTGCTTAATTAAATTTGTCATATTGGGTTCCCTTTCATCTAGCTTTGTGCTATTATATTTAATCTGCTTTATGTGCAGTGCCTTTCAGTATAAGATATTATTTATTAGCGTGCATCATTATTTATAATGAATCTTTGATTGAAACAATTGTTGATGATTGCTTGGTTCAATTAACATATATGATTTTTTGTTTTATAGGTGCATTTCCTATGGGGTTATGTATCAATGTACAACGTATTCTTATGCAGTATTTGCTACTACTATTATGACTTCATTATGGTATTCTATTACAATGGTTTAATTGTTGATTAATACACATGTTTACACTATTTTTTCTTCTAAACAATAACACAAATATTCTTAAACTAATGGTAATACATTTCTTGTTGTGTTTTGTACCTAATTTCTGGTACATTGTTGTTTGATACTTAACAAACTAGTTTGTTTGTTATTATTTTTTCTGGCCTTTCTTTACATTGTATTCTGTTTTGCCGTGGCATTCAGTTACATTTCTTTTAAAATTTACAAAGTTTTTTATTATCAGGTTCTATGAACAATGATTTTACTGTTCTATCTTACATTTCTTGGTGGTCTTATGATTATCTATTTGGATTACAGTCTTTATTAAATTAGTCACACTAACTGTCTGTGTATTTTTAACTATTTAATCTTTCATGTTTCCACTATAAAGGTAACACATTTTCTTCTGCTATAAACTTTATCACTTGAATTGTCTGTGGGGTTTACTAGGTTAAAATTGGTTAACTGGTCACAGGTTCTCACACTTACATTAAGTATTCACTATTACTGTTTGTGATTTCTTAAATATGTTAAACACTGTTTCTTCATAGTTGACAATCGCTATTCTTCTTCCGGCTTCTAGTATTGTCTCTAGTATACTTGGTGAATGGTGATTTCTTGTATTGTCTATCCATTATCTTCACTCTTAATATCATGTTTCCTTGTCCTTCTTCTTCCTTTCTTCTTTAGGTTTAAACGTCTTCTTCAATATTTCCATTGTAGTAGTCGTTGTTCCATAGTATTTATATTTATAAATATATTGGTTTGTCTGCCATCATTGTGGTTGCTCTTGAGTTGTCACTTCTTTTTATTTTATATAGTCATTGTTTTGTTGGTTCCCCTCACTGTTGGAATCTATTGGGCCTGGTTTCTAACATTTTATATTGGCTCATGGTCATTTTCTTTCTCTATTTTGTGTACGATGCTGCTATGTTACACTTCCTTCTTCTTTGTTGGAATTTTACAATAATATATCTGTAGATACACACTTTTTGTTTACATAATTTTACTTACTTAGAAATATTTTCATGCTTTCCCGTCACTTGACGTAATAATTGCTTACTTTATGTAACTACCAAATTTGGTAACGTTACATATGCCTTCCTATAAGAATTGGTTAATTCTGAATCAGTATACTTATTTTTCATTGAAGAATTCATCAATTGTTGTACGTTTCCATGTCGATTCATTTGCTTTTTTATATATATCCCTTCACTTTCTTCTATTTGAATCATAATTATTTCTCTTCTATGTAATTATCTCCCTTGTTTATTTAGTTCCCTAATTCCCTAACATAATTTTAGCTGGGACAGTTCAGAGCGGCTCACTTTGGCATACAACTCCACTGGCCATACTAATATCAATAAATACGGAGGCACATCATCTCCATCAATAATAATAAATGATTGCTGGCATTATTCATCAGTCAATTCATCTCAAATAATCAAAAAATATAAAGTTGTCGTTCTTTCGACAAATAATAAATATCCTTGGGATTATCTCACGCATCTGCGATTTATACATTGTTATACTCTCTTCTTCTTGATTCAACTCAACTAAATTCTTCACATATTACAGGGATAGTTTGTTTTACATTTCATCACTGGTATACTCTCATGATCATCTTCATTAATATATTACTTTTCATTCTTCTTCGTCATCGATTAATCTCTTCTCTTTGTATCACATTAAACGTCATCTCATAATCTTCTTCATTTCGGGGTTTACTTCTCTGGATATAATTCATGAATATTTTTTCTCATGGTTTCAATTGAGATATAGTCCATGTGGTATAGGCTTTCTTCTAGTAAAAGGCACTAGAAAACACTGTGGTTGTGTGTTATTTCTTATCTACATTAATGATACTTATTCAGTTTTGTTCCTCCAACTTCTTATTTTCTCCTTCTTTCATTAGTAGTACGGGTAGGATGGTAATTTACTTGTTGACGTGGCTCTTGGAATTTATTTACTTTTATTTAGTTATGCCATAGATCTTGGGTGTCCGTCTCGTATAGTACTTCTTTCATTGGTAGTATGGGTAGGATGGCGATTTACTTGTTGACGTGGCTCTTGGAAATATACTGTATCATACATACATTTGTGCCAGAGATGTAGGGTGTCTTTCTCGTATAGTACTGCTTTCATTAGTAGTACGGGTAGGATGGTGATTTACTTGTTGACGTGGCTCTTGGAATTTATACTGTATCATACATACATTGGTGCCAGAGATGTAGGGTGTCTTTCTCGTATAGTACTTCTTTCTCTTTTTTTTTGTTTTGTTTTATTGGTAGTACTACTATTATTTGTAAATACAATTTTCTTGATCCTTCACATAACTTCTTTGGAACATATTCTTCGCATTACAAAATTACAATATAGTCAACGTTCATTTTCATAGTTATGTATTCACTTCTTATTTAATATAATCAACAAATAATCTTCATAGCAATATTTCATCCTTCCTTCACATAGTCAATATTTATTCTCATAATTATATTTTCATTTTTCACTTATTAATAAACAATAATCTTCCATGCAATATTTCACTTTTTATCTTTATATAGTCAGTATTTATATTCACAAGTCTTTCACTTAATATCAGTAACAAGTATTTTCATTGCTATATTTCACTTTTTATCTTATAATTTAATCTTCGATATACCGTTTCATTGAAGCTTGTGTCAGCATTATTGGTTATGGTAATAGTCGGTCCCATAATTCAATGTATTTTTTATTCATTTTTATCCGTAGTCATCGCTCTCCTCTCTTCTTGTCGTTCGAACCTCTTCAGTGTTCAAGCTTCTGTCCGTTCTTGACATATGTCTGGCTATCATTTGGTTTCTCCATTTGAATGCTATTAGGGCTTTGTCTCCCTTCCGTTCCTCCGTCTTCTTCTTCTCTCTCTCTTCCGTGTACTTGTGTTCAGTGTTCTCCTGGTTGTTGTCAGTATTGATGTTTGGTAACTCTTCCAGTTCTGTTTGATCGTCATCCGTCTTCTGATGGGATCCTTCCATTAATTGATTCCTCTTCTTCCTTAGTTCTCTTATTTCTCTGGTGTATCCTTCGACAATCTGGTCCCATTTCTCTTGATAGCCTTCCTTTTTCTTAAAATATCTCACTCTTCTTTTGGAAATCTTTGGTTGGAATATTTTATTGGTTATCTTCTTCCTTGTCATCACATAATCTTCCTCCTCGTCCATCTCCATAAAACTCCTCCGATACTCCTTCCTGAAGAACCCTTCTTCATGGTTGACGATTGGTAAATTGACCATATTAATCAGGCTGCTTCGAGTCATTTCAATTAACTCTTTTGTGACCCTTGCCTTCCTTGGACGCATGGTTCTTCTTTCTTCCATCTTCACCTCTTCCGTTTCCTTAATTATTTGGATTTTCTTCTCTTCACTCTCTTCAGGCTCTGGATTCGCTTGTTCCATGTTTTTATCTTCAGGTACTCCTTCAACTTCCATGTGATTGTCACCTATCTTCGGGCTGGATTGTTTCCTCTCACTTCTTAATTTTTCTGTGAATTTCTTGTTCTCTTCTATGGTTCTATCTAGTGCCTCTATTGTACTATTATGGCAATCATCCAATTTCTTACACAATGATTCTCTCATGGACCGGTTGTCTTCCTTCAACGATTGTAAATTTTCATCTAATTTCTTGTTTATCGACCGACAACCTCCCTGTATTCTCTCCATACCTTCCATCATCTCTTTCATCCATCCCATCATTTCTCCTTTTTGTGCGTCTGTTAATCCGAACATCTTGTCGCTCTGGCAATGCACTTGCTGTCTCTTGACGGACTGGGTTAGGAAATGATTGGTTAAATTGTCAATTGTTTTCTCCCTAATCCGCGCTCAGACGTTGGGCGCCAATCTGTTATCAAACAGATTCTCGGGGTATTATGAATTAAAGCCCCTCGTTGTTAATGTCAATCTGTTACTGAACAGATATTGATAGATGTAGATATTGTGTAAGTGTTGATTGTATGTGATTGCAGATACGCTCCGGTATCCACAACGATATGAGATAATAAAATTTCAAAATGTAATTATTATTAGCGGTTTGATTGTTATTAATAGTTGTGTGAGTATTCCCGTTTAAATCCTTCAATTTAAAAAGTATTTTCGTACTCCACTGTTCACCTCCCCACTTACCATATGTGGATATTACTGTTCTGTTGGGTGACTGCTTCTGCTGTAACACACACTCTATACATACATGTGGATATTCTATTTGAATATCATACGTGATAAGTATACACAATAAAATAAAATAAAGACTGAATTATGATTTGAATTATAATAAATATTCAAATTCTGCCGCCACCTTTTGATAGAACTAGTTATGACAACTAAACTATTTTAATTTTGAAATTAAAGACTCTTTCCACTAAAAAATAATTGAGATTTATTAACAGTTCTGGAATGCCATTAACTCTTTTAAAATCAACAATCAATCACTAATAGTTTTACAGAAAAATAATTATTATGAACAATTTTTAAAAAAAAAGAAACTCTTTTTAACCTCAAGGCTGGTAACACTGAAGGTTAATACAATAATTTTAGTTAGAGAGGTTATGTCCTCTGTACATAGTTAAATTACCAAGTTCATGTGATCTTTGAAATGGCATGATACAAGATACAAGATGTTGTGTTTTATAACAATATTTAATAAAGAATTAATAGAAAACAAACAAACAAATATTAAAATTAAAAGTCGGTACCATATAATCGACAATTATTGTACTATCTACGCGGGACACAGTACACATTAGTTACTTTAAAAACACGTGCATTGAGTTGCACTGCTAAAAATTACTATTATTATTTAATAGTTGGCTATAAAAATTATTTATTGACAAGAGAAAAAGTTTATAATAAAAAAAAAAACTCTTGTGATAGCTTTCATTTGGTTTGTATTACTTGAGAACAGACTTATGAAAAAGTGACAAGTTGTTGTTATTATTTCTAGGTTAGCTAATAACGTAAGTAGCTATTATGGTTAAATATATTATTCATTGAGTTCTTATTAATCTAAACATATATATACTATTCATAATACATCTGATGCGTAACTATCAGTCAATGAGAATATGTTTTCGCAAAAATTAAGAATATTTATTTTCATTAGTCAAATCAAAACGACATGAGTCAATTGAGCGACTATTCGTGACACTCATATTTTGTAATATTTAAATTAATATTGACTCCTTTAATTACGATAAGTCGTAAAAACATTTATTTCTTAAATTGATAAATGCGAAATAATTCTTTTATTTATTCTGATAACTTTCATCAAAATTACTACACTTCGATACTACTGATTAGAGTAGTACCCAAACAATAATTAACAGGAATTATTAATTCTGTTTTATTTTTTAAATAATGAAAATATAGTACTCCCTGGTTTTTCTATAAACACAAAACTCGAAAATACTACCGATATTATACACTGGCCGTATTTTATTATTATATTCACTCTGCACTGTACACTCGTTAATTGTTTGTTATGTGTAGGTTAGGTGTGTGTAGAGTGACTCATGTATATGTCGTGCACAATTCAAATAAAACTTCTTCATCGACCTTGCCCGTCGAATTATGCGTGTTGACTCCTTGATAATTGAAAGATGACTGTGACGCGTCTCTGGCTTGTCTGCCGGTTTTAATTCATTTGATTGGTTCAATTTTTCGAACTCTCCAACACAAAACACCTTGGTTTAAGAAAACTTTTAATTTTTTATCAATTTCGTATATGGGTTTGAGACTATAGTGACGTAAACGTTGATGCACAAAATGATTAAAAAGTTTATAATCGTTATAACTTTTTTATTAGTTGTCATATCGTTGAATAGTTGGTGGCAATAAATCGCGGACATCCTGGGCTTTAAATAAAGTCCAAACAAGAATGAAATCCGTCCATTATTAACTCACTACAACGATTTTACAAATTCCTATGGTGAATCTTAAAATTAATAAGTTTATTTCACCAAATCTTATCTAATTACACAATAACACTTCTTATTAAACGTTTTGAGTCCATTTCTCAATTGCTTAATACAAAATTTGGGAGTAATTATTATTCAAACAATGTTTGATAATGGCGTCTCAAGCGTCCATATTCGATTATTTATAATCGCCTATAATACTATTATTCCTTATCTAATGACATTTGTTTTGTATTCTAACAATAATATAAATATCTATTTACATCGGTTTACACTTTATTATATGAACAATGTTGTGTTTCATATACTAGTAGTCTTATCTAACTACCTTCTGATCTCTTTTCTTTTAAATTGTCACTTTGTTTTTGTTTTTCCACATAATGTATATAATGTTGAAAATGCAAATAGTGTACAACTATAGTACCTAGTTTATTTAATATATTTGTTAGTCTTTCGCTATCTGAAAACCTTTCAATTCCTAGTATTGGGTTTGTTTACATCAGGTTATGACATGGTAGTCAGTTATTTTTTAATAAATCAATAACTAAATTGTTATTATTACATTTGATATATATTCTCATAGTAGTATCAGATATCCTTCTGACTACTGATAACATTTTTATTTACCTTTGAACAAGTTTGGATGGTGCATTTTGCTTAAATAATTTGCTACATAGTGTTTGTTTACATTCTGATTCCACCATCATAGTCATTTAGTTTTCAATAATTTGTCTATAAAATTACTATTCTTATGCTCATGATCTGTTCTCATAGTAGTATTAGATGTCCTTCTAACTACTGGTAACACTTTCATCAATCTCTGTGTAAGTTTTAATAAGGTATTTTGCTTAACTAGTTTGTCACATTGTCTTTGTTTACGTCTGGCTATTCATTCATAGTCAGTTAGTTTCCAATATTTTGATCATAATACTATTATTATTACACTTATAATCTGTTCTCATAGTAGTACTAGATGTTTTTCTAACTACTGGTAACACTTTCAGTGATCTTTGTACAAGTTTTAATAATGTATTTTGCTTAATTAAATTTGTCATATTGGGTTCCCTTTCATCTAGCTTTGTGCTATTATATTTAATCTGCTTTATGTGCAGTGCCTTTCAGTATAAGATATTATTTATTAGCGTGCATCATTATTTATAATGAATCTTTGATTGAAACAATTGTTGATGATTGCTTGGTTCAATTAACATATGATTTTTTGTTTTATAGGTGCATTTCCTATGGGGTTATGTATCAATGTACAACGTATTCTTATGCAGTATTTGCTACTACTATTATGACTTCATTATGGTACTCTATTACAATGGTTTAATTGTTGATTAATACACATGTTTACACTATTTTTTCTTCTAAACAATAACACAAATATTCTTAAACTAATGGTAATACATTTCTTGTTGTGTTTTGTACCTAATTTCTGGTACATTGTTGTTTGATACTTAACAAACTAGTTTGTTTGTTATTATTTTTTCTGGCCTTTCTTTACATTGTATTCTGTTTTGCCGTGGCATTCAGTTACATTTCTTTTAAAATTTACAAAGTTTTTTTATTATCAGGTTCTATGAACAATGATTTTACTGTTCTATCTTACATTTCTTGGTGGTCTTATGATTATCTATTTGGATTACAGTCTTTATTAAATTAGTCACACTAACTGTCTGTGTATTTTTAACTATTTAATCTTTCATGTAAAGGTTTCCACTTAATGTGTTTCCACTATAAAGGTAACACATTTTCTTCTGCTATAAACCTTATCACTTGAATTGTCTGTGGGGTTTACTAGGTTAAAATTGGTTAACTGGTCACAGGTTCTCACACTTACATTAAGTATTCACTATTACTGTTTGTGATTTCTTAAATATGTTAAACACTGTTTCTTCATAGTTGACAATCGCTATTCTTCTTCCGGCTTCTAGTATTGTCTCTAGTATACTTGGTGAATGGTGATTTCTTGTATTGTCTATTCATTATCTTCACTCTTAATATCATGTTTCCTTGTCCTTCTTCTTCCTTTCTTCTTTAGGTTTAAACGTCTTCTTCAATATTTCCATTGTAGTAGTCGTTGTTCCATAGTATTTATATTTATAAATATATTGGTTTGTCTGCCATCATTGTGGTTTCTCTTGAGTTGTCTCTTCTTTTTATTTTATATAGTCATTGTTTTGTTGGTTCCCCTCACTGTTGGAATCTATTGGGCCTGGTTTCTAACATTTTATATTGGCTCATGGACATTTTCTTTCTCTATTTTGTGTACGATGCTGCTATGTTACACTTCCTTCTTCTTTGTTGGAATTTTACAATAATATATCTGTAGATACACACTTTTTGTTTACATAATTTTACTTACTTAGAAATATTTTCATGCTTTCCCGTCACTTGACGTAATAATTGCTTACTTTATGTAACTACCAAATTTGGTAACGTTACAATATATAAAAATATTATATCTATTATAAATATCACCAGACAAAAAAAACCGGAAGGCTGAGGATGGGTACAAGATATTACCCGAAACGTGTTCCAAATAGAAAAATAACATATTGAGGTAAATTTATGTATAAATATTAAATGTAATATATATATTGTAACGTCTCTCGGTTAAACTTTTCGAGGAGTCTTAAAATACTTTTAGCGATCGTCACTAGAATTAGTGTAGTATTGGTGCAGGTTTATAGTTAATTCAGCCCCTCATTATGAGCGTCATTTTATAACGTCTCTCGGGTAAAGTCTCTAAAAATCTAAACAATACTTTTCTTAATGAAATCTAAGTTTCAATGTGTATATACCCTATATATATTCTATGTATATTATACCCATTTCTGACCTTTATAGTGGGGTGATTACGGTATCATTTTTGGGCATGTGTTATGTAACGTTACAATATATATATATTGCGACAGTACAAATAAGTGATGTACTGAGCATGGAATATAAAAATTTAAATTTATCTAATAAACTGTAAATAATTAATAATATATTAGAAATAAGCATGTCAGGGATTGCAAGCTTGGCTCAGACAAAAATATGAACAGGTGTTTCGACCTGAATTGACGTGCACACACACACAAATGTAACTGAAAGTGTGTACACCAGTATTTTGCTAGTGTGTGTGAATGCAGGTCTCTGCAGGCGAGTTTGCCACCCCAAGATGAATAATTGCACAATTACTGTTTTCCGTAATTATTCATAAACTATAATTAAGAATTAAAATTCAAAAGCACAATAAAATGTAATAAAATTTACTAGATACTGTGTACGAAAACCACGCGAAAGTGACACACCGTACGAGTGTAATAGTGAAATAACTGTGTACAAATCGAAAGGGTTAAGTTGCAATGTCCAAAATTACAGTGAACATGTGTTGTAAAAATAGTTATAAGATAAGTATAAGAGTATACTTACAGGACTCTGCAATTCGCATTTTGACAAAGAGTGGGGGAACTGAATCCAGAGACAGTTTCTAACATGTCGATTTCGTACCACTGCAGGTGTCGACCAAGACATGGGTATAAATAGGACACGCAAGCTACAGTGGTTCCCTTTCTTAAATCATCCACGGTGCAGTGGGAGCTTATGCCCGTCAGCACGGCGTATTTATTTTTTTAAATGTTCCAGTTACGTACAACTATGCAACTAAATTGTAAAGACAATCATTTTAATTAATAACATCAGTACATAAGAAGAAATACATAAGAAGATCCATTAATGTCAGAAACAGCACGAGGAGAGTTCCAGAGAGTGATTCGACACTAGACAAGAGAGTGATTCGACACTGGACAAGAGGAGAGTTCCAGAGAGAGATACGACGCTGGACAAGAGGAGAGTTCCAGAGAGAGAGAGTGATACAACGCTGGACAAGAGGAGAAGAGAGACAGCCGACGCTGGACAAGAGGAGAAGAGAGACAGCCGATGCTGGAGGCGAGACGAGGACGAATACCGATGGATCAAAAAATGATCGAGTATGATTGACGACAATAAGGTGATAAACAACTTATTTATATCTTAATCATACAAAGAACTCAAAGACAATTAAAGACATTTATATTTTATTTAAAAATAAGAGCAATGTTTCTTGTAAAATAGAATTAAAATCATAGATGTTTTAGAAATACGATTAACGTAACAAGAGCTCAAATTAATATGATATAAAATGATTACAAAGCATTTAAATGAAAACAATTAGTATTTGAGAAAACAGTACTGAGAAACAAAAGATAAATTCAATAACTATTAATATTTTGAGTACATTACAATATAGAAAAAGAGATTTAAATATTGATATTTTGAAAGACATTAATTGACTGAGTAGTCTGAAAATGAGATTTTTCTTTTATACAATAATTAGTAGAATAGAATATTTAGTCAGTAAGGATGTATATAGCTTAAGCCTTACGGCATAACAACAAATAATAACGAATGTTTTAAATCGAAGTCAGTGCCATGTGCACATTTTTTAATAGTATCAAATAAATTTTAATTACCGTTTCAAGTTACATAGAGTTCTTATTGCAGATACACCTGAAACCCAATTTAAATGTTATATTGGTACGTAATTTGTCAATCTTGAACGTGAGACCGGTCATGCCTATTTTATGTGTATGTAACGTTGCATAAATTTGGCGCTCCAAGATCGTGGGGCTCCACAAATTTAAATTATATTAAATTTGCAATTTGTTATCAGGATCATAAAATGTCGCCCTGGACGTGGGGTACGACATGCCTAAATTTATGTACAAAAATTTGTTACATAAATTGTAGCCCATGAACGTATGGCCCGATCCCCATCATTTAACTATTAAAATTTTTTATGTAGCTAAATGGTTGCTCTAAAATAGAAAGAGTGTGTTAAATGAAAAATGTATAATATGTAATTATTATTTATATTAAACAGTAACTGAATGTAATGTTAATTGTTGTGTAATCACACAGCTGGCGCCCACGAATAATATTATTTGTCTATGTAACAGGTGTAACTGTAATGAGTATTAATAATAACTATTAATAAAAAATAAAGAAATAAATAAATAAGTAGGGAACGGTTATCAATAATAATTGTTAAAGAATTACTACTAAATAAATATTTTTAATAATACTTCATCATGACGACTTCAGGAAATTTAGACGTCGAGGCATTCCAGATGATGATGCGTGCCTGGGTCGATGAATTAAGCACAAAACAGACAGAAAATTTAAATAAACAGACAGAAAATTTAAATGCTAGAATAGACGAATTAAAAAAATCTAATAAGAAACAAACAGAAAGTTTAGAAAATAAATTAGAGCTACAGTCCGAAAATTTTAGACAGGACACCATAAAAATTACAGAGAGTCTAGAAGAGTTAAAAATTGATAATATTAAAATAAAACAAAGTATAATTGACAGTAATGCGCAGTTAACTGAAGAAATTGTTAATACAAACAGACGTATTGACACGATCGCAGAAAATGTCTGTGGGATAATTAATAAACAAACGGAGCTAACATGTGAAAAGATAGTATGTGAAGAATTCATACTAATTGAAAATACGTGTGTAATTACTAACGATAATTATAAAAAAGTAATTAACATTAAGGAGGAGAAGCAAATAAAGGTTAATAAAACATACCTTATTAATAGCGATATCCCTATTGTGAGTCACACACACACTAGTAAGTCACATAAGGTGAAACACTTAAGGCACTACACTTACGGAGATAAATATCACTGTAGGTATAACAAGAAACGTAGTAAGTTATCTAGATGAAACACTACGCAAAATTGTGGTAAATATGATGTTAGATATACGCACGATAATTATAATAACGATAATTATAACTGTAAGTATGAAAACTACAGAGGTTATCATAAACGACGTATGAAAAAACCGTCGACAGCTGTTTATATGGGCCGCGAGCAAACTGTTGCAATGGAATGCGACCGTTACGAGAGAAAGAGAGGGAGAATAAAGTTTTCACCCTATAAACAAGTAGATCACGCGATACAGGCAGCAACGATTCAACGCAGCGATAAACAGGTGACTTATACGATCAAAACAAACGTTCACAAGGTAAGTACTCACACAAATGTCGCAGCAATGCAACGGGAAGGTAACGAGGGGATAATACAATGGAAATTTGTCGCGAGGGTGAGCACAATGAATTTCCTGTGTACAACAACCAATTGTTATAATGAGGGGTGTCAGTTCTAATGACACACCGAACCGAACTCAATACCCAAAAATAAATAATTATTTTTAAATGAGAAAAATAATATAACTATTAATTATTAATAATACGAAATAATATGTGTAATAGTATAAGAGAGTATAATGAAGAAATGGTAAGGAATGTTATTATTGATATGTTATAAATATGAAGAAATGATTAAGATGAGCAATAATTGCCATTATTGTTAGAACGACTGATCAAGCGAACACTTATTGAAGATACAAGGACACAGAAGAAAGCGAGAGTGAAAAGTCATAAGGGCAGAGACTACTTAGGATGAAGGACTTCGAGAAAAATATCGTTGTTTTCCAAGACAGTTCCTCTGTAACCGATCATGCGACACACTACAAGCTAAAAGAGTATTCTGTTACGGAAGTGTATTTCAAGAAAGTAGTAGCGATCAGAAAGGTAATGTTAAAGAAATGTAATAAAAGGTAATGAATGTTAATGTAGTGTATAAGTAATGTATTAGATAAAGTAATGTCATGTTAAGAAAAGAGCTAAGGAAGATTAGAAGCGAAAGTAAGAATGTATGAATAAGATAATGTAAAATTAAGGACCGAATTTACACACATATGTAGGAATGCAGAGTATACAGAAGGGGAACAAAGGAGAGCTAATTGCAGTGGATTTTCTGGGACCATTACCACGATCAAGTTGAGGTGTGAAGCACATATTGGTATGTATCGATGTGTTTTCCAAGGCAGTCCGACTGTACCCAATTATGCGACCCACAACCAAAGTTGTTCTAAAGATACTACTGCAGAAATATATTCCGTTATACGGAAAAATGAAGAAGGTACAGTAGAACCTCGTTAACCCGGACCTCTTTAACCCAGACGTCCGGATAACCCGGACCAGTTTTGGAAAAAAAAATTACATGTATGTTGTTCAGCGTAGTAAATGAAGACTTGTTTTACAGACAATAAATCGGTATTCTCAGTAGGTACATTACTCGAATTCACTTGCCAGCGGGCGAGTTCATTGCACTCACCCCACCTGCTGTTGCTACGCAGCAAACTGGTGACTCAACCCTCTCCTTCCCCTCCCCGCGCCTCGCACTTGACATTGACCTAGAAACAACATTCCTCAGTTGCGCTGCAATCTCGGTAGTGTTCGCGTGTTGTCCTAGTGTCACTGTCGAGGTACAGTATCGTTGTGCTGTTTCGTTAGCGTGTTGTTCGCGATGGCGATGAAACGTAAAAACATTGTTGTGACTATGAAAAAAAGGATGGAAGCATTGACAAGAATTGATAAGGGAGAATCGTTAAAGAACATTGCTGCTGAGTTTGGAGTAGGAACATCGACCGTATCTGATTGGAAAAACAACAGAAAACGCATTGAAGACTTTTGTTTCAAAATGATTTCTAAGGACAGTATGAATAATTGGTGTAAAGCAAAAACTGCTAAACTAGAAACTCTGGATGAAGCATTGTTTGTCTGGTTTTGTGCTGAAAGAGAACGTGGTTTGCCGATTTCTGGACCCATCATCCAACAGAAAGCATTGAGTTTGAACAAACAGTTGCCCCATGGAGACCCGAGTTTTACAGCTAGCCCGGGGTGGTTGGACAGATGGAAAAAACGGCATGGAGTGCGTCAACTTACAATCACTGGAGAAAGCTTGTCAGGTGATGTTGAAGCGGCAGAAAAATTTAAAAAAGAGTTTGAAGACTTTATTAAAAAGGAAGAACTGAGTGCAGATCAAGTTTACAATGCCGATGAATCCGGTTTATTTTACCGGATGTTGCCGAGTAAAACGCTAGCCTCAAAATTAGGAGATTCAGCGAAAGGGTATAAAAAAGGGAAAGACCGCCTCACCATAATGGCTTGCAGTAATGCGTCAGGAAAGCACAAAATTCCTCTCCTTATAATAGGGAAGTCTAAAAACCCCCGTGCATTGAAAAATGTGAAACGAGGCTCATTGCCTGTCGTTTACAGCTCACAAAAAAGTGCTTGGATGGTTAGTGACATTTTCAAACAATGGTTTTTCGAGAATTTTGTGCCGTCAGTAAAAAAATATTTGAAGAACTGTAGCCTTCCCAACAAGGCGGTTTTGCTGGTTGACAATGCGCCTTCGCATCCGTCTGTCAATGAACTAGTCAAAGATGACATTTCAGTGAAGTTTTTACCACCTAATGTAACTTCTCTCGTTCAACCGATGGACCAAGGAGTTCTAGAAAAAATAAAAAAAAATGTACAAAAGGCAAATGCTAAGTCAACTGGTAGAGGACGAAGGAGAGTATGGTGTGGTAGAGGTGCTGAAATCTTTTAACGTAAAGACTGTTATTTATATGATTGCGGAAGCTTGGGACCAGGTTGGAAGAGAAACTTTGATAAAGTCATGGAAAAAGTTGTGGCCTGGTGTGTGTGACTTGCCAGAAAACAATACAATTGAAGAAGAAGAAGAAGAAATAAGTGTGGAAGAAGATTTTATAGACATTTTTAAAAATATCGATGGCTGTTCCGATGTTGATGAAGAAGACATTGACAATTGGTTGCAAATTGACAATGACGGAGGTTATAAAGCGATCACAGAGGAAGAAATTATTGCATCATGCAGTGTTACAGAAAATGAAAATGAAGAGGATTCAGACAGTGTTGATGAACCAGCTGTGGTTATGACCCATGCAGAAGCAGTAGCAAACATAGATAAATTGATGGTTTATTTCGAGAGTCAAGCCAAAACATCGCCAAACGAGCTTCTAATGCTAAAGCGGATGCGAGATCGCGCTGCTCGTAAGCGATACACAAAACTGAGGTAGCAAAAGCTCACTGCCTTTTTTACTACCGACTAGTTTGTACCTATATTGTGTACAGTGTAAATACATATTATGTGTTTTTAGGTGAAAGTGTGCCGATAATAATTATTAAACTCCATTAAAAATATTTTTGGTAAGTACATGTTCTTTTTTATCATTTTTCCCTCATTCTCTGGATAACCCGGATTTTTGTTAACTCGGATCGGCCCCGGCCCCAGTTGATCCGGGTTAACGAGGTTCTACTGTACTCAGTGATCAAGGTGTACAATTCCAAAGTGAAAAATGGGAGAGGACGTTAAGGGAAAATGGAATACAACCAGTACTCACATCCATAAGACATCCTCAAGGAAACCTTGCTGAGAGAGTTAACAAAGAATTAGGTAAATATTTACGAATATATTGCCATGATCAACAAAATAAATGGGCAGAATATTTACCATTTCTTGAAAAAGCCATTAATGAAAATTATAGTGAAGCAACAGGATACACTCCAATGGAATTAGAAGAAGATAAGTAAGTTAGAAGAAGCCAAACAGATTTTGGACTAAGTATATAAACAAACCTAATAACCAAAATGTACCTGTACCAATAAGTGTGAAAATTGGATACGCAAGGCAACGGATAATCGAAAGGGCTAACAAGAGAGTAGAGAGATTTAATCTAACTCACAAGCTACAACAATTCAACGTGGGAGAAAGTATACTACTCAAAGCAAATCCAGTGGGAAAACGGAGTGATAATACGGCGAAGAAATTCTTCAGACTTTATAATGGACCGTATACGTTAAGACAGCGAGTAGGACAGAACACGTTCATCGTATATGATGAGATACAGAAGAAAGAAATTGGTAAATTCCACGCAACATCATTTAGGAAGTTCTACACATGAAAACAACGAGGTCAATGAAACCAGTCAGATCAGCTGTTTGTTGAAGCCACCCTACTACAAGGTCACGAGCAGTGAGCGTACGAAGAGGGGAGGTAAGACATTTATATACACTCCAATTAAGGGTAAATTACGAATATTATTCTTTATTATTTGTTACATTTTTTGCAAATAATAATAATAAATAAATTAAAAAAAATTATAATAAATAAATTTATTAAATTTTTTTTTGTTACCAAGCAGAGGAATAATGCGACAGTACAAATAAGTGATGTACTGAGCATGGAATATAAAAATTTAAATTTACCTAATAAACTGTAAATAATTAATAATATATTAGAAATAAGCATGTCAGGGATTGCAAGCTTGGCTCAGACAAAAATATGAACAGGTGTTTCGACCTGAATCGACGTGCACACACACACAAATGTAACTGAAAGTGTGTACACCAGTATTTTGCTAGTGTGTGTGAACGCAGGTCTCTGCAGGCGAGTTTGCCACCCCAAGATGAATAATTGCACAATTACTGTTTTTCCGTAATTATTCATAAACTATAATTAAGAATTAAAATTCAAAAGCACAATAAAATGTAATAAAATTTACTAGATACTGTGTACGAAAACCACGCGAAAGTGACACACCGTACGAGTGTAATAGTGAAATAACTGTGTACAAATCGAAAGGGTTAAGTTGCAATGTCCAAAATTACAGTGAACATGTGTTGTAAAAATAGTTATAAGATAAGTATAAGAGTATACTTACAGGACTCTGCAATTCGCATTTTGACAAAGAGTGGGGGAACTGAATCCAGAGACAGTTTCTAACATGTCGATTTCGTACCACTGCAGGTGTCGACCAAGACATGGGTATAAATAGGACACGCAAGCTACAGTGGTTCTCTTTCTTAAATCATCCACGGTGCAGCGGGAGCTTATGCCCGTCAGCACAGCGTATTTATTTTTTTTAAATGTTCCAGTTACGTACAACTATGCAACTAAGTTGTAAAGACAATCATTTTAATTAATAACATCAGTACATAAGAAGAAATACATAAGAAGATCCATTAACGTCAGAAACAGCACGAGGAGAGTTCCAGAGAGTGATTCGACACTAGACAAGAGAGTGATTCGACGCTGGACAAGAGGAGAGTTCCAGAGAGAGATACGACGCTGGACAAGAGGAGAGTTCCAGAGAGAGAGTGATACGATGCTGGACAAGAGGAGAAGAGAGACAGCCGACGCTGGACAAGAGGAGAAGAGAGACAGCCGACGCTGGAGGCGAGACGAGGACGAATACCGATGGATCAAAAAATGATCGAGTATGATTGACGACAATAAGGTGATAAACAACTTATTTATATCTTAATCATACAAAGAACTCAAAGACAATTAAAGACATTTATATTTTATTTAAAAATAAGAGCAATGTTTCTTGTAAAATAGAATTAAAATCATAGATGTTTTAGAAATACGATTAACGTAACAAGAGCTCAAATTAATATGATATAAAATGATTACAAAGCATTTAAATGAAAACAAATAGTATTTGAGAAAACAGTACTGAGAAACAAAAGATAAATTCAATAACTATTAATATTTTGAGTACATTACAATATAGAAAAAGAGATTTAAATATTGATATTTTGAAAGACATTAATTGACTGAGTAGTCTGAAAATGAGATTTTTCTTTTATACAATAATTAGTAGAATAGAATATTTAGTCAGTAAGGATGTATATAGCTTAAGCCTTACGGCATAACAACAAATAATAACGAATGTTTTAAATCGAAGTCAGTGCCATGTGCACATTTTTTAATAGTATCAAATAAATTTTAATTACCGTTTCAAGTTACATAGAGTTCTTATTGCAGATACACCTGAAACCCAATTTAAATGTTATATTGTTACGTAATTTGTCAATCTTGAACGTGAGACCGGTCACGCCTATTTTATGTATATGTAACGTTGCATAAATTTGGCGCTCCAAGATCGTGGGGCTCCACAAATTTAAATTATATTAAATTTGCAATTTGTTACATTGCAATATATATATATATATATATATATATATATATATATAAACGTTATACATATGCCTTCATATATTGGCATATATAAAGGAGATATGGGAAAATCAAAGGCTGTTGCTGTTTTACTTGGTTATAGAAGTCATGTCTAATAATATTCATACAATCCTATAGAATAAATACAGAGCACCACATCAAAGTATTTCACTGACTGAGGGATATGACAAGAAGGCAACAGCCTCAGCTGTGAGTGGCAGCTTTATCACAAGAACACACCTGCCCATTCTTCTCGTCTCACAGTGCACTACAATACTGTGTCAAAACATCACCCAAATATGTCACATTCCTACAGCCTCTCTGAGACTTGTAGCTTTTCAAAAACTAAAGTCTCTATTAAATAGTAAGAGGTTTCAGATCATGGGGATGGTGAAGGAGAAACATGATGAGGCAGCAGCTGACAGCAATTCCAAAACAAGGCTTTTCTGACTGTTTTGAAAAGTGACAGGGATGCTAGAATAAGTGTATGAGATTAATGGAAGTACAAGGGTAGTACTTGTAAGTGGTCTAAGGCAGCATTGTTCTAGGTAACTTACTGTATATAAATATTAAATGGTTGGATACTTTTTGATCACAGGTGTAAAACAAGGGTGCCTCTTATCACTCACATTATTTAATACATATATTGACCAAATGATAATAGTATGGTAGCACAGGGCTCTACAATGGGTAGAAATAAATGAATACTACTTCTTGATTATAATGTTATTTGTGCATAATCTCGTACTGATTGCACATACTGAAGATGACTTCCAAAAACATGTATATTATTCAGATAAAATAATATCGGAGTATGTTTTGGAACTATATCAACAGAGAAGACAAAGGTTACCATGGTTACAAATAAAAATAGAGATAAAACCATGGAGCAAGTTTTTTACATTCAGTATCTTGGTTGTGACATCATGTTAACAAAATGATTGCCTAAGGCATATATGAAGTAATAACAAAGGCATTTAGTAGAAGTAAAGGTGGATTAGAGACACTTCTAAAACTAGGCTGTACATAATACTTTACAAAGATATAATGATGTGCAGTAATAAAATCTAAACCTCAATAAAGATAAAGAAACAAGAACTCTGAACATCAGAGAAAATTCATTATAACAAAATATGTACAGAATACAATAGGATAAGGAACACAACCTTTGGAATAAGTTGAATGTGAAGCCACTAGAATAGCAAGTGCAAAATTAATAAGATGAACTGGGAAGAAAACCTGACCAGAATGGTTGTAAGTGGCATATCAGTAATGTATTATTATAAACCTGAAGGAAATATAGTGAGGAGTAGCTACTGAAATGTTGGTAACAGGTCTGTAACCTAAGCCAGAAAAGAAGACCATGACACATTTGTGGCCAGATCTTGTACTTACATATGAGGTCTGTCCAAAAATTAACTGAACTTATTTGTTTTTCTCAGACAGTAGTTGGACACAAATGGCACAGACTGGCTGAGTGCAGTGCAACAATTCTTGTGTACATGTGCGATTTTTGCAACCTTATAAAGTAGTGTCAGTCACTGCAGTAAGTGTGTGTGTGTACGTGTGTGCCCATGCTTATATAACATCTCATCACACTTTTATTTTGTGCACGATGACAGAATTTTGTAAGTTATGCTACTGCATCAAGTTTCAGAATTGCATGGTGACGCTCAAATTGAAACAATTTTAAGATTCAGCAGGCTTTGGCAATACTTTTGGTTTACACAAATTAGAATGACAAAACTAGTTATTTTGTCTAAACACAAGGTCATTTTGTCTCCCTTCATTTCTAGTTGTTAATACCATAATTTTAATTTTGTCATTTAGATTGCTTAATTTATTTTATCCTCTTTCCACAGAAGGATCCTATATAATTTTAAACTTACTATTTATTAGTTGCTCACTATTAGTGCATTATTTTTCTTTTGTTATGGATTGTTACTTATTGTTGCAAGAATCTAGGATTTATTTTCACTAATAGTCTAATATTTTTTATTATTGTTTTTAAATTTACAGATAATTGTAATTTATCATTAATCAACATACTGTATAACGGTATAGGATAAAGTCTGTCTTTCTCCCAAGAAAAGGAAATGATTTTTGTCAACCTGTTAACATAATATTTATAAAAAAAAGATGAACATACCTTGCTAATTGAACAATTGGTGAGAGTTAATTCAGTAATATTTCCCAGTTCAGCACGAGTGTATATTTTAAAAAGATAATCTTGGTTTAGATAAACCCCATACACCTTGGAAGCTCCAATGAGTTCATTTGATTCTACTCCTCGCCCATTGAAGAACTGAAAAAATGAAAATTCATGTTTAAAGACACTGTTATATACCTATTCAAAATTAAAAAGATGAATTCAAGGTGAATTTGGATACATGAATCGTGAAGCATAGCCAGAATTTCCACTTGGGTGGGGTTCTTGCAGATTCTGGTCTAGAATGAAACTACAAAAATAAAAGAAAAAGAATTTGGTATTTGCAGTCAAGATAGCAATGTGAGAACATAAGGGTTAATGAAGTCATGAAGCAAAAAACATGACATCTTACACTACAAGATAAATAAAACAGACAATACCAGAAAATTGGTGACACTTTTTTTCATCTTCTGCAAGGTGCTGATAATATTAAATGTTTAGTATGAATTTTTTTAAACTTTGTCTTAGTATGTGTGTATCTGTAACTATTTTCAACAGACTACTCATTATTACTAATTTCAGATTGGTCTACTCATTTTATCACATAAATGAATAAAAGATATACATAAAATGGCTACTACAGTTTCTTAGAACCAAAAATTTCAAAATTCCACTATGGGGTGCACAAATAAGTGGTTGGCTGCAGATTTTGTCAAAGTTAATGTACAAACACTTCATGGTTAGAAGCTGTTGTGTGTTTGTAAATGGCACAACCTCACCATTTGTAAACAGTGAATCAACCAGTACATATGTGTTACCAGTACCATTACGGTACATGTGGTACAATCTTTGGTTTATGTGTGCATGAAATATCAGATACATTTGAAGATTTTAATTGTTGATTTGTTTTCAAAATAGTAATAAAGCATTAATTTAAAAAATATGAAATAATCATTAAATATGGGTTGAAAAATCAAGTAGCCTATACTACAACAATAAGTACATCTGTATAAGATTCAAATAGCAAGGAAGAACTATTTATTATAGAACATTTTTAACTTGATATAAAATAAATTATGGCACTATAAATGTCATAATCAAGTTGGATACACAACAGGTTGAATAAATAATCAAACATACCTCTTACTTACTAAGAAGACATAACCTCAAAAATTAGGATTAATGTTTGAACTATGCCTTAGCCATTAGGCAACTAGCAATTTAACTGTTTATGTGAAGCAATTTCATACTTGCAAGATGACTACAAAGTACCACAATTAAAAGTGTTTAATTGTGTGTTAAGTACCACAATTAATAATTTGTTAATAATTTTGAATGTTAGGTATTAAAAATGTTAAGTACCACAATTAAATGTGTGTTAGTTTATTCACATACCATATCTAATTGGACTAATCCTTCACCAACTAATCCTTCAGCCTACATTTTTTTTATTTGTGGTATTCCCTTTTTTTTTCATTCATTTCATTTGGGTTTAACCCAATACCATTTGAATACCACTCATTAAAAAAGAAAGTTATTATATTTCTCAGAGTTTATCACACACAAAAAATGTTTTGAGTATTATACCAATTATTCTTTATATAATAATGAAACTTTCTCTTGTGAACTTACTTGTCTTTTTCCGTCGAACGCGTTTCGGCGTCGTGTTCGCCTTCGTCAGCTTAGAAACAGACTGCCGGTACTTTGTAACGGTTATTGCTTGGAAGATATAGTGGGGGTGGTGTGTAGAGGAAGGGGATTGGCGCGGGGATCCAAATTATTGTTTGTTTTTTGTATAATTGTGTCGAAAAGTGTATGTGATTTATATTGTAATTGGTCATTAAGTATGTTGTTTGGTTGTGTTGTGTGGTTGTATCCAACAATTTTAAACCCATCAGATGGGTATGTTTAGTACTATGTTTTCTTTAAAAAAAATTACAGGTTGAAACTCATTATTAATTTTGTAAACCTCATGGGATGGCAGTGGCATGAAAAATGATTCATATATTTAAAATTGGATTAATATATCTCCACAGCTGGTTGACTAAGTAAATAATGAACTGCATCAGAAGGTGCATTTTGGAATGTTGCAATTTTACCATTCATGTTTTCTTGGATTTCGTTGTCCATGACGTGTCCGTTACTTAACTAAATACGACTATTACATTAACGACTCGGAACACAAAGTTTTTTATATAAGTAAAAACATAAAGTTTTACCTTACAACCTGAACCAGTTTTCACCTTTAAAAGGCTTCTTCAGAGGTTACCGCTGGTAGCGCTGTCTGTCCTGTTGTGGGCGACGGAACCGAATTTCGAAAGATCGATGTTGTGTGTGTGGGGTGAGATATGTTCGAATAATGCGTGCGATTTGAATTGTGTCTGTTCATTTAGGATGTCGTTTTGTTTTCGTGTCTTTGTATATTTCCAATTGTTCTAGAGTGTCTAGTTTTCGGCCTTTTGTGTGTACGTGTAGAATGTTCATGTTATTGTCTATGTTTTTGTATGTGTGGTTTGCTTCAATGAGGTGGTTTGCAAAGGTGGATTCTGTAGTGGAGTGGAGTGCCTTTGTGTGTTCAATGTATCTCTGTTTGAAGCTACGTCCTATCTGGCCTATGTAGAATTTGTTACAATTTGACCAATTTAGTTTGTAAACACCAGGTAGATCGAATTTGTTTTGTGCTTTGTGTGTGTGTTTTGATAGTGTGTGTTCTGTTTTGTTAGTAGTTTTGTAAGCGATTTTGTATCCTGCTTTTTTGAATTTGTGGGCTATTTTTTCAGTTTGTTTGTTAATGTATGTTAGTGTTATGAATTTGTTGTTTTCTGTCCTTGTCTGTTGTTTATTTTGTGTTTTGTGTAGGAGTTTATTGACTATTGTTCTGTCATATCCGTTAGATTCTGCTAGATATTTTATCGTGTTTAGTTCGTCTTTGTAGTCTTTTTCATCTAGGGGGATGTTGTTAAGTCTATGTATCATGGTTCTGAAGGCAGCTAGTTTGTGTTATATTGGGTGATTGGAGGAGTTGTGTATTAGTGTGTCAGTTGTAGTCGGTTTTCTGTATATACTGAATTTGTGCTTGTGTTCAAGTTTTGTGATGGAGAGGTCTAAGAAGTTTATGGTATTGTTGTGTTCATATTCGGCAGTAAAGGTTATGTTTTTATGTATTTTGTTTATGTGCGTTAGTAACTGTTCACATTGTCTTTTGTTTCCCCTGTATAGTATTAGAATGTCATCAATGTATCTGTGCCAATATAGTATTTTATGTGAGTGACTGTCATTGTTTGTGAGTATTTTTGTTTTTTCTAAGTGTTGGAGGAAGACTTCTACTAGAATGCTGGAGCCCATGGGTAGACCATCATTCTGTGTGTTATATTTATTGTTATAAGTAAAGTAGTTTTGTTTTGTGATAATGTTCAGAGTTTCTGTTATTTCGTTGATAAGTTCGTCTGGTGTGTTGTTCTGTTTGAGTTTGTTTTGTAGGATGGTGATTGTTTCAGAGATGGGGATGTTTGTGTACAGGTTTTTAATGTCAAAGGAGGCTAATGTGGCATTATGGGGGATGTGTATGTCTTTTATTTTTGTTACTAGGTCTGTGTTGTTTTTTACTGCAATGTTGTTGTCTAGTTGTCTGATAATTTTGTCTAGATGTTTTGCGAGTTTGTGTGCAGGGGCATTACGGTAGCTGATAATGGGGCGGATCGGAATATTTTCTTTATGGATTTTGGGAAGCGCATGGAGGGTCCCTCCAACATCCGCAAGGGGATGTTGTAACGGTACGAAATTGTAGGGCCAAGGTAACATTTTAAAAATTATATTTTCCACATAGTCATTGTTCACCCTTGTAGAACCCCGAGTTAGTCAACCAGATAGGCTGTGTTTATTACAGAACAAAACGTCTATGTTTTGTCTCCGCATTCAAGCAGCGTAGACCGATTGTGAAATAACACCTAACTTCGCATCAGCCGTGAATCATGGAAGAAAGTCAGGTAACTGCATATTGCGCCAGGCGGCAAAATATTGCTAAACCCTGTGCCAGTGTTAAGGCGCTCTTTCAACAACACCAATGGGAGAGCAGATTCAAGATCACGTGACCAGCTCTGTAGGTTCAGCTTTTGCGAAATAACGCCAGTTCCATTTGTAACTCATGGCCGCGCGGCCAGCCTACAACATCTAAGTGCAAAAAGTTATGTCGGCCGACTTAATCATCTTCTAGAACGTGAGACGTTAATCAGTAAATCAATAAGAACCATGAGACAATAAACCGTAAAATCAGTACTGGTACCAACAGTGGCGTGAGTGCGAGAGAACTCAGAAATCGGTCAGTTAGTGAACTTGTGTCACGGTTATTACACGTGAATAATACGGGTGTGCATTGGAGGGAAGCTATTATCAGGATGAGTACCACCTTTTAAAGTTCAATTACTATATTATAAAATTTGCTTTTATAAATACTTTAATAAGGAATAGAGATCTCTAATAGAGGGGAGTTTGTTTAAATCTTAACGAAAAAAGAAAGAGAGAGTGTGTGTGTGTGTGTGTGTGTGTGGTTATATACAGGTTCATTTTCAATTTTCTTATACATATTTAGTAATGTTAATTATCATAGTATTTTAAAAACCAAAGTTAACAAAGATACTGTCATTTGTAGAAGTAGAAGAAGGGGGCGATTTTCGATAAATAAAATAAGTATGTATTTTAGACAGCAGAAAATGTGTTAGCGTCATTTTTGCACATATCAAATCCAAGTAATCCTTTCTGCAGCTGGTTTCGTCTGAACGACTTTGGACCCCGAAATTTTAAGGTAAGAGTAAGATTATATATATTGGCAATTAATTAATATTGTCTCAGTGGCCCCGAACTAGGGACCCGAGTATTATATATTTGCCGAAAGTAATATTGTTTCATTGGCGCCCGAACAGGGACTCGAGTATTATATATTTGCCGAAAGTAATATTGTTTCAATGTTGTTAAGTCTATGTATCATGGTTCTGAAGACAGCTAGTTTTGTGTTGTTAGCTGTCTTCAGAATCATGATACATAGACTTAATAACATCCCCCATCCCTAGATGAAAAAGACTACAAAGACGAGCTAAACACGATAAAATATCTAGCAGAATCTAACGGATATGACAGAACAATAGACAATAAACTCCTACACAAAACACAAAATAAACAACAGACAAGGACAGAAAACAACAAATTCATAACACTAACATACATTAACAAACAAACTGAAAAAATAGCCCACAAATTCAAAAAAGCAGGATACAGAATCGGTTACAAAACTACTAACAAAACAGAACACACACACAAAGCACAAAACAAATTCGATCTACCCAGTGTTTACAAACTAAATTGCTCAAATTGCAACAAATTCTACATAGGCCAGACAGGACGTAGCTTCAAACAGAGATACATTGAACACACAAAGGCACTCCACTCCACTACAGAATCCACCTTTGCAAACCACCTCATTGAAGCAAACCACATATACAAAAACATAGACAATAACATGAACATTCTACACGTACACACAAAAGGCTGAAAACTAGACACTCTAGAACAATTGGAAATATACAAACACATGAAAACAAATAAAAACGACATCCTAAATGAACAGACACAATTCAAATTGCACACATTATTCGAACATATCTCACCTCACACACACAACATCGATCTTTCAAAATTCGATTCCGTCGCCCACAACAGGATGGACAGCGCTACCAGCGGTAACCTCTGAAGAAGCCTTTGAAAGGTGAAAACCGGTTCAGGTTGTAAGGTAAAAACTTTATGTTTTTACTTATATAAAAAACTTTGTGTTCCGAGTCGTTAATGTAATAGTTGTATTCATTCATCTTTCTTCAGTCAGTTAGGGATTATTTAAAAATTATGGATTTTATGTTTGGTGGTTATCTACATCTGCTCCTGAAACACGTTGTGTAAGCATTTCCTGAACATTACATCAGAGGTGCTAATGCTTTCCTGAATCTGACTGTTACAGATATGACACTGGAATTGATAACACCGAGATAGAATTGCAATAAATAAAGTGTAACCTATTAAGATATACTGGCATCTTTCTACCAAAAACAAAAACTTCAAACAGGTGTTGCCAAATTTTACTTGAAAATAATAGCAACTTTCATTTTGCTTTATGTACAGTAGAGGAATAAGTTAATGGGTTTTTAGGGAACAGGTTGCTACAGTCAATTCAGAAGCTTGTTATGAGACATTAAACAAGTTAGGGAAACTAATTCAGAACAAATATCATAACATGCTGATACCTGGGATGGGTTTCTTGTATAACACCTATTCCTATATGGCTATCAGTGGGGTCATCAAGGGAGGCAAGAGAGCCTAAGTCTTCTCAGTAAAATAAAATAAAAAAGAAATATTAAAAATATACAACCAGTAATAGATGCCATTTTTAAGGTCATAACTGATCCTGTAATCAATTTGTAGTGGAAAGCCTTACTTTGAAATTGTATATTACAATGTAATAAAAGTTTACTTACTATGATTTAATAGAAGTAAGTTCCTGTATTTGTATTTTTTTAATGAAATATTTATCTGGATATCCATTTGTTTTATTCTTTGCATGATAAAGTTGAGTCTTACAGAAACATTTGGAATAGTCACTAGAAAAGAATGAATATTCATTCCCCTATTACATGTTTTTTTATAAGTATACCAACCTTGGAAGAAGTAGCAATAATATTTGAAGGAGACTGTAAGAAACATAAAGTCAGACTAAGAGTAAAGCCTCTAGGTAAGGCATAAAAATTATGTTAGGTATATAATAATAATAATATTGGTAATTTAATTGAGTTGTGATGGTGGTTATAATCACAAACAAAATTCGCACTGTTGCACATCACTATAGAAAAATTATTCCAATTAGCGCTTTCAAGCTTCACAGCTCATCATCAGATCGAAACTTGAAAGCGCTATCAGAATAATTTTTCTATAGTGGTGTGCAACAGTGTTAATAATATTGGTGATGCCAAAATTTATATAATCTCTTACCAGCAGAGAAGGCATATGAAAAATACAGAATTGTCTGAAAGTGTCATTATTTTCTACTGGGTTGTATGAAAAATCAATAATTTTGATTTTCCGCCACTGTTTTGCTGGATACAGTCCATCAAAGTCTCTTATGTTATTGTGCGATGCATAGAATTCGCACAGGTTTATTAAACCACCAGTACCTTGTATGGATGTCAATTTGTTATTGGATACATTGAGTACCTGAAACAGAAGTATACATAACATTCTGAACAAGCAAAATCTACAGATATGTTGGTAGGTGACAAGTGATGACCATAACTGTTTTTAAATACTGTAAAATGAAAACAATATATGATGTCTCTTCTCTTGTTTGAATGCTCTTTTATTCATTGCCTACCAACTATCCTGTTTCTACCAGTTATCTTTATTACTCTTTTGGAGGGAATATGGATAGTTCAGACTCTGAGAATAACACCAAACAAATTCAGTCTGATTTTTTTTTTCTTCACTATCAACAGTACCTATCATAAAAGTTGATATACCATACAACTCAACTAGTTTAAAATACACTTGGTGATAGAAGATTTCACAATTTTGGTATTTTCATATCCTGTTACTTATTAACTGGTAACTGATATAATAAATAAAATGCAACTGAAACAAAAATGAAAAATGAGATTATGAAGTGAACTGTAAAGAAAATTTAAAATGCATATTAGTTCTTGGTATCCAAGTCATGTATGAACAGTAAATTATTATAAATAAATCACCTTATATCCGTCGTGTGACTTCGTTACGTCTATTGGCTGACGTTTACTTGAAGTTTTATGAAAACTCTCATTTGCTCTCACATAACAAATACAAAAATGATATAATATTTTATGCACGTTATATAGACGATACCTTTCTAATTTTCAATGGTACTGTATGACAGATCGAAAACCTAAAACATTATATGAATAGTATTAATAAAAACATTCAATTCACGTTGGAAACTGAAGTGGATAATAAATTGAATTTTTTAGATTTGTCTGTCACTAAACACGTAAATAAATTGAAATTTAGTATTTATAGAAAACCGACTATCACTGATGTGACAATACATGCTGACTCTTATCATCCATTTTTGCAAAAGTTGGCAGCTTATAATTACTTTATCCGCAGATTGTTGGCAGTACCTCTCAGTGATGATGCTTACCGTGAGGAGTTGAATACCATTAAACATAGAGCTTTAGCTAATTGTTACCAAAACACGTTAATTGATAATCTCGTCAAGAAACATAAAATTCAAAAATCCAAGCCCCCAATAGATAAGGATACAAAAATAACATTTATTTCTACCGCATACACAAATATAATGCCAAAGATTCTAACCTCCACATTTAATAAATTGAATATTACTGCTACCTTCAAAACAAACAATAGTCTAAAAAATACTACGTCATAGAAAACCCATACCTTTAGAAAAGAAATCCGGCATATATAAATTATCATGTAACGACTGCAACAGTTTTACATTGGACAAACGGGGAGAGGTTTCCTCAAACGATTTAAAGAGCACACACCAAAACGTCACCTAAATAATCTCACTTTGTTAAATAATATCAAGTCCAACTTTGCCCACCACTTAAACTCACACAATCATAATTATACTGATTTTAAATCTAATTTAATACCCCTACATGTGTGCAACAAAGGCCGTTACATGGATGCAACAGAAGAGTTCGAAATATACAAAGCATATAATAACATAAACAGCCGAGACTTCATATTGAATGACCACTTAAATTTTAAATCCAACCCGCTATACGATACAGCATTGAACCTGCTTAGGCGTAATCACTCAGATAATAGTTCAGTGTCCGATCGGCTTCGTCGTGGTGCGCACCATTTAGGAAGCAAGTGAATTACATAGTGGACAATTATGTGTAACATTTGTTTTTAACGTTTAACGACCTCAATAGAGCGATTTTATCTGATGATGGAGCAGATGTTCCGAAACGCGTCATTTTAATCGACGTAACGAAGTCACACGATGGATATAAGGTGATTTATTTATAACAATTTACTGTTAAGAAAATGTAAAGACCATTTAAATTACAAAAAAGAAATGTCTACTTTACAAAGCTACAATATTATATTATACCAACTCTGCTTTACATTATAACAGCAATTACATTAATATCACTTATGAAACATGATTATATATATATATATATATTGTAACGCAACAGAAATGCTAGCATCCGTGTTACATAAAAACAAGGTTAACAGAATAATAAACAAGTCAATATCTAACCCCATGATAGAACAAAGATCTAATAATTACATTTATAATTATAGATAAAGGTAAATAAGGATGCAAGGTAGTATTAACAAGAATAAACGAACCTGTAAGTTAGATAATAGTTGATGATATATGTGTAGTGAAAAGCAAACAAAAAATGAAACAATAATTTACTTTATAGTAATAGCAAATAAGAATTTTGAGTTAAGAGATATTATTTTGTGACAACAAATATTATGATAAAGTTTATGTTATGTTATACCAAATATGTGTTGAGTTAATGAAAGATAATAAAACAAGATGTATTATTCAATGACTGTTGTAGAATGAAGTGTGAAGCAGCTTATTAACGTTAATAGATTTGAATTTTCTTATATGTGATCCATAGGTAAAGATAAAATTGTTATTAGATATGGAAAAAATAATTGTTTATGTAAATGTTAATAGTTAAGATTTGATTATATGTATGAATTTATGTAAAAGGGGCTATAGATGTTTACCAGTTATAAACACAGGTAGATCCGTTTACAATAAAAGGCCTAACAGCCAAAACCACTATATAACCACTCATAACATAAAGGTTAGGTACATCAATTAATAATAATTAATGAATACGATTTGAAGAGCTAGAAAAAAACATTAAATTAATAATGATATATAATAAAATTTATACAAATTATGATAATGCCATAATGCCATGATATCGATTAATAACGTTTAATATCGAAAGGGTATTAAATATAAAAAGAAAAAAACAGGCTTATATAAAAAAACCAGCAGAATATGTGTAGAAAATAATAAACCAACTATCAGTAAAGTTACATTCCGATAGGATAGCAAATTGATAAGGAATAGACAAAAAATATATGAAATAAACACTATATTCAAAACATGTGGAAGGAAGAAAAATCATGTGTTGCTAGGGACGACAGGAAAAGAGGAAGTTGTTGATTTGACAATAATTGCTTTGATGATCTGAATGTGATGAGATTAATAAAAAACCAAGAAATATGTATTTAATTGGAATATACTAAGTTAGTAAATACTATTATAAAATACAAAATACTAATGATAATATTTATGACTCTTGCCAGTATAAATTAACCAAACAAGACAATAGTATGAAATCGCAATAGGAAATAAATAACTGGATTCTACAAGGAAGGACTTGAACTGTCCCATATCCGAAAGGAATTGACGATACATTAAAACAAATAGAAAGAGTCAAAAGTATCACAAATAATAATATACACTACACCAGAATTTATAACCTTTCAAATAAACGGAACATCACTAATTGCTTCAACCGAGAGAAGAACGTATCTGGATCCAGGAGTTGCAGAAGAAGCATCAATCGGGCTGTAAATCAATCCAGGGAGCTGTATTTCCGAAGTGGACAGGACAAGAATTCCATTTATTAAACCGAAGAAAGAATATCGTACGGCATAATTGTCCAGAACAGTAAATTTATCAATCAACCGCCTACACGATTTGCTTCGTTCTAGTCTGGTAAATTATTATTATATTAATCATACTAACTACACAACACTTCCAATTTGTAAATCTTGCATTCTTATCTATGTATTTTTAATCTTCCCCACAGTTACAAGAACCTTCACACCCTGAATTAAATTAATTACAAATTAAAACACACTATATAACTGAATTTAAATAAAGGATCGGAATAATCAACAATCGATTCACGCAATCTATAGCCCAAGCATATGTTAATTAGAACATATCTTATTCAATGTTAAAGAAGTAAACAAATAAAGAACCTTTATATATTTGCAAAATCTTGTCATTTGGAGTATGATTTAATGAGTTGGGAATAAAAAGTAACTGAATAAGTATAGAATAATTGGTTAACATAAACAGTGAAATAACCTATAAGTTTCGTTGAGCCGATACTACAGCGCTTATAGCGGAATTATCTGACACCAAAGAGAGAGCGAAAAAATACAAAATTAGACATAATTCTCTTCAAGGTATAATAGGGTTGAACGAAATTACAGAATAACGCATTAATTATTTAAGTTTCAGGTACACTAACACTGATATTTTTTAGAGAGCTAAGTTAATATTAATTAATTACATCAATATATCCCACAACTCCAAATATCTCAGATATTTAAATAATCAAGTAAATTAAACGACTGGAAGAGACGAGGGATTAATTACAAATTGGCGCTCAACCAGTGTAGGGCTTAAGTTAAGTAACTATAACTATATTAATATTACTTAACCAGAGCAGGCAACTGTGGGAGAATAAACATGCATACCAGAGGTAGATCAAGGATTAGGGCAGGAGAAACGGAGAAGGAAATAGATGAACAAGAACAGGAAATAGAACTAATAACGGATAGTGAAATGGAACAACAAACAGACGAAATAGCGGAAACTGAAATTATTATGGACAAGGAAAGGGAACTAGTTGGAGAAGAGGCCCAACGGGACCAAATAGATAAAGCGGGAGTCAGAGAAATACCAAGTTGGCAGGAATTGATGAATTTTATGGCAGAACAGAATAGACTAACTAACGAAAATCTAAGGAAAATAAAGGAGGAAATTAAGGAAGACTCAAGGGAACAATTTAGGAAACAGGATGAGAAATTCGACAAAACAAATGAGGAAAATAAAGAAACCTCAAAACAAATGAACGAAAGATTAAACGAAATTCACGAAAGGTTAGATAGGAATGATGAGGGTGTAAAACAAATGAAGGAAGACATCCTACAAATACATGAAGAGAATTTAAGGCAGATTAATGACAAAATTGAGAATCTTCATGTGACAATTAACCAGAAGGTGGAACAAAATAATGAGGAAAGAAAGTTAGAAATAGCCGAAACAAATGAAAGGTTAGAAAAAACTAACGAAACAGTAGTACAGGTTCGCGAAGAATTACAAAATAAAATTAAGGACATAAAAATTGAGAGTAAAACAATGGTCGAAGAAATACAACAGGAAACTGTCGGAAAATATGAGCAAATTAAAAATGAAGTACATCAGGTACGGGAAGAGAATAAGGAAGGTATTACGCAAATACAGACAGACATGGGCGAACGACTCGAAAGAGTCTATGGCAATTTAAACAGTATGGAAGGTCAAATTAATACCAGTAAAAATAAAATAGAGGAAATTAGTAGACGTGAATTACAATTACAAGAAGAAGTAGATTCATGGCGGGATAGGACATGCCAACATAGTCATACAAATAACCACGAGAACTGGGAGTCGATTAATTTTCGTAATTACAAGCGCAATCCGATGGAATTTTTAAAGAGATTGGAAGAGGTGATCGCCAGAAATAGAGAAAATCGCTGGAGTATTATACGCAGTATGATTGATGAAACGTTTAAAGATACTTATGATAATTGGTGGACAGCGGTGCGCCCGGATATACTGGACATGACTGAGTTCAAAAAACAGTTTAAAGAGAAATATTGGTCTGAATCGACCCAGAACATGATTAGGAATAATTTGAGTAACGGTCGATACGAAACAAACATAGGCCAGTCTCCTACTTCATACTTTCTAGGAAAAGTATGTATGGCACGGAACTTAGAGCCCAGAATTCCCGAAGAATGTTTGGTGATACAACTATCCTACCATTACGAGGAAGGGATAAAAAATGCACGTATGTGTAGTCAAATCAAAACGATTCCAGCCATGGCCAAATTCTTGGAGAATTATGAGCAAGAGAACCAATACCAAAGAAATAGAATGTTAAATTATAAGTATCAGAAGTATAATAATAACACGCCACCAACCAATTCTCATAATAATGATCACAATCGACCTGCGCAGAACGTTAATGCCAATAGAACCCAAAATGAGCACGCGAATAATAATTCCAGGAACTATAATTATCGTGGCAATAATAATTATAATTACCGCGATAGTCGCAATAATAGAGGAGATGGGGACAGACGACCCAATAATTATAGGTATAACGTCAATTATATCTACTCCAGGCCTCAAGGTAATCAGCGACGGTATTACCCAAGGAGTCACCGATATGACAACCATTATGACCAGTCCCAGCGTGAAGACAACTATCCACCTGAAGGAAATTATAGGATAACGGAACCTAATACGGAGGATCGCACTGAAACCGTACAAAATCAACACAGTAATCAAAATGAAAATAGAGAAGAGGGGGTAAGCCCTCATTTAAACTAATAGAGGCAGTGAAAATTAATGAATACCCTTCACTGAACCGTAATCTTGGGGAACAACGACTTATAAACAAAATTAAGAATAATCGTGCAATAACCATAATTAATAACCACTATTTAAAGAATATCAGGGATGATTTATTGGAAGAGGATAAGAAACATGTAAACAGTAATAGTAATAACGAAATCATATATGTAACGGCAAAATTAAACGGGGTAAAATCTACCATAATGATAGATACTGGATCTAACATATCATTGATAGACAGTACTGAACTTGAAAAAATCCAGCGAGAAGTCCAGTTACCCATACCGACATTACCTGTCAATAATGTGATAATTATCGGAGCCACTGGGAGACAAAGTAAAACAGTTAAAAAACAAGTATCGCTCGATCTTACCAATAATAATATGACCCTACCAATAGGATTCTTGGTCGCAACGGGATTACCTTTCAATGTATTGATTGGATGTGATGTATTGCGCCAGCATTCCGCAGTAATTGACTTGCATAACGGTGTAATATCTTTAACATCCGAAGAAGGATTATGGACAGCCGAATTAATTGACACTAATAGAACCGTTCCAGTTAACACCAGATGTCTAGCCATAAAAAGCTATTTTTGTAAGAAAAATAAAATACCAGAAGTCATTCAATATGAGGACGAGGATCCCGAACTTTGGCAGAGTAAGTTAGAAGAGGTCCGAGAATTCCAAAGGGAAAAAACTTATGGACAAGTAAGTAAAGTACAGGCCGAAAATTTAATTCAAATATATAATAAATACAAACATCTATTCTCCAATGCTCAGGGTAAAGTAAAAGGATATCAGTGTGTAATAAATTTTAAAGAACCAGTGAACTTTCGCAGAAAATCATACCCAATTGCTTATTCCATAAAAAACGAGGTCCGGAACGAGATTAATCGTATGATTCAAGACGACATAATAGAATATAGTCAATCACCATATACCAGTCCCATAGTGGCAGTCCCGAAAAAGAACGGAAAGGTGAGAATTTGCCTGGACGCTAGGGAAATAAATAAAATGATCATCAATGATAGGACTTCACCAGGCGAAATAGAAGAAATTTTAAAGAAATTCCACGGCATTAAATACATCAGCACTTAGGATACGGTATGCGGTTACTGGCAGGTCGAACTACAACCAGATAGTAGAAAATACATGGCGTTCCTTTTTGACGGAAGGAACTATCAATTTAAAAGGCTACCTTTCGGACTAATTAATTCGGTTGCAATATTTGTAAAATGTATGGACCAAGTATTGGGATAAGAAACACTGCAGTTCACTACGGTCTATGTAGATGATTTACTTATAACTTCTTCACATTGGGATGAACATTGCGAGCGGGTGGAACAGGTACTGAGAAAATTATCTGAAAACAACATAACACTCAAGCTGAATAAATCTAAATTTATCGCCAATCAAGTAAAGTTTTTAGGTTTTAATTTGTCTGAGGAGGGTATCACACCTTCAACAGAAAAAGTAGAAGCAATTCAACTGTTCCCTACTCCAAAAAATAGAAAACAGCTACAATCCTTTCTTGGAATTTGTAACTATTACCAAAAATTCCAAGATAACTATTCAGATGTAACTGCCAAGTTTCAGAAACAATTATCATCCAAAGACAAGTGGGCATGGGGACCAGAACAAGATAAAATTCTGCAATTAATCAAAAAGAAATTTTTAGAAACAGTTATGTTGTACCACCCTGATTTTAACAAACGCTTTTATTTAAATTGTGATGCGAGCAATGTTAGCTTAGGAGCTACCCTATATCAAGAAGATAAAGAAGGACATCATATGGTAATCAGCTTCGCCAGCAGGGTGCTTAACAGCTGCGAACGCAATTATAACGTTACCGAGAAGGAGCTGCTAAGCGTAGTGTACGCATGCAATAAATTTAGAACTTATATACTCGGATACCCAGTGACCGTAAGAAGTGACCATAAATCAATTTCATTTCTAAAAAGATGTAAACTTAGTCATGGCCGGCTAACTAGATGGGTCCTTGCATTGCAAGAGTATTGCATTGATTGGGAATATATACCTGGAAGAAAGAACATAGCAGCCGATATCTTGTCCCGAATAAACATACAAGATCAATCGTTCGAAGGAGAAAAAGAAGAGATTGCGAAAGTGTACCATGTCATTAAGAGTCGGAGAGATTTGGAGATTATTATAAATGAAATTAATCAACACCAAAAATCGGATCCCAAATTAATAAACATACGCCAGAAGATACAAAATGCTGATGAAGTTATTACTAAATATTACTATATACATGATGATCGATTATTTATTAAGGTCACCCCTAAACAAATAAACTGGAAACTAGTAATTCCCACCGCTGTGGAAAACAAATTGATATTGGATTACCATGAACGATATGGACACATGGGAGCCATGAAAATCGTCAAAGCCCTGGAAGAACAAGTGTACATAAAAAATATAACCAGAAAAGTACAAAAATCCATACAGGCATGTCACATCTGCCAGATGGTTAAACATAATAATGAGAAGAAGGAGGGAGTCATGATCCCTATAACATCCAAATATAAGCTGGAGAAAGTATTTCTAGATATATGTGGGCCATTCCCACGCAGTGGAGGAAACCACAGATATAAATTCATAATAATTATTTTTGATCACTTTTCCAAATACACTAAACTCTACGCTATTAGCAGAGCCACAACCAAGAAAATTCTGGAAATAGTCATAGGACATTACATAACAGAGGTTGGTAAACCGTCATCTATTATCACCGATCATGGTACGCAATTCAAGGGCTATAAATGGAGAAATAATCTTTTAAAACACAACATTAGAACATATAAGACTTCAGTATACCACTCCAGCAGTAATCCGGCAGAACGTGTATTGAGGGAAGTTGGCAGAATACTCCGAACTTACTGTCATGACCAACAGAGAAGGTGGTACGAATACTTGTCACTAACCGAAGAGTTCTTAAATATATCTTACCATCAGTCCATTGAAAATACCCCTTATACTGTTATGTTTGAAAGGCTTCCACCTAGAGAAATCCAGGATATTATAAACTTTCCAAATAACCCAGAATATCAATTTGAAACAGTTAAATTTTATAACCGAGTTATGGAAAAGGCGGAAATGAAGAAAAGAAAAGATGAAAAGAATAATCCAAAACCAATTAAGTACCAAGTGGGTGAGAAAATATTAATAAGAAACAGGGAGCTACCAAGCACTCTAGAGGGAATAACTAAAAAATTATTATTATTACATACTGGGCCATATGTGATAACAAAAAATAATAATAACAATACATATGAAATAATGAACCCTATCACGAAAAGGATTAAGGGAACGTACAACCAAGAGTCCATAAAGAAATACAATGAATAAATTCTAAAATATAATAAGAACAACTTATTACCAGTCTTGAAGAGAAAATACTTGGAATTTAAAAAGAATTTGAGTTGAATACTACCACTAAATTCTAAAATACAATAAGAACCACTTATTATCGATTTTGAAGAAAAAACACTTGTAAATAAAAGAGAATTTGTTGAACAATAAAATAAATAGAAAAAAAAATCATTCAAAATGAAGTAAGTCTGAATAACAAATCCCAAGATTACAGAAGAAAGAGAGAATTATTATTAAATGTTTATAAAGAAATAGTGTGAATAATGAATAACAAATCCCAAGATTACAGAAGAAAGCGAGAATTATTATTAAATGTTTATAAAGAAATAGTGTGAATAATGAATAACAAATCCCAAGATTACAGAAGAAAGCGAGAACTATTACTAAACGTCTACAAATAAATAATGTGAATGATAAATAATGAAACCCCAAGATAAAAGTTTTTACCTCAAATCTACCTATGCAAAATAACGAAAGAGAAAAATCATATGACCTAAAATACATACCACTTGGCCAAATGAAGGAAACAACTTCAGTAAACGATTGAATGTAACCAATGTAATGTTAAAGAAGACAAGAAAGAAAGAGTATTTATGAACATAATTCATTGAAAAATAAACAGCCAAAATAATGAAATACGATAAGAAGAAGAATAGTTGGGCTAAGGAATGTATTTAGTCAGAAATACAGTTATAATGATCATTACACAACAACTATTTAGAAAATATTGAGATCAGAGAAAAAACAAATGAAGAAGATACTTAGCATTACAATCACAACAAAAATGAAAACAAAAATGATTACAAATGATAACTGTCAAATTTAATATCAAAGAATGTTTAAGGAACTAAAATGGAATCACAAAATATGAAGGATAGTAATGAAGAAATATAAAAGCAACAAAGAAAAAAAAAATTTTCCCAAATATTTATTATTAAATAATTAAAGAGATTATTAGGAGATTATTATATTTTATAGCTGACTGTAGATGAATTCCAGCAGTACTATATTAAGATGTGGTGTAGGCAGCAGAGTATGAAGCCAAACAGTGCCTCTCTGAACTGTACCAACGCATGTATTAGGGATTGTTAGGGAAATTAAATATTTAAGGAATATTAGAATAGTTGCAAGAATGACTTCAGTTTCCAAAAGAGTAGGACGAAGAAAACAGAAAGAAATGAGTTGACAGAAGAATAATTGAGAAATACAGTAATTATAGTAATTATAAGTAGAAGAGATGTAAAACTAATGTATCATTGAATATTGTAGCCAACTATCAACAAATAATGTTTACAGAAATTAAAAATGATCAAGAATGTTAATTAAAATGATGAAATGTTATTAAATAAAAAAAGTATTAATACTAGTCTAATGAAGTTACATTGAGAATCCCATCGTCAACCATTAACAATGAAATGAAGAAAAGGCATGTGAAAAAGACAAGTTTATTTGACCTAAACTTCATTCAGTTAAACTAAACTTTTTTAGGAGGGGGAGCATATGTAACGCAACAGAAATGCTAGCATCCGTGTTACATAAAAACAAGGTTAACAGAATAATAAACAAGTCAATATCTAACCCCATGATAGAACAAAGATCTAATAATTACATTTATAATTATAGATAAAGGTAAATAAGGATGCAAGGTAGTATTAACAAGAATAAACGAACCTGTAAGTTAGATAATAGTTGATGATATATGTTTAGTGAAAAGCAAACAAAAAATGAAACAATAATTTACTTTATAGTAATAGCAAATAAGAATTTTGAGTTAAGAGATATTATTTTGTGACAACAAATATTATGATAAAGTTTATGTTATGTTATACCAAATATGTGTTGAGTTAATGAAAGATAATGAAACAAGATGTATTATTCAATGACTGTTGTAGAATGAAGTGTGAAGCAGCTAATTAACGTTAATAGATTTGAATTTTCTTATATGTGATCCATAGGTCAAGATAAAATTGTTATTAGATATGGAAAAAATAATTGTTTATGTAAATGTTAATAGTTAAGATTTGATTATATGTATGAATTTATGTAAAAGGGGCTATAGATGTTTACCAGTTATAAACACAGGTAGATCCGTTTACAATAAAAGGCCTAACAGTCAAAACCACTATATAACCACTCATAACATAAAGGTTAGGTACATCAATTAATAATAATTAATGAATACGATTTGAAGAGCTAGAAAAAAACATTAAATTAATAATGATATATAATAAAATTTATACAAATTATGATAATGCATTAATGCCATGATATCGATTAATAACGTTTAATATCGAAAGGGTATTAAATATAAAAAAGAAAAAAAACAGGCTTATATAAAAAAACCAGCAGAATATGTGTAGAAAATAATAAACCAACTATCAGTAAAGTTACATTCCGATAGGATAGCAAATTGATAAGGAATAGACAAAAAATATATGAAATAAACACTATATTCAAAACATGTGGAAGGAAGAAAAATCATGTGTTGCTAGGGACGACAGGAAAAGAGGAAGTTGTTGATTTGACAATAATTGCTTTGATGATCTGAATGTGATGAGATTAATAAAAAACCAAGAAATATGTATTTAATTGGAATATACTAAGTTAGTAAATACTATTATAAAATACAAAATACTAATGATAATATTTATGACTCTTGCCAGTATAAATTAACCAAACAAGACAATAGTATGAAATCGCAATAGGAAATAAATAACTGGATTCTACAAGGAAGGACTTGAACTGTCCCATATCCGAAAGGAATTGACGATACATTAAAACAAATAGAAAGAGTCAAAAGTATCACAAATAATAATATACACTACACCAGAATTTATAACCTTTCAAATAAACGGAACATCACTAATTGCTTCAACCGAGAGAAGAACGTATCTGGATCCAGGAGTTGCAGAAGAAGCATCAATCAGGCTGTAAATCAATCCAGGGAGCTGTATTTCCGAAGTGGACAGGACAAGAATTCCATTTATTAAACCGAAGAAAGAATATCGTACGGCATAATTGTACAGAACAGTAAATTTATCAATCAACCGCCTACACGATTTGCTTCGTTCTAGTCTGGTAAATTATTATTATATTAATCATACTAACTACACAACACTTCAAATTTGTAAATCTTGCATTCTTATCTATGTATTTTTAATCTTCCCCACAGTTACAAGAACCTTCACACCCTGAATTAAATTAATTACAAATTAAAACACACTATATAACTGAATTTAAATAAAGGATCGGAATAATCAACAATCGATTCATGCAATCTATAGCCCAAGCATATGTTAATTAGAACATATCTTATTTAATGTTAAAGAAGTAAACAAATAAAGAACCTTTATATATTTGCAAAATCTTGTCATTTGGAGTATGATTTAATGAGTTGGGAATAAAAAGTAACTGAATAAGTATAGAATAATTGGTTAACATAAACAGTGAAATAACCTATAAGTTTCGTTGAGCCGATACTACAGCGCTTATAGCGGAATTATCTGACACCAAAGAGAGAGCGAAAAAATACAAAATTAGACATAATTCTCTTCAAGGTATAATAGGGTTGAACGAAATTACAGAATAACGCATTAATTATTTAAGTTTCAGGTACACTAACACTGATATTTTTTAGAGAGCTAAGTTAATATTAATTAATTACATCAATATATCCCACAACTCCAAATATCTCAGATATTTAAATAATCAAGTAAATTAAGCGACCGGAAGAGACGAGGGATTAATTACAATATATATCATTTAATATTTATAATGAATTACCTCAAGATATACCTTTTTTTTCCTTATTAGGAACACGTTTCGGGTACCATCTTGTACCCATCCTCAGCCTTCCGGTTTTTGTGTCTGGTGAAGTACATATGTGTTGGTTGACTATTATTATTGTGACTTCCTGTTGGCTTCTGGTACTTCAAATTGGTTTTATTGTATGTGTTAGTTTTTTGTGTATTTTCGATGTGGAGTGCTTTGAATATTGTGTCATGTTTTGTATTGATTTATATTTGTTCAGGTATTAGTTTGTTTTGTGTTTTATGTTTGTATCACAATAAAACGAATTTGAAGTACCAGAAGCCAACAGGAAGCCACAATAATAATAGTCAACCAACACATGTGTACTTCACCAGACACAAAAACCGGAAGGCTGAGGATGGGTACAAGATGGTACCCGAAACATGTTCCTAATAAGGAAAAAAAAGGTATATCTTGAGGTAAATTCATTATAAATATTAAATGTATTATATACATCAAGAAACGGACTGTAGCAGAAAGTGATTGAATATATATATGAAGTGTTATGTTTATAGATTAGTCCATGATTTCTTGTATCATCTCTAGAACATTCTTGGTTGAGTTATCCAATAATCATTGAACCATGACTTATTTAAAACGCTTTATTATTTTTCATATTTCCCAGTTGTTACACTGTTTTAATGTTTTACACGAGAAAAAGCATCATACGTTACAATGTTATAAATTAATTTGTATGTTTTCAATTAAAAATGATCGAATTTCTATCCTTGCAAAATTCTCATAAACATTATCAGATAAGACATTCACCATTACACAAGCTAAAGCCATATCCAAAATTCTTTCTCCAAAATTGGATGTAGATATAATCTTTATTCCATAGAATACAAAAAAGTAATGTCACTTACAAGTAGCAAAATACAATCAGTTCCATAATACATAATACAAATTCCGTTTTTTACTTAAAAAAATTATTTCTGTTTTGTTATACATTATTACTAACACAATTATAATATATTATGTCATATAAACGATAAAGAAAATGAAGAAACCCCATCTAAAAAATACCTGGTTCTCTAGATTGGGAGTGTTGTGTCGGGTTAACATTCAAGTAAAAATAAAATTGTTATGAAACCAACAACCAAGCCTCGGAAAGGACAGTTTTCTTGGGAAGTGGAGTGAGGAGTGAGGATCATGGAAAAAAGTAAATATGCTGGAAGATCTAAGAAGAATGGATGTGAGAGGTTATACTGCAATGGTAATGGATACGAAACATTGAAGAAGATTGGTGTTGGAAGCCAGGGCTCACGCTGGACTGTAATGCTAAAGAAAAGGATGGATATACGTAGAAGAACAGATACTGATTTATACAGACTAGTGGTCGCCCAGTGGTCGAAATTCGACCGTAATTCATTAAATTTTTAAGTTTGAACGTTATTGAGGTTCTTTTGTCAAAGAGTATACCTCTATAATCATTGCATATAATTTTTTTGAATTTTGTTCTATTGCGTCAGCTGCGAGCGTGTACAAATACGTCATTAGCGTGTGTTGTTTGCCTTAATTCCCTGCAATACCTATGAAATTTAAAATTTAATGTTAGTAACAGTTGAAAAAAAAACACAATTACAGCTTGTATTCGTATTTATTTTTTGATATAATTCATTGTCAGTTTTAATTTTTTCATGTTATTATTGAATCAAATAAACGCTAATAAAAATGAGACTTGACATTCATAGAAGTATAAGATACATTGTTTTCAATTCCAGTGGATTACATTTCATTTTTGGTAAGGTACAAAATTCGAAAACAGTTTGAAGATTATCTGCTACAAAGCTTATATAATTTTTTAATTTTTTTTTCTATGCATTAATTTTCGAGTTATTTGAAAAATATGAAAGATAGGAAAAATGAGGTTTAGCTTGGCTAAGCCATATTTAAAAAGCAATAACGCGTTTTTTGACATTTCCTTGGGTTTTTTTTATTGCCATACTAACCAGGTTTCGCCAAGGCTACACAGTTATTTTGCCTATCTTTTTCTAATTATATAAAATTTAAATGAAAAATTAATAAAAAATAAAAAATGAAATAAAAAATACGTGCCTCGTATTTTTTCATATATTTTTCATTAAATCAAAAAAACCGGGCGGTTAAAAAAATAAATGTTGTCCATTGAACTTAAAATAGTTTGAAAGTGAATTTAATGATTCAGAACTTCGGTGTAAACGATGTTTTTTGTAAAAACTCTTTCATCATTTGCTAAATGCCCTTGGCCATTATATTCGGAAATATAAAATCTCAAACCATCGAATGATCGAACTCTACTTGCTGCGACGTACAATTGACCATGTGTAAAAAAAACTGGCTGCCTCAATAAAATTCCAATTTTTTCGAATGTTTGTCCTTGAGACTTATTTATTGTCATCGCAAATGCAGGTATAATTGGAAATTGAGTTCTTTGAAAGTTAAATGGTAAAACAGTACCGGAATATGTTAAATTTATACGTGGAATCAAAATTCTCTTATTGCGTGCGGTTCCAGTTAAAACTTCGCAATCAATAGCATTAAGATGCATACACTTGATGCGCATTCTTGTTCCATTGACTAATGCTTCCTTTGTATTTAAGTTTCTGATCAGTAAAACGATGCAATTAACTTTCAATACTAACTTATGTGGTGGCAAACCACTAATAGTCAAAGAATTCAAAAACTCTACTGGATAGTTATTGATTTCATTGTCATCATCACAAATTATTTTATCGTAGCTATGATATGTTTTCTGATCACCTGGTATTCGATTAAGTATATCAGTATTAATAAAAGTACTATCATCATTTTTAGGTGCTAAAATAACTGACTTCAATATGTTATCTGAGAGTATGTTTTCGGAAATATTTCCATACACCTCATTAATAATATTATTTTCATCTCCTATTAATTGCTGAGGTATTTCAATAATATTTTCACCAAACTGAGGGAATTGTGGGGCTTCATCATTACCAATTTTTTCAAGAATTCGACAAATTCTATTTCACTTGGTAAGCCTCTCATATTTTGAGTAAACGTTACTTTATGAAAATAAACAAATTTATGCCAACTCGTGACACAATTTTCAATTAAAGTTGCACGTGATCCATGTGGGACAACTGGTAAGATTTGCCGAAAATCACTGCACAGAAGTATCGTTTTCACTCCAAATGGTTTATGTTTATCATTTTCATCGCATAGATCCTGCAATAATCTATCTATGATTTTCAACACTTGCAGTGGGCACATAGAAATTTCATCAATAATTATCAATGATGATGAATTTATGTAACGTCCATAGCTACTATTTGTGGTAATATTCGCTACAGAATTTTCCAAAATGGGTATAGGCAATTTAAACACATTGTGTAAAGTTCTACCTCCAAGTAATAGAGTTGAAGCTATGCCACTGAACACTGTTGCAATGCAACTAAGATTAAGCGAATTTAATTTGTGAATGATTGCTGTTTGTGTGAATGTTTTTCCACAACCTGCATGAGCGGTTAAACAAAAAACATTAGATCCAGTATCATGATGCAAAACTTCACGAATCACACGATCAATTAGATTACGCTGTTCAATATTTGCAGTTCCATAATGCTCAGAAAACAGAAACTCTTGTTCTATTGGATCAATAGCATTTGCTTCGTCTGTTCTCTGCGAATACGTGGGAACTGGTAAACCAAGTTCTTGACATGACAAATTATGAACATTCAAAATATCTTCAATTTCTAGTATAGCTGTATTAAAGGATACTTCTTCATTGTAATCTCTCAAAAAATCTTCACTAAGATATACTTTAAATTCATTCCATAACGCCAATGCATTGGCTGGCACATTTAATGCACAAATGTAACCAAATAAATTTCGCATTTGTTTTGGTGAATGTAATTCTTTTGCTTCATTTAAACATTCGCACCATTCATTATCATTTGGAGCAATGCCGCGAGCATGGCACGCTACAACAAAAGAAGTGTATATAATTCCATTGTATGTTCTAACATCCTCAAATGATTTTGGACCACAGACATGTAATAAAAGCAATCGTAAATGGAAAAAGTTCGATGTCTTTTGGTGATACTACATATATTGTAACAGTACCAAAAATATGGTAGTTACATAATATAAACGAATGTAACGTCAAGTATGAGAAAAACATGGAAATATATCTAGATAAATAAACCTAAGTGTATATAAGTGTGTATCTACAAATATATTAATAAAAAATCCAACAATGAAGAAGAGAATGCTAATATATCAACATTAAAGACAAAATGAAGAAAGAAAAATGCCACAAGCCCAAAACAAAATATCAGTAACTAGACCCAATAGGATCCAACAGTGAGGGGAATCAACGAAACAAGGACCAACAAGCTCCAACAACAATGGAGATAAATAAAAATAGCAACTACGATGAAAATATAGAATAAAGAAGAAAGAAGAAGGACCAAGAAGAGCACCAAGAAGAAGAAGGAAGATGGACAGAAGATATAAGGACTCAACATAAACCACGTATACTAAAGACAATGTAAGTGATTATAAGTGTGAAAAGAAAACCAGTGTGAAACATTTAAGGAACCACAAACAATTACAGTGTGTACTTAATACAAATGTGAAACCTGTGAATAACTAACTAATTTCAACTGAATAAACCACACAAACAATTACAGTGATGAAGTTTACAGTGTGAAAAATATGTTAATTTCATGATGAAACAACAAAAATTAAAATAGTCAAATAAACACAGACAATGAGTGTGACTGATTTAATAAAGTTGTAATCAATACACATGATCATAAGACCACCAGATTAGAACAAGATAGAACAATTATGTTATTGTTCATAGAGAACTGACAACAAATAAAAGACATTTGTTAAGTATCAAAAATGACAGGAATTAAGGTCCACCATTGACCAGAAAAATATTGTAAATAAGACAAGAAAGATTTGTGTTAGTGTTTAAGAAGGAATTGTATAAACATGTGTAACAAATTAGTTAAAGTATTATGTTAATATACCGTAGTGAAGTCAGTTTAGTAGTAGAAAAATACTGCACTAAAACAGATGGTACATTGTTACACAACCCACAAGGAAGAGACCTATTACAACAGAAAATGATACATATTAGTATAAATATCTGATCATCAAATATGTTATCAAACGAGAATTTATTATAAGTAGTAATGATAAATATTAAGAGACAATGTAATATATAGCAAAACAATGTAAATAGAACAAATCAAACATAATAGCACAGAGAATAGCAGAAATGAGAAAAGTATGCCAATTTAGTTAAGCAAAGTACAGTATCAAAACCAATATCAATGTTTATAAGAGTATTACCAGTAGTGAGATAAATATCTGATAATACATTGAGAACAGATTCTAAACATGATAAGAACAGTATTATAACTAAATTATTGTAAACCAACTAACCATGTACATATGACCAGAAGTAAGCTGAACCATTGCATAGCTAATTAGTTAAGAAAAATACTGTATCAAATATTGAGAACAGCTTGTTACAATTGTTACCAGTAGTAAGAGGAAACCCCAATGCTACTTTGAGAACAGATAATGACCATAAAAACAGTCATATTATATACAAACATTTAAAAACCAAATGACTATTATGAAGAAAACCAAATGTAAACAAACAATGACCAACAGGTTATTTATGAAAAATATAGCATATAAACTTGTGTAAAAGTAATTGGAAACTTTACCAAAAGTTAGAATAATATCTAATGCTACTTTGGGAATCCAAACCAAATAGAACAATAACAATTTAGTTGTTGTATTAGAAAAAATAAATAACTACTATGATATGACACAACATGAACAGAGCCATTACTGAAAGATTAAAGAGTTCTGAGCTAATTAAAAGATAACCATTATATATAATAAATTAGGTACTATGTGTGTACACTAATTACAATCATTAAATGATATGATTTATATAGAAGAGACCAAAAATAAGGTGAAAAAATTGTATAAGAGAGATAGGAGTGGACTGAACTATGTAAATATTAAATTAACCACAGTCATACATAAATATTATAGTGTAAAATTGTGTAAATAAACATTACTAGTATTATTAGATAGTAATATGATCATTTTAAATAAGAAAAATTAGTTCTAAGCATGTTTATGAAAAATCTAACATGGACGCTTAATGACGCCATAACGAGATTTGTGTAGGGAACAGTTATTCCCAAATTGTAAATTAAACCGACTGAGATATAGACTCAAAGTGTTTAAATAAGAAGTGTTTATTATAATTAAGTAAAATCTGGTGTAACGAACTTATAAAAATAAGATACACCAGAAATAACAAATAAAATCGTTATTGTGATAGTAGTAATGAACGGAAAATAAGCGTTTTTGGACTTATTTTAACAAGCAAAACGCCCTGAATTCACTGATATCAACCAATTAACGATAGGATGTAAAATAAGGAAGTTATGATAATTGTAAACTTTCCAGTTACATTTTTGTACCAGTGATGACGTAAAAAGCCTCCACCCCAAACTCGATTTTGTCAAAAAATTAAATATTTTAACAAAACGAAGGCTTTTGGGTCAGAGAGTATAACGCATCCAGCCAATAGAATGAATGACTTTCGCCAGACAACCGAGAGACGCTTCAGAGGTACAGAACAGTCTACGATCAACCATCAAACGTATAAGCCACGCCGCTCGAGACAAAAAGAAGGAGTTTATATTTTAAAACTGTGCGCGCCATTTACGTCAGTACATCAACATACAGTTAACCTTAACACAACATTTATACATACGAGTGAAAAAGTGCGGAATTGTTTTAATTAAACAAGTAGGTCAGTGTATAATGTCGACCTTACTTGCGAGTGAAGTGTTAAATAGGAAACAGGGAGTACAATTTTATTTAAACAATATTTGAACGAAAATAATAAATTTTTGTGAATAGCTAACTTTCGATGCTACGCAAGTCAGATAATGCTGAGTATCGAAAAACAGTAATTAAATTATCAGAATTGAGGAAAGATTTAAATCGCCATTATTAAAATATTATAAAAATATTTTAATTAATTATAATAATTTAAAATATAATGTTTGGAAATAATCCTTAATGAATACAAGAATATTTAGTCACTCGTTTGACTAAACTTATTTTTCTTGAATTTTTGTTGATGTTTTGAAATATACTTTATTAATTTTCATACAATCTGAATAAAATGTAATTCTGATAATAATATATTAAAAAGTATTATGAATAATATGTTTACATGTATAGTCTAAGAAATAATAGCTATTAAGAAATACTTATCCTTTGTAACAACACCGGTTAATTCTAACCTCAGAAATCGTTACGGTAACTTGATAATTTCAACATTACCGATCTGTTCTCAAGTAACATTCAAATCAAATAGAATTACTAACAAGAGTTTTTTGAGAAATTTTTCTCTTGTGAATAAATGATTTTTAAAACTAATTATTAAACGAAAGTAATACATTTTTAAATACTGTACAAGTCATACAGCTTGATAATTGCAAACTAGTATTAGAGATGCGTGCGCATGCCCGCGTACGATAGTTTCATAAATACCAGACAGATGGTACCAATTTTTTGTTTTTTATATTTGTTCGATTATTATTCACTATTGTTAATTCTATATAGTTATTTGTATTACATCTTGTGACTGGTATCATGTTACCTCAAAGAACCTAACGAAATATGGTAATTCACTGAATCAAAGTAACATAACCTATGCAGTTAAATTATTGTACTAATAACAGGTCTACCAGCCTTGAGGAATTAGACAGAGTCTTATGGAATTTTTATTGTAATCAGTAATTGAAAGGTTGTTAATTATTGTTCTTTAATTGTCAAAGATTTTATCACTTATTAAATTGTTAATAAACCTCCAATTTTATTACCACAAAAGGAGTATCATTTCTATTGAAAGTAAATTCATTTATTTTTTAATCAGTTCTGACACAGGTGGCGGAAGAATTTAAAAAGATTTAGCATAATTCAGAATATTCATCAGATATTGCTTCATTTACTATTGTGCGTGATGATATATTAAATATTCAATCCGAATATTTTATTGTATTTGAAGTGCATGTATTTCAGGAGGAACGTCACAGAACAGAATTGAAGTATTCAAGTGTGGTAAGTAAGTGAGATACACAACAAAGTGCGCGAACCATATTAAAATAAAAAGAGTGAACTATTACTACGTACCCATAAAAAACAATACATTAACACCAATAACCTCAACGATTACATCTTTTGATAAACAACATTATCGTAGATACCGGTGCGTATCTACACTCACACGAACACACCAAAATATAAATATATCTACACCCATCATAACCTACTATCATCACAAGTATCAGTATCTATAATTTACATTATAATATGCGTGTAATGATTTTATCACCTCCACGCCTTCTCTTCTTCCATTTTTTTCGGGAATCTTCCCACACATAATGCAAAGGAATTTCAATATACTTATATTCATGTGCTGATGGATCTGAACGATTCAATTCAAAAAATGCTAATAATTATGTTTGTCTTGCATTTTCAATTGCTTGACGTTCTTGCCCTTCTCGAAAGTAAACATTCTGTCTACGCGGTAAATGAATGTCAAGTCTAACGATGACATGTGATTGAAAATGCATTGGTAATTCATAGATGCGCCATACAGCTTCAGTTGATCCGACATAACAGCCATTTAAAAAATTTTTAACTTCATCAATTTGTATTTCTTGCCCTGGTTCATTTCTCTCTGAACCTAATTCATCAGATGCACTGTCATAGCCTTTATACACGTATTTATAAATGTATTTAACACTTTTAACTGTAGTGCATACATCAACATTTATATGGTAATTAAATACGGATTGTATGGTACAACATAATGATTGTCGAGGCAACTACCGCGAACTTCAGCATTAATACCATTATCACGCCTTCTGTATAATGGATATCCATTTAATGATTCACATGTAAATTCATTAAATCGTTTGGATAATCTTTTGTGCATTTTCCATCTCTCATACATACAGAATTTTGATTAAGTACACTGCATGGACCATGCATCATGTGTTTTACAACATATTCATGTAATGTAGAATGTGTTTGAATGTTAGGAATCTCCGCAGATACAACTTTATCAATATCGGTAGCATTAACAATTTTATCTTGCTCATTTAAAGAGAGTAAAATGTGAGCATGAGGCAATCCTCTCTTTTGAAACTCAATTGTATAAATGAGTGCTTCAACTTTACCGAAGATTTTTTTTAGTGTAAGGCCCTCAATTAATGCTTTCAGTTTGGACTTGAATACACGCACAACAATATCAGGTCGAAAATTAGCTGACTCACCTACACCAATATTGCTAACTATTTCAGGCCAACTTGGATTGCAAGTCATTGTAATAAACAAAGAAGGCTTTCCGAAATGTTGTACAATTGACATTGCATCTAAATAATTCTGATACATATTTCTTGGAGATCCATTGAATGAAGATGGTAAAATTACTCTACGGCCAACATTATTGGCATTGGGGTTCAGTTCTAAATAATCTGTTAAATTGTTGTAAACTTCAGACCTAAGACTTGTTTGATTTTGTCGAATGAAATGTAACCTTGTGCCCTCTATTCTCACATACGTATCAACTATCCACTGCAGAAATAATTTTTGTGAATGGTGCAACATGCTAAAATCTTCTCTAATTGCAAGTCGATAGGCTGCATACTGAAGCATGGTTAATTTATTTCTGGGCGCTCTTGAATTAGATGTAGTTGGTACATTATGAGAAATATTGATATGCCACCCAGTATCACCATTTGGAAAAGTAATGGATACGCTAATGGGTCCAATGATGAATCCAAAACAGAGATATTTTTAATGGTACCATTAACTTTTGAAAACGAAACCATATTTCATTCAAAGGGTGGCTCACCATCAACTGTACTAAATATTACTGCTACATCAGTTTGAACTGCATCATTATAACGGCATAGATCTAAATCACGATTTACTTTAAGGAGCATACAAATTTCTTTATTTTGATTTTCAACTCTCTGACAATGATCTTTCATTGCAATGAATGACCGAACAAAAGGATTAATGCGTTCCAATTCAAGAGAGATTTCGCGCATTATATTGTTATTGCATGTTTGATTATAGTGTTCACGTAATCTATATTCGACAGCAGTGTCAACATCATAAAAATATAATTGCGCATAACATGGTGAGCGACCATATCCAGCAGTCATTGGACCTGATCTGTGATAAAAAACATCATGTATTTTAAAATGATACACTCCACGCATAACTGTATCCGAAATTTTAACTTCTGAGCTAACCATAGAAAATGATGAATTGTATTTACGAATGTTTTCAAAATAATTTTTTGACTTTCTTTTTATTGAAGGTTCATTTGAAGTAAGTCCATCATACAATGATTTAAAGTATTCATTTTGACTTAAGGCCGGTAATATTGCTTTACCTTTATGACAACATGAAGTGAATGCAGTCCTTTCACCTAAAGTGACCTCAGATTCGAAATGTTTTGCATTGCAAAACCTGCATTGTAAATGCATTAATCCACAATCAAAAGTATTAAAATTTCTTGGAATGACATTCAGTGTGCATTTAAATGTATCCCTCAAAATAATTTCATCATTTTGTATACTATTTACACTATTTAAATTTGCATTTGGTCTATTATCATTTTGACTTTCACGCGAACATATATTCCTTCTTCTTTGTCTCTCACTCTGATCCATCAATGTTATACTATTTACACTATTTAAATTTGCATTTGGTCTATTATCATTTTGACTTTCACACGAATATATATTCCTTCTTCTTTGTCTCTCACTCCGACCCGTCAATGTTCTATGTCGAGGCATAATGGAAGTAGGTGCGAATATCTGAATGTAAAAAAAACATGTAATGAAATTACTGAAACTAAGATTAGACAGGGTTTAATTTAAAAATAATAAAAGGTACTCACTTTTTTGAAACCACCAATAATAATTAGGCGAGAGTAAGTCAATTCAAATTGCTGCTACAAAATTTTCCTTTTGCAACAGGTGAGTATTAAGCAAGCTGTATTTCACTTTCAACTGCACATTAATATATAAAACACAGATATCTTATATACAAAATATAAAATAAACGCTTTTTTGCCTTGACATACACTCCACAGACTATTGAAAAAGGAACATTTGAAATCACACAAAATTCACAGCTCATTCAGTCAATCTGTCAGTAATTATTTGTTGACAACATTTTAAAATTCTTTGGCGACAATCTCTACTCTGTGCGACTGTTTGACCACAGACTATTTTGTGTTTGACATTGGCAGTATTAACGTAAACAAACGACAGACTATTATGTGTTTGACATTGGCAGTATGATCGTACACTAAAATAAAAAAATTATAATTTTATTGCCTGGCAACAAAATTATTTTATTTTTAACAATTACCATTGTTTGAAAAAGTTTAAATGAATTTTCAAGTGCAATGAATGTTTTATTTAATTTAATTTAATGTATTTGTAACACATATTATATATAAATTTTAGCTTTCTGCACTCCTTCTCCATATAAACTTTAACTACGCCAAATCTCACACTCCTCCGTGCGCGCAATATGCTTAAAAAGGGGTACAAAGTTTTCTCTTCACATATTAATATATAGATAAATTATATCTTCTATATATGCTCTTGTGGGTTTTCATGATCCAGTACATTAGGGTTCATGGAACCAAAAGCAAATCAATGCAGACAAATATAGAAGAACAAGAATACTAATAGTCTAAATTGTGTGTGTGCACACTAGTAACTAATATAGTTATTTGGCAGGTTTATACATAAATTTAGTTAGAATGTTTTAATGTCTATTGCGTTATGGTCTTTACATTTTACAAAGGAATTGTGAGTAGTAGAGCCTAGATGTAGTATATAGATGGTGATAATGACAATGACGATCTATTATTATTATTATTATTATGTTTGCAATTAAAACAAAATATACATTTCTTGAACATATTACCTTCAAACATGGAAATGATGTTGACTGAAAATCTTTCAGGGTGGTCAAATAATTACGACTCAAATCAATTTTAACGGTTTTATTTGTTATTGGAGGTTTAAAATAAAATATCTCCAACACATTACAGCACAAATTAATTTCTTCCAATAGTGGCATTTTCCCAAGAAATGTTATATCACTTATTACATTGTTGGATAAATTGAGCCACTTTACACTATTCAGTGGTATTTCAGAATCAAATCTACTCATTTTTTCTTCTTCTAAAGAAACACACACCAAAGAATTATCATCACTCTTACATATATACTTATTTAAGTTTCCTGCACCAAATTTAAAAATATCTGATTTCCAAGCTACTGATAGTGAATTATTTGCAGACATTTTGTTGAATGGCAATACTGGAAACATGGCATTATCTTGTAGTATGAAGTTTCTTGCATGAAGCTGCAAAGTTTCTCCGTTAAATGTTTCCAAGCCTGGGAAATATTTGCACACAAAATAATAAAAGTCATTTTCTTTGTGGATATCAATAAAAGGATTATGTGTTAGATCTATGTCCTTTAATTTTGGAATTCTTGATTTCATTATAAATACTGAATCGAGAAAATTATTTAACAAATTCCATCTTAAGTCAATTTTTTCCAAGCACTCTGCAACCTAAAAATAATTACAACAATGTAAAAACACAAAATTTATTCATTTATATTATAAACTAGTGACTTGGTGGGGGCAATAGCCCCAATTCAATGAGAATGTTTAAAGACATTTCAATAAAATTAGAAACAAATTTATTAAAAATTGTTTTTATTGTTCAATAAACTCCGAAAAAAATTGTACTCGTTTTGTGCTGTTATTATTCTGTGATAAAAGCAGCCTAGGTGGTTGCATTATTCTGAAACAGTATTTCTGTGTACATGATGATATTTGTATACCAAATCACCATTTTGTCCTTGCTCACTCATTTTGTTAATGACTACCTATACATCTATTGGAGTCTGCACCTGACTGAACGCTTAGCTGTATGAGTAAAAATGGGCTTAGCTGTATTTTCCTAAATGTCTGGCAGGCCAGACTTATTTTTAGTTATAGCAAATGCTAGTCTTAATGGGAACTGGAACCTTGACATACAGAATGGCATTTTTGGGTCTGTTGATATCAGCTTTATTCTTGGCATAAAAACGAATTTCCTCTTCCAAAACTGTAAGAGATTCCAGTTCTTTGTAGTTCTTCCAAGACTTCTCAGTTCTTTGTATGATTGAGAAGTTACACTGTTGTAGCTGCATAGGTCTGTGAACAATGTAGCTCCTTTAATATGAAGTAGTAACATACCCATGTAAAATCTGGTATGATCGTTTGGTGTGACACAGCATACATCCTCCTTATAACTTTGCCATCATCTCTTTTTTGTGGAACCCATTTATTGTCAGTAAATCAGTAAAAACCTGGAATATTAGTATACTGGTATTCTAACAAGTATACCAGTACTTGTCACTGAGGCAAGCACAGGGATCACCTTGATTCAAGTCAAACCATGCTTTCAATATTGTGTATTTTGTTGCAGATGCTTGGATTGCATTCTCATCATATCCTGCCTGAAAGTACATATTCATGGACAGCTAAACAAATGATTGTATGTGACTGGTCATGCATTTTGTGTGAATGAAGGTGCCCTGAAATGAAGATGGCAAACCAACAATTTTTCTAGCAGTAAGCCTTTCTAAGCAGCCATGTTGTAAGACAAAATCATCCAATCCTGCATAATGCTCAATGTGAATGCTGGACTGATGCTGTCTCACATAATTCAATCTTTCACCTTTGACTCTAATGTACAGAGTAACTATATATGATATAGTTTCTTCAATTGATGGATGTGTGAAATGTTTCACAAACTGCAAGTCAGTGGCATGCAAATTGCAACATGGTCAAGTGTCCATGCTTTCTTCGTTTCCATGGACCATATGAGTCATCTGAAGGTCCCATCCTGGATTATCATACAGGGAAAGAAGATGATATACATAACATAGGGTTACAGTGAGGGCTCAAAACAGACAGTAACTTTGGACTGCTTTTGTGACAGTGATCAGCTTAATGAAGAGTAGGTGGTTCACCTTCTACAGAATTAAACACTTCGGCAATTTCATTTGAGGTGGGTCTGTTAAATCACCATTGTCATAGCAATGTTATCAATAACACACAGGTTCACAGTGTGTCCTCTCCTTCATGTTCAAAATCACAGCTGCGGTCTTGTAAGCTAGTGCTTAAGGATTATTGGCTAGAATATCTGCCAGGATTGTAAGTAACGATCATTGCAATTCTTTGTTTTCATTACAGCCAATATATGTATCAGTTGCTGCCAAAGAATGTATGAAGTACAGTTGACCATATGGAGGTTTGTTGCTAGCCAGTGGTAACAAATTGGAAATATACCTCTGTGAATCTGTCCCTGAATTTTAAAGCAATGCCAGGGATGTTCTTTTTTGTAGCTGAGAAGGAAGTGAATGCCATCACACTATTGTAGTTCCAGATATTTTCGATAAGATTAATGGTGTTAAGAAGTAATTCTTTCAGCTGTGTACTTATCTGCAGTTCTGAAAGGGATATTAGGCTGTCATGGCAATAGGAATTGAAATAACTATTAACTGACTTGTTAGGAAATGCAACGTATGACAGTGGAACACTGAATTTTCATTGCACCCAAACAATGTTCAGATATGGTAGATTCTTCCAATAAAGTATTTCTGAAAGACAGAGTGGGGTACGCTGTACCTGCTCTGTGGTACTTTACAGCAAGCGTGTGCACAAAATTGCTACACTCAGATTCCATAATGGTAATCATTACTAATTATTATATACGCAAACCAATGCATATGAATACACTGGAAACTTCAACGTAACTGAGTGGCCAATGGCCAAGCTGATTTGAACCTGCCAACAATCAGGCGACCACATGATTCACCAACTGTCTTAAGGCCTCTGCCCGGCCATTGAATTCAAAACTAGGAGAAACCCATTAATTCAAATATACAACCCAGGACTTAAGTTAAAAAAAAATTTAAAACATAAAATAGTATAAATATAAAACTATTTTTAAAAATTAAAATTAACATAAAAAATTACTTAATTAATATGAAAACTAGAATATTTTTGAGATTATTAATTTAATTAAATAATAAATACTTATATTATAAATACCAATATGTGTGTGTGTATATATGTATATATTGCAACAATATATATTTGCAATAAAAAAAAAACTGGTATAAAATCAGATTTCAAATTTATATAACTATTTACTTGTTCATTCTATTTCTGAAGATGACAGTAATATATAATAAAATCGCCAAAACAATATAATAAATAATAAAAAAAGTATTGTTGTCAAAACATAAAATGTTATATACTATTAAATATAAAACTATAAATCTGATCTTTATATTTGACATAATAATATGTTCAGCACTTTACAGGGTATTGAGCCTACATATTGTGAAATGTAATATCTATTTATTTATTTAATAAATATGATACTTTGAGGAAACATTTTATTTCTCCCGAGGTCCTGGAATTATGACCTGAAGAATGAGCCATCTCCCAAGGTCGTACAACATACAAACTTCCACAATTTTGTGTTCCTTACAGAATTGTATATATATACATATTAATCACATATAATATTATTTTTGTCATAATAATTTATTAAAGACGAAGATTATTATAAAATTAAAACTTGCAGGAAGTTTTATAACACATATGTACAGTGAGTTTCTGATTTGTATTACTACGGCTAACATTGTTTTATTATGCCATGTGTCTATATGCATCAGTCACCATTATAAAGTTACAATGGTATTGGCATAATATCACCAATACTCTGATGCTTCAATAAATAAACGGCAAGTTTCCATAAACTGGCAACAGTAGTAAACAAATCAGGAGATTGCCTGATTCATGTTTAAAATAACTTACTACATAATTAGGATTTTCTAGATCTCTCATAGATTCCTGATGATGAGGAAGAAATTGATGAGGAAGAAGATGAATTGGTGCAACATTAAAGCCATATAGAGGCTGACAAATGCATTTCAGCCAATTGAAGGAGTCCAGATTAGATATGGGATTAACGATTAAAAAAATTAAGAATTAAATTAATTGTTAATACAATTGGTTAACTTTTCAACTTAATAATTAAATTTTAAAGTGGTCAACTTTAATCATTAATCACTAAATTTTTTTGTTAGCGAATAAAAAATTAATGAGTTATGTTTTTTGGCTGCCCAAGAGCCCAATTAGCCAAAATAGTTGTTGAAGTCAGTGTTTGAGAAAATTTTTCTAGGATTCCTAATCCATTGGCAGACAATGGACTGGTATTCCCCCATGGTACTGTTAGGTCTCCTTTGTCTCCTTGTTGACAAGGTATGGGTGGCAAGGATGGGTTTCTGTATTTTGTTGAATTACTCACATGATTAACCCAGACAAGTAGACAACAAACAACTTCTGTTTTGACATCTGAAATAGTGGGAATACAGTGTTGCTAACATACGTTTTAATAACATGCTGAGATCTAAAACGAAATTACATTGCATGCGCTGAATGTTGCATGTGTTCATTTGGTAACACGAACTGGTAACATTCATCTGCTGCTGGGGGAGCATGTTATAAACGTTAGCAATGATTGACTAGTTCAAAGAATGCCAAATTTCACTCCTCCGACTACTCAGATATCACAAAGGAGGTTAATTTAAACAGATTTTCAATTCCACAAGTTTATCATTCACTGTTCATTCTCATGTTGTCATTTTTATATTAGTGCAGTCAGCACAGTGGTAACTGTTATTGTTGTGTTTCTACAGTTTCATGTTAGTTGTTTTCTAAATAGAGTAGTTTTTTGTTACATATATTTTTTTTCACAAATTTATTTTTGTTCCGTATCATTTATTATTTTTATATTAATACGGCATCATCACCTTAGCCACAAATTTCTAGATTTTATGAACACGCTGAGAAAGTAAACGATCTCAGCTTAACTTTTAAGTGCTTGATGTGTGTGCCAAACACAAACTTATTAAAACATCGTTGACTTCAGTGTCAGTAATTTGAGGACACATAAAGGTAAGCAGATTAGTAGATTATAAAAGTAAACAACAGAGTAGCCTAATTATTGTCTGTTCTATTAAGTTGTTTAATACTACATTGCCCTGCAATGCACTCAATATCAGAACAAGTATCAGTAGGTCTACTCAATATCGGTAGTCAGTACTGTGAACTGATAAATGAAATAGACAAATACTATTTAATTACCTGCTGCAATTTAAAATAATGTTAGCATAATTTAATGATTAAAATAATTTATGATTTTTAATTATTTAATTATTAATGATTTAATTTTTTAATGCTAAATATTTTAAATATTTTTTTCTCTATCAGAAATTTCAATTAATTTTTTGAAAAAGCTTAATTTGTGAATCTATTTAACATTATTTTAATTATTTCAACAGCCAAACCGGCTTGACCAATAAAACAACAAAAAAAACAAATTTTTAACTTTTAATCAGGTAATTTGTTTTAACTTTACCTTTAATCAGTTACTTTTTGCATGCATTAACTTTAACTTTAACTCAGTTAATTTTTGAGGGCACTAACTTTTAACTTTAATCAGTTAAAAAAAAGTTATTAACTTTCCCAAGTCTGGTCCAGATCTTGAGTAATAAAGACTCAGACCACGAATGTTTCTTGAAAGGTTGATGCAACATGATGGACAGCCTGAGGTGCTATAAGTAAATTACAAAGAAAATATAAATAAAGTATATAACAAAATAGGCAATCCTTCTTTAACACAGTTCGTGAAGCACGTAAATAGCTGAGTAGATGGTGGAATATGATTCTGCTTCTGTTTCTGAGTGTGGCCAGTCTGACTCCATGTAAAGAATGGTAAGTATTGAGTAGCTAATGGTCTAATCAATAAAAAAATAGTAGTATAGGTATATATCAAAATTCTCTTATGTATATTATATTTAATATTTATAATATCTTTACCTCAAGATGTTTTTACTTATTTGGAACATGTTTCGGGACACTTAGTGTTTTCATCCTCAGCCTTCCTAATTTTGAATCTTGTAAAGTACTTGTGTGTTGGTTGGTTGTTGTTATGGTTTCCTGTTGGCCTTTGGTTCTTTAAATTGGTATTATTGTGTGTGATTGTGGTGTATATATTAGTATTTTGTGTATTTTCGATGTTGGGTGGTTTGAAAATTGTGTCATGCTTTGTATTGATTTGTATTTGTTCAGGTATTGGTTTGTTTTGTGTTTGTATATTTGTAAATTTTCCCAAATGTTCATTATGGTGCCTTTGTGTGGTATGTGTTTCATTAGTGTCATGTTGGTTGTCTGGGAATTCATGTCCAGTGTTTATTGCTTGTGTAGCCAAATTAGATTTATATATTTCTGTTTTTTTGTATGAGTTTAGATGTTCAAAATAACGTTTTTTCAGTTTTTTGTTTGTCCTATGTAACGTTTATTGCAATCTTGGCATTCAATTTTATATATACCATTGGTTGTTGTATTATCTTTGTTGTGTGAGTTATTTAGTTTTTGTAAATTACTTTTATTAGTTTTGTATGCTATTTTACTGTATGTGTTTTTAAATAGTTTTGTTAGCTTTGTCATTTTATTATTTATGTATGTGAATGTGGCCCACTTTTTTGTTGTTGTTATTATTTATGTGTTGTTCATTTTTATTAATTCTTAATTGTTCAGTTTTTATTTTATATTTGATTTTATTTTCTATTTTGTTTACAGTATTTTTATTGAATCCATTTTCATAAGCAACCAACTTGGTATATTATATTTCTTTCTTTGTCTGTTTCTTGTTTGTTTAGGAGTATTTTGTACATTCTATTGAATAGGGAATAGAATGCTGCCATTTTATGTTACAGTGGGTGGTCAGAATGGTTAGGTATAATGATGTTAGTGGAAGGTGGTTTTCTGTATATTGCATATTGTATTATTATATATTGTATTATTATGTATTATTATTATATTGGTTATTGTTTCTCTTGTGATGGTAATGTCTAAATAGTTGATTTTCTTATGTTTTTCTTTTTCTTCTGTGGATTGTATTCTTGGATGTATATTATTGATTTGTTTTAATATGTTATCTGCATTTGTATTTTTGTTATTTGCACACACACACACACAATATGTATATATATATATATATACAATATATATATATTACTGTACTACAAGCTACTTAATATCAACATAATATTGTACATTGTAATATTGTAAATATTGTACATGTAAAAAATGTTTATTTTATTAAAAATTTCATGTGTTGAAGAACATAATCTTTCCTTTGTTACCGTTTCTTATGCAAAAATGCATCTCTCTTTTTATTATTTCAAGAAATATCATGAATTGAAAGTACGCTACATAACCCATAAGATCTTACTGTATGTAACTTCATGAATTTATTGTATTTAGATTCATACGATATTTAATTGTTACTGGTACTGATACCAAAGTATGCTGTCTATACCTGAAGAGCTGAAAGTGAAGATATGTTATTAAAACTGATATCCAGAGAAATCAAATTAGGAAATAGCCTTCCAATTACCGATATATCTTTCATCTGGTTGTAGGAAATATCCAGAGAACACACATTTCCTAGTACTACAGTATTCCCAATGCCTAATAAAAACAAAAATGGTATCTATTAATAACTAACATGTCAAACAAAGACAAAATGTCTATAGATAGGAAACAGGAAATAATAATAATCAAAAATTGCATTTCAAATTTGTGAAAGGAAAACTTCCTTTTCCTTATAATAGTAATAATAAGGAATTTTTAAGATTAATTGTTTAGTTTATAGTATCAGGCATTTTCATAGTTCACAGTTGTGAAAAGAAATTCCCAAACTCCTCTCAAAAAGCCTGATATCTGTCTGGATCTGCCACTGGCTAAAGCCTGGCATAAAAATAATAACTAGTTAATAAATTTGTAACTAGTAAACCCCATGATTGGGTGTAAAATTCTGTATACTGCAAACATGAATTTTTAAAGTTACTAGAATACTAGAAATATCTTTAAAAAATAAACATTAGTAGCAATTTTTATATGGAGTTGAACACAATGTCTAGTCACCTAGTCATCACACTTTCTAAGTGTGATGTTTTCAATTCAATAACTCAGCACCACACTTAAAAAGATGATGTACTGGCTAAACTGGTAGAAAATAGTAATTATTTTCATGTACATCAGTGCTCTTAGTGGTTCTAAAGCCTGATTGGAAGTAAAGCATCCAATTGTGCATAAGGTCTTATTAAAATAATGTCACTAAAGTTATCCAGTATTTCCAGGACAAAGTATTCTGAATCAATAGTCTGTGATATTTTTGAAAGAATAGTCTTGACTCATGGTCACGATGGCCAAGGGAACAACCAAGCTTTTTGATAATGATGTGTTACTAATACAACTAGAACAATCAAGTCTTTTAAGCTTGCAGTTCAGCATCAATGGGTGATGTTACGATAGTGAGGAACCTAAATTATATATTTCATTATTTACTAGTGAAATAACCTGTTTGTTAATTTTGTAACTATTTCAGGTAATAAATAAGTTAAAAAAGTTACACAATAAATTTTAAATATGTGGTAGCTCTTAAATAATGAAATAATCAAACTAATTAGTAGACAGTTTATTTTCAGGGGCTGTAATGTGTTATCCTCTTTATAAAAAATTAAATTAAATCTTATAAAAACAGATTCTTGTATTTTACACAACTATCTTGTGTCTTAACAAAACACTGTCCACACCCAAGTAATAATCATATGTGGAAGAGGATGAAGGAAAACTGCAGTGCAAAAACAATAAAAACAGCCTGGGTCTTTTTGCACACATTAGTGTAAATAATGTAGTCTCCAAAGGGTTTTAAACAAACTTATCGGTATTTATTTACTTAACACTTCTAAATGCCAATTAAAAAAACAATTGTTAGATTGCACCAATGTACATTCTAAAACCTTAAAGGAATTAACGATTGTTTTAATTCAATTTTAACAATTACCACATTCCTAAACAGTGCCTATAAAATCTTCATCATCCAGTATTCATAATTTATTATTATTAATGTTAATAATTTTTATAAAATATTGAAATCTGTTTCAATTTGTATTCCTTGTAACCTTTGGAAAGAAAATTTGCCATTCAACAGATTCTTTATTTCATATGTTTTGTTTTTGCCCAGTGACTTTTAATGTCTGAGTGTGAATATCTGAATTGTTTGGAATATGAAATTAGTGTTATATAACTAGAATATGACTCTAGTCATATTGTGTTAATATGAATTACTGTTACTGTTTGGAGTTCAGTTACTTATAGTTTACTGAAAAGTGATAATTACCATATGATGTGTTATTCTTATGTAACCCCACTTAACTGTCATGACAGTAGTTCTAACTTCATCTTTTTCATGTTTAATCTTGACTAAAATATCATAGTCTCTTCTGTCTACTAAGTTTTAAAAAGCACTTCTTATTTTATATATTTTGCCAACTACCCAATGAACATTCCCTACCTACCTTTGTTTTCTTTCCTTTTCTTGAATGGATTTTCATCAATCACTGCACTTTATTCATCATCTGACATTTTTTGTCTATTTTCTACCAGCTAATAAATCATAATTCTTTAAAGTCATAGGTCAAACTTTTTACTGTTATTTGACAAACATCAATTTCATTTACCTTACTATTCAATAAGAGTGGGTAGTTTAACACCCACTCTATAATACTGCTCCTAATATCAATAGATGATGACATTGATAATATTGATTGTAGACACAACAATTCTAAATATCACTATAATATTGACGACTCGGAACACTAGGTTTTTTATAAGTAAAAACGTAAAGTTTTACCTTACAGCCTAAACCGGCTTTCACCTATAGAAGGCTTCATCAGAGGCTCCGATGAAGCCTTCTATAGGTGAAAGCCGGTTTAGGCTGTAAGGTAAAACTTTACGTTTTTACTTATAAAAAACCTAGTGTTCCGAGTCGTCAATATTATAGTGATATTTAGTTAAGTAACGGACACGTCATGGACAACGAAATCCAAGAAACAACAATTCTCTTACACATAATTGAAGATATAACAGAAACTTAACATTTTACACATAACTTTAATTTAACATGCATACAATATCATATGGAAATTCCTTTTTTCTTTCTTATTTTATTTTCTAATTCTAATTACAAATATAGTCTCTGGGAAATATTAGTGGTTGATGCTGTCTCATTGATCGGCGTAGAAGAGGTTGCATACACAGATCTTGGAGTTCTTGTGGCTCCATCTGTGTTAGTACATTTATAGTTTCAAATTGTGTGGTTTGGCAAATATAACTTACTTCTTTCTTGTCAGTGTTGACATGGGAACTGTAGAACCTTCAGGTACTGCACAAGTTGGAGCTAATCTATGTTGTGCTTAAATGTATAACCATCTCCATCAAGTTGAACTAAGTAGTGTAATTTAAACATTTTATTTGCCTCCAGAAACGGTTGAGACTATAAAACAGGTTAATTACCTTCTTTCACGTTTCTTTGAATCCAATTGCGGGATTACTCGAGTTTCGATCACAACTGTGTCATCATCAGATCTTATATACAAATATGGTTAAAACTCCATTTTTCGATGTTTGTACATTACATCAGATAATAAAAACAACACGTACACGGTATAAAACATTAAATGAAACTAGTGGTCGCCCAGTGGTCGAAATTCGACCGTAATTCATAAATTTTTAAGTTTGAACGTTATTGAGGTTCTTTTGTCAAAGAGTATACCTCTATAATCATTGCATGTAATTTTTTTGAATTTTGTTCTATTACGTCAGCTGCGAGCGTGTACAAATACGTCATTAGCGTGTGTTGTTTGCCTTAATTCCCTGCAATACCTATGAAATTTAAAATTTAATGTTAGTAACAGTTGAAAAAAAAACACAATTACAGCTTGTATTCGTATTTATTTTTTGATATAATTCATTGTCAGTTTTAATTTTTTCATGTTATTATTGAATCAAATAAACGCTAATAAAAATGAGACTTGACATTCATAGAAGTATAAGATACATTGTTTTCAATTCCAGTGGATTACATTTCATTTTTGGTAAGGTACAAAATTCGAAAACAGTTTGAAGATTATCTGCTACAAAGCTTATATAATTTTTTAATTTTTTTTTCTATGCATTAATTTTCGAGTTATTTGAAAAATATGAAAGATAGGAAAAATGAGGTTTAGCTTGGCTAAGCCATATTTAAAAAGCAATAACGCGTTTTTTGACATTTCCTTGGGTTTTTTTTTATTGCCATACTGACCAGGTTTCGCCAAGGCTACACAGTTATTTTGCCTATTTTTTTCGAATTATATAAAATTTAAAATATAAAAAATTAATACAAAATAAAAAATGAAATAAAAAATATGTGCCTTGTATTTTTTCATATATTTTTCATTAAATAAAAAAACCGGGTGGTTAAAAAAATAAATGTTGTCCATTGAACTTAAAATAGTTTGAAAGTGAATTTAATGATTCAGAACTTCTGTGTAAACGATGTTTTTTGTAAAAACTCTTTCATCATTTGCTAAATGCCCTTGGTCATTATATTTGGAAATATAAAATCTCAAACCATCGAATGATCGAACTCTACTTGCTGCGACGTACAATTGACCATGTGTAAAAAAAACTGGCTGCCTCAATAAAATTCCAATTTTTTCGAATGTTTGTCCTTGAGACTTATTTATTGTCATCGCAAATGCAGGTATAATTGGAAATTGAGTTCTTTGAAAGTTAAATGGTAAAACAGTACCGAAATATGATAAATTTATACGTGGAATCAAAATTCTCTTATTGCGTGCGGTTCCAGTTAAAACTTCGCAATCAATAGCATTAAGATGCATACACTTGATGCGCATTCTTGTTCCATTGACTGATGCTTCCTTTGTATTTAAGTTTCTGATCAGTAAAATGATGCAATTAACTTTCAATACTAACTTATGTGGTGGCAAACCACTAATAGTCAAAGAATTCAAAAACTCTACTGGATAGTTATTGATTTCATTGTCATCATCACAAATTATTTTATCGTAGCTATGATATGTTTTCTGTTCACCTGGTATTCGATTAAGTATATCAGAATTAATAAAAGTACTATCATCATTTTTAGGTGCTAAAATAACTGACTTCAATATGTTATCTGAGATTATGCTTTCGGAAATATTTCCATACACCTCATTAATAATATTATTTTCACCTCCTATTAATTGCTGAGGTATTTCAATAATATTTTCACCAAACTGAGGGAATTGTGGGGCTTCATCATTACCAATTTTTTTTCAAGAATTCGACAAATTCTATTTCACTTGGTAAGGCTCTCATATTTTGAGTAAATGTTACTTTATGAAAATTAACAAATTTATGCCAACTCGTGACACAATTTTCAATTAAAGTTTGCACGTGATCCATGTGGGACAACTGGTAAGATTTGCCGAAAATCACTGCACAGAAGTATCGTTTCCCTCCAAATGGTTTATGTTTATCATTTTCATCGCATAGATCCTGCAATAATCTATCTATGATTTTCAACACTTGCAGTGGGCACATAGAAATTTCATCAATAATTATCAATGATGATGAATTTATGTAACGTCCATAGCTACTATTTGCGGTAATATTCGCTACAGAATTTTCCAAAATGGGTATAGGCAATTTAAACACATTGTGTAAAGTTCTACCTCCAAGTAATAGAGTTGAAGCTATGCCACTGAACGCTGTTGCAATGCAACTAAGATTAAGCGAATTTAATTTGTGAATGATTGCTGTTTGTGTGAATGTTTTTCCACAACCTGCATGAGCGGTTAAACAAAAAACATTATATCCAGTATCATGATGCAAAACTTCACGAATCACACGATCAATTAGATTACGCTGTTCAATATTTGCAGTTCCATAATGCTCAGAAAACAGAAACTCTTGTTCTATTGGATCAATAGCATTTGCTTCGTCTGTTCTCTGCGAATACGTGGGAACTGGTAAACCAAGTTCTTGACATGACAAATTATGAACATTCAAAATATCTTCAATTTCTAGTATAGCTGTATTAAAGGATACTTCTTCGTTGTAATCTCTCAAAAAATCTTCACTAAGATATACTTTAAATTCATTCCATAATTCCATACCACAGACATGTAATAAAAGCAATCGTAAATGGAAAAAGTTCGATGTCTTTTGGTGATACTACATATATGCGTGTAATGATTTTATCACCTCCACGCCTTCTCTTCTTCCATTTTTTTCGGGAATCTTCCCACACATAATCCAAAGGAATTTCAATATACTTATTTTCATGTGCTGATGGATCTGAACGATTCAATTCAAAAAATGCTAATAATTTTGTTTGTCTTGCATTTTCAATTGCTTGACGTTCTTGCCCTTCTCGAAAGTAAACATTCTGTCTACGCGGTAAATGAATGTCAAGTCTAACGATGACATGTGATTGAAAATGCATTGGTAATTCATAGATGCGCCATACAGCTTCAGTTGATCCGACATAACAGCCATTTAAAAAATTTTTAACTTCATCAATTTGTATTTCTTGACCTGGTTCATTTCTCTCTGAACCTAATTCAACAGATGCACTGTCATAGCCTTTATACACGTATATATAAATGTATTTAACACTTTTAACTGTAGTGCATACATCAACATTTATATGGTAATTAAATACGGATTATATGGTACAACATAATGATTGTCGAGGCAACTACCGCGAACTTCAGCATTAATACCATTATCACGCCTTCTGTATAATGGATATCCATTTAATGATTCACATGTAAATTCATTAAATTGTTTTGGATAATCTTTTGTGCATTTTCCATCTCTCATACATACAGAATTTTGATTAAGTACACCGCATGGACCATGCATCATGTGTTTTACAACATATTCATGTAATGTAGGATGTGTTTGAATGTTAGGAATCTCCGCAGATACAACTTTATCAATATCGGTAGCTTTAAACTTTAAACCACATTGAAACAAACGAAATATTATCAACTAAAAACAAACATTATAAAAAAATCCTTAAATTTTTAGTGACCGTCAATCAGTGATTGTTTTAGTGGATAGTTAGTGAGGATCGGTCAATAATACAACTTTTAGTTATTTTGCGTCGACGTTTCGACAATATTTATTGTCATCTTCAGTTGACAGTTGTGTGTTTGGCGTCAGCAACAATTGTCCTGAAGATGACAATAAATATTGTCGAAACGTCGACGCAAAATAACTAAAAGTTGTATTATTGACCGATCCTCACTAACTATCCACTAAAACATTATAAAAAAATTTTATTTTATCGACGATATGTGGATGACACAATAATGATTTATAATGGCAATTGCAGGCAATTAGAGATGCTTAATAAATATATGAATACTACTACAAATAGTTTACAATTCACATTAGAAACGGAAATGAATAATAAAATTAATTTTTTAGATTTAACTTTAACAAAAATAAATAACAAAATTAACTTTAATATGTACAGAAAACCAACAACCACAGATCATGCTATTCATGCCTCGTCTTATCACCCTTTTTCACATAAAATGGCATTTTTAATTGTATGATTCATAGATTGCTGGCATTGCCCCTATCTACGGAAGATTATAAAAACGAACTAGACATTATTAAACACATAGCGACAGCCAATGGGTATAAAAGTCACATAGTAGATAGAATAATTAATAAAAAACAAAATAGACCAATAAATATTGATGTATCTAAAGAAAAAGTAAAAAAATATATTGCAATAGAATATGGTGAAATATTACATCATACTTTAAAAAACCAATTAAAAAAGCAAAATATTATTTTGGCTTCAAAGGCAAATGATAAGCTCGAGAAAAAACTTATGTTTACAAACAAAAATAAACCTTCCGATGTATTTGATGGTACTGGTGTATATAGGCTTAATTGTTCGGATTGCACACAATTCTTTATAGGACAAACGGGTCGTTCGTTCAAATTACGTTATAAAGAACACATCCCAAGCTCCAAGTCAAATGTAGGAAGATCTACATTTGCTGAACATTTAAGCTTACATGACCATAACATAAAGAGTATTGGTGAGAATTTAGACGTCTTACGTAAATGTAAGAAATCACTAAAGCTAGACACTCTCGAATGGTTTGAGATATATAAGGCTATAAAGGACGATTACAATCGCGTCCTGAACGAAAAATCAGTACATACAAATAATATTTTGTTTAATAGAATCAATCATATAGAACGAGAAATCGGCTATATCAGATCGATAAAATTGAACGAAGGTCAAGCCGGTATTGATTAGTTTTACCGTGGAGGCGTTCCTGTACAGGTTCGTGACGGCCACATGTTTTGTGTGTTATTACGTTTTGTTTTATACTTATATATTGTGTGTTATTTTATTTAATGTTTTATACCATGTACGTGTTGTTTTTATTATCTGACGTGACGTACAAACATCGAACAATGGAGTTTTAACCATATTTGTATATATAATCTGATGATGATACAGTTGTGATAGAAACTCGAGTAATCCTGCAATTGGATTCAAAGAAACGTGACAGAAGGTAATTAACCTGTTTTATAGTAAGTAGGGTAGTTTCCCAAACTTGTGAGTTACAATGTCAAATCTCTAAAGTGGGGTTTAGTGAGTACCATCTTGCCTGTATGCTGTCTCCCATGGTTAGTAGTCTCATATGTCAGATATTGTTACAGCTATTGGCAGATGTCTGGCTCACAGGCCTTTTAGAATATCTACTTTTATATGGAGATCTGCTGTACTTTTACAGTATAGTTCTGCTGGAGATTGGTCACATACTAGCAGTGTTGAACAGTAATGTAAGAGGATTTCTTGTACTTTCTGATAAATGAAGGTAGATTTGTTGTTTGAGCTGCTTAAGTTTTTGTTTTAATGTCTGAATATTGCTTTCAGTAATTCCATTAGTTAAAGGGTGACCTGGTGCTATAAACTTCTGTTGAATACAATTATCATTGCAGAAGCTATTAAAGATTTTGTTTTTAAAAGTTGTGGCATTATCAGAAACAAGGATTCTGGGTAGTCTATGAACATAGAAATTGATTTTGGAAGTTGAATTGTTGATTCAGATGTGTTTCTTTTGAGATATATATATATATATATACTTCCTTCCATCTTGATTTTACATAAGCTAGTTCTAAGAAATACTAATTTTCAAAAGGTCCTGCATAATTAAATGAACATGCTCAAAGCTTTCATTTGGCTCATACCAGGAATGTAATGGTGCTTTTGTTGAATTATCCCTTAACAGCACATTCTTGACACGATTGACCATGTGCTCAAAACCCAGCCAGTGGTCTTCAAACATATATATCTTCTGGCAAGCTCCTTCACTTTTTACAATTCCAGTGTACAGTGCAGTTCATGTAATACAGCTGTCTACAATGATTTTGAAATCACAATACTTTGGTCCTTGATTATGACTAAACTTTGTCATGCAGCAAGTCTGATTTAAGTTTAGAGAGGTTGTTGTTTTGGCTAGTTTCTTCAGCAAGTGATTTATAATTTAATGCACCATTAGATAAATTATAAATGACATTTGCTATTTGACTTTGTTGTTAATTAAACTTACTTCGTTTTTAATATTTCCTTCTATTTATGAAGAAGGTTCTCAAATTGGTGCTCTTGATAAGAAATCTGCATTGATATTGTCTTCAGCTGATTTATGATGCACTTGGTAGTCAAGATATGTGAGCAAGCTCTATATTGAAGAAATAGAATATAGAAGAAGTCTGACTGAAGTTATGTCTAGAATCTTGCTTGTGAACGTTCATGGTTCATGTTAAAAATAACACTTTTTCCAATTTAATGTCATTTTATTTCTTTTAATAGTCTCAGTCAAGCCTCTGGCAACCATAGTGATCAATGTTTTTAAGTTTGATTTTAAGGCATTGAATCCAAGAACATCATAACAATGATGATAATTGCTTAGGTACAACAAATAATACAAAGTTTGATCAAAAAGTCCATGCAATTTCCACCTCTACAAGTGTCTGATTAAAAAACTGTTTTTATGCGATGTTGAAACACATGTTAGTGACAATCGTCTAAAATTTTTGCCCTATTTGATGAATAGTTTATATTTCACAGCTAACTGAGTAAGTCATTGTTAGGTATATTAGGCAATTTTTTGTCATTCTACAATGCAAGATTGAAGAAAATGGATTAAATGTTGTGTAAGCTGTGAGATAAACTGCTCTGTCCTCGTAAACGTGTTCAGAAGGCTTTTGTTGAGACTGCTGTGCATGGACAAGAGGTTTACAAGCTTCAAAGACTGCCATAAATGAGTTGAAGATCGTAGTTATCAGTTGAAGATTATGTTTTTGTGTTCCACAAAATTTCATTGCTAGGCGCAGTGGTAAATAAAGAGTACTATTCGGACATTTTACGCCATTTGTATGAAGCTACGAGTAGAAAATGGCCAGATTTATGTCAGAATAATTTATAGAAATTGCAGCCCAATAATGTGTCTTGTATTGTAATGTAACGGGCCTATTTTGGGGTAATAAAGCAGTTTGTAATTTTTTTATTAAAGCAAATAACATTTTTTACAATGATAGGGACAAACGTAAACAAAGGTAAATTCCGTGGTTGCAATGATAGCGACAGTGGCAGCACTGCTGGTGATATTATACGTGACCATTATTCAGTAATATTTTATAAAACGAGTGAAACAACCGACAAAACTGTGCCAAGGGCAGCTTCAAGGACATACAAACAGCATAAACAAATAATGTAACGAACATCAGACCATCTTACGTCAGAGACGATCCCCGTTGTGGAATGCAGTTATGTAACAAAACAGTCTGCTGGCGTAGTGATACAAACTGAATACAATAAGAATTGGTTATATAACCAAGGCCGCTTCACAAAATAGCGCCGGTGGCCTATTCCCAGTCGGACAATAACATCTACCAGTATCGGACGCAAACAACTGTCGCGTTCGCCGGCTCGCCGGTTTTAGGCGAAGTTTTGTGTGTCTGCCGGCTGTGCGTGATTTTCGCGCCCGCAACATATAAAATGTGAAGTAAAAATAGAAATGTATAAATAATTAACAGTTTTTTTTTCTCTTCATTACAAGAACAGTTTCTTTTTTCCGGAAATTATCCATTAAAACTGAATGTGCGCGTAAAAGTGTGACGCCTTCAACTCAACTGAACAGCTAAGTAGCAATGTATCCATAAAATTTTAACAAGGGTTTTTCAAGATTACTTAAATAATGGGGAAATAAACTTTTAATAAAATATAAAATGAGAGCTCTCAGGTTATAAAATAACTGTGTGCGTGTATGAGTGAGTGAAATTATGTAAATTAAGAAGGCTGGTTTGTGTGTATAAAAATTATTTCTATTTAATATCTTGATTCTTTTTTGGTAATTAAAAGGTTTATACCATGTTTCAATTTTATTTTATGTGAGTTTTTAGATAATGTGAGTTATTGTATAATAGATGAGGGAGGTAAGGAGGTAGTGTGTCAATGATCTTTTAAAGTTAAATGATGTGAATATCCAATTGTTAATAAAACTTAATTATGGGAAACAATATAAAGTTTTCTTTGAACAACCAATTCTGATCTCCTGTTCGCCGAAAAGAACCCCAAAATGATAGGTACATTTTTTGTGTGTTCTGTTTCTTGTAAATCATAAAAACAAGATGGCGCCCGAAGAAACTTTAGACAGTAAACAGTAAACAGTAACCTTAGAATAAATTCAAGTAATTATCAATAAAGCGAGATATCACATTTGGCGCCCGAACAGGGACAATTTATATAAATACATTTATATAAATATAGGCCACTTGGAGAGCAGAATGGTTGTTTAAGGTAACTAAAAAAAAAAAAAAATGTGTAAACATAAGTAGTAAGGTTATAATATGATTGATAGATGTGTGTTATAAATAAGTAAGAATTAAATAAAAATGATGAATACTAATGAAAATATTAACAATGAAGTCAGTTTCACTGATAGTCAAACTGAAAGTCAAATAAATAGCAATTTAAGCGAGATATCACATTTGGCGCCCGAACAGGGATGTCTGGATGCACATCACTGCTTGTTGTTACATCATAATGATGGGACGGCAACTACCATATTCACCAGATGTGTCCCAACAAGATCTTTTCTCCTCCCAATAGTGATAATTTCCACAAAAGGACAATGTTTGCAACTGTTGAAGATGTAAAATGAAAATCGCTAAGCAACTTCAAGGCTATACCAAGAAGTGCATGTTTGAAATATTTTGAAAACTGCAAAACGGCTGGCTTAATCTTTGACTGAGACTACTTTGAAGGGGGCAGTATAAGTGTTGATGAATGAAGGCATAATTTTTAAAATGAACAAGAAATGCATGAACTTTTTTATCAAACCTCATATTTCATGTGATGTAATGCCATTGTATTTAACTGGAACTTGTGCTATTCCTAATATGTCAAAAACATCTGCTGTATAATAGTGAAATGAAATTGTAGTTGGTTGTATTTAAGCTTTAAGCAGAAGACAGTCAAATTCATAATTTGGTAGTATATGGCCTGCCCCCAAATCTACTTCAAAAAGCTGAAATTTGTCTTCAATCTTGACATTTACAAAATATTTTTGTGAATCTTGAATTCTGAAAGACTGTTTTGTTTAGGTACCAATTATCTGGCTAAGACTATATTCTTCAGCTCAGTCTGTTCCAATTTCATTGACTTCAGTTCTCTTGCCTATTTCTTGATTGTTGAGTAATTTCTTAATGCATACTTTTTCTACACACTTGTGTATAGTATTACATACTAGCTGTCACACTTGAGTCTGCATGACATGTCTGTGCATCATGATTGTTATGGCTACAGTTAGTCTGTTTGTATCTAATTTTTTCAGGTTTACAGGTGATTTTAATCATTTATGAGAATCTGAACAAGACTGGCTTAGAAATTTGTTTGTCTGATATCTATGGTGAGAGCTGGCTCTTCAATTCTGAAGTCTGGAAACACAATTTATGCTAGACAACAGAAGTTGAATCACCAGAATTCACTTTAGTTGGATTCTGTTAATCTTGGATGCTTCAAGTGCTTGAGCTTTTTTAACTAAGTCACTAAATGCCAAGTCACTATCAACTAATAGTGCTTTAGTGCTCATTAACTGTGAGTATGGATCATACAAGCCTATAATGAATTGTGAATGCAAAAACAGTCCGCAACTGATTTCCCATACTCACAGTTAAAGTCATTGTTTGGAACTTATTTATGTAACTGAGTTAAGTAATTACTAATTAATTGATTATGCACCTGTTTTGTTTATAGGAATTTGTTTTTTTACAATTACAATTTTGTTGAAAATTCATTGGTGAGAACTGCTTCTATGTATGTTAACTCTGAAACTTGTTTTGGAGAGTAGCTTTAAAACTTTGTAACATTCTGCACCTATAGAATTGAGCAACAGTGGTTTGCAGGTTGGATCCTGCCCTTGAAAACATTGAACATGTTAAATATAATTAATTCACTACTGACTCAGAATACAAAGTTTTTTACGGGTAAAAACGTAAAAGTTTTACCTTATAGCCTGAACCGGTTTTCGCTTTTAAAAAGCTTCATAACATACACATATCACACCCCACACGTAAAACTTGTACGTTTTTACCCATAGAAAACTTTGTGGTCTGAGTTGGTAGTGAATTAATTATATTTAGTTAAGTAACGGACACGTCATGGACAATGAAATCCAAGAATTCAACATGTTATAAAACATGTAATGTTAAAACAGCTCTTTTGCTTTATCAAGTTTGTCAATACTAGTTAAAATAGTTGTTTGTGGATAGTCTGATGCATTTGTTGACTAGCAATCCATTACACCATGTTCAAAATTTTGTTGTTGAAGTGCTAAAAACTGCTTGACTTGTTCAGCATCCATTGCACAAAAGAATATATTGAGTAACTGTAAGTGTAAATGAACTTGGTACCTTGGCTTGAAGAGAATCGGTGGGACTGCATGTTTGAAGGTTAACACAAACTCTATTGATACATTAAAAATTTCAAACCATGAAGCATTTCTTGCACAAACAAGGTTTACAGCATGTCCTAATTTGAATGTGGAGTCTTCAGGAATTTGTTGAAATAATTTAGATTCACTATTGACCACATTAGGAAAAGCATGTGTGGTTGCCCTTACTTATGAACTTGAAGTAAATTAACAGTGTCCTATTCTCATCACCATTTTTTGTTGTGTTTTGAATTTTAAATAAGCATGCATTTGAAAATTAGCACTTTATCAACCCAACAAAATACTTCACATTGTATATTGACCATTTTTGTCACAAAAACATACTTAAAGCCTGGAAGAAACAGAATTGCGCACCCTGCTACCTGTCAATACTTTACTAAATTGATTATATTGATTGTAAACATAACAAAATGATTATTACAAAGTACAATATTATAGACTTTAGCCAGTGCATAAAACATTTAATCTGTTTTATATAATAGCTTATACCTATCATATTATAATTTGTAATAATTATAACACCATGGCATCAACTTCTAATTTTAAGCGTTGTATAAAGATATGACTCTAGTTAATTTGGCAGTCTGAAGATACTGTGGTGCATATGGTTAGTTCAAACTACATTTTCTTCCACATTGAAAATTAAGACCGTGTTTTCCCTTAAACTAATGTTCATATTACTACTACACTTGTTACACCATCACCCTTTTCTTTGAATAAGATCCAGTCTTAAATAATGTTCTTCATACCAACAGGCTTAAGTAAAATCTGAAATGGAAAAATACTGCAAAGATCCATTTTTTGAGTAATACAACTGATAAATAAATATAACTCCTTGGAGATAATTCAGGACATGATGATGTCAATTTTTTTTTAACAACTGATCCAAGTACATTAAAGAAACTGTCAAAACTACTTTTATGCTCAGGCGGGTATAGACTCATGATATGGGCATAACCCCAATTTTAGTTTTATACAGTTATATAATTCAAGATAATCTCAGGCATTTGGAACATATTATACAATTACAAAAAATAACAAATACTCCATGCAAAAATTATTTAAAATTAGGTTACGACGGTCTACTCAACACTTAACTAATAACCACTTGAACGCGCACAGTAATTTTGCCCGAGAATAACTCTCGAACCGCGCTGTCAATATATCACACTAATACTGAAACTTAAGGGCGCTGCCCCCATGTATTTATACCTGTGCACAGCAGGTAGATTCTTCTGGCACATTTGACAAACACGTAGATTGTTCTGTGATGTCATAACATTGCCCCCTCCTTAAGCCTCTTCGTCCCGAACTGGCAAACCGTCTCTGAAGTAATACTGAATCAGGCAATCTAGGTGGACGTCATTGCGGAAGATAATTCTCCTGTTCTTCGAATTCAGTCTCGTGTGATCCGAACATCACGTTCCCAGGAATGCGAGTCTTCCGCTCAACCACTAGTTTTGCTGGAATCCCTCCCATTGCATCATGTACTGATGACCTAAACACCACTGGCTGATCCAGGTTTGTTTGCGTCAACAACCTCTTGTGTAACCTCATGTTCAGCCACTTTGCCCTCGGGCGCTTCTATCAGCTCAGGAACAAGCAAGAGTTTTGTCTCGACACCCATAGTTGGCTTTCCAATCACTTCTTTTGTCGTTACACTTATTTGTATTTCCTCTGCTAGTTCTTCCTCCATTTCCGCTTGCAATAGGGAGAGTCCCTCTTGCCCAGACCTGTTGACTTTTTCTTTGACTAATGCCACTCGCTTAATCGAATGGTTGGTAGACCCTGTCATTTTAGCCATGCAAAGCTTTATCTTCTCTTGGCCAACCATCAAACATTCTCTCTTAAGTCCACAACAAATCCGTAGGCATTCATAATGTCCGTGCCAAGAATCACTTCATCGACAATGTCTGCAACGAGCATTTGGTGGCTAAACTCGAGAAGACCCAGGCGTACACGTACGTCTACCTTTCCTAGCACCTTGATGGGGCTTTCAGTCACAGTCTGTATTGTACAAGAGCTAATTAGAGGCTGGTGGTTGCTGACTAAGTCAGGACGTACAATGGACACTGTTGCGCCCGTGTCAACTGTAAATGATGTTGGTTTACCTTCCGCAAATCCATTAATGATCAAGTTTCCACTGGTCTTATGTAACGTGGAAACTGAGTGCTGTTCGGGGGCTTTACTTCTCCAATTGGTGCGATCACTCTATTCTCTTGGTATCTTCTCCTCCCAACAGTCTACCTGTAGGTGACCATGTTTTCCACAGTTGTAACATTTCGGTCTTCTGTCTTTTTCAAATCGTTGCGACTCTCTTGAACTTTTGAATTGTCTGTCTGACAACATTGTTTTTCTGCACCCATCGTAACGGCAATGTGATGGCACAAACCCATTAATGTAGCAGGACGCTGACTTGGCAGCTTCAAACTCTTGAAGGCTCTCCCCGGAATGCTGTCGTCTTGCTCTCAACTGGGTGCAGTACACATCTCGCAAATGTTTATCACCATACCATAATTCTAGAGCTTTTATCAATTCGGCATAGGTGTTTTGGCTGTCAGGTGACACTTTCTGTAGTAATTCTGCCGCAGGTCCTTTTAATGCAAGAACGAGTTAAACAGCCTTGTCTTTCTCTGTCCAATTATTTGCGCATGCAGCAGCTTCAAATTGGCGGAGGTACGTTAACCAGTGACTGCTTCCATCAAAGGTTGGAGCTTTGACATGAACTGTCCCTACTGCAGGCAAAGTGACTTTCTCTATTAACTTATTTTCTGTGTCTTTTTCTGTCTTTATCATTGGTACAGTCTGATCACAAAGTTGTTTTGGTTGTAACTTCAGGCACTGCTCGACTTCATTTTTAATCTGCTCTTTTATATTTGTAATCGAGTCTTTTATTTTTGTTGACATAGCTTTTTCTACACTTGTGACTGATTTTTCTACTTCAGCTATTTTGTTAGACATCGATTCTTCAACACTCGAGACAGATTTTTCTACTTCAGCTATTTTTAATATCATTGATTCTTGTACCTCTGATATTTTAGTAACTTAATGTTTATTAAGCTCACCTCGTAGGAGACTCAATTCTGCAGTACTATGTTTTTGCATCTGTTTCTGCTCCTGTATTAATGCTTTGATGTCTTCTATTTCATGTTTACATTCCTCTGCTTTCTGCTTACGTCGTTCCTCTGTTTCTTCCCTTTGTTGTCTTCGTTCTTCTTTTTGTCGTCTTTCTGCTTCTTCCACCTCCTGTCTGCGTCTTTCCTCTGTTTCCAGCAGGAGGGTTTTCTGTCTCTCTTCCGCTTTCTCGTCTTGTCGTTTTTCAGCCTCTTCCGCCTCCTGCTTGTGTTTCTCATCCTGTTGTTTTTCTGCTTCTTCCGCCTCCTGTCTGCGTTTCTCATCATGTAATTTTTCTGCTTCTTCATGTTCTGCCGCAGGAGTGTTTGTAAAGCTTCCATCATCTGACTGGGATCCATGTTTACCGATTAATTACGAATCACACTCGTCTTGTACAAAGTGTCCACTGTTTCCACTGTTAACCATTTATCCCACTTCTGACACCACTGTTATGACGGTCTACTCGATCGTCGTAGGTACAGTGGAAACAAAATACAAGACACCAATTAAGTCACTAATCACCAGCTTTAATTTTCACAGTTAACAGTTCGTAATTAACAACACAGTCTCTACAACAAATCAAATAAAAATGTTCACATGCAATAAAATGTCCACTAAAATTAAACACAATTGTATTACAATTACAGTCCGATTATAAAACGCGACACTTAACTAATAACCACTTGAACGCGCACAGTAATTTCGCCCGACAATAACTCTCGAACTGCGCTGTCAATATATCGCACTAATAATGAAACTTAAGGCCGCTGCCACCATGCATTTATACCTGCGCTCATAGACTAGAATGTTCCTAATTGTGTCTCAGCGCTCATGTGAACTACGTAATTAACTGCGGCCTTGGCACAGTCCGTGCGGCTGGCGCCTTCGAGAAACCTCTCGAAAATGCGTCGACAAGCACGTACGCCACACGCGTTACATCGAGATTCTTCTGGCACATTCGACAAACACGTAGATTGTTCTGTGATGTCATTATACTATGATAGTCACATTACTCATAATAATTTTGAATCTTATAGTATATTTCTTGTCACTGTGAATAAAAATAGAATTATTTTACTGTAATATGAATGATATAGACTGTAATATTTACCAAGACTGCTTATATTCTGTGCTTTCAAGGAAAGAGATGTAAGTGTACTCCAGTCTATGGTGCTCTTTACTTGTGACCCTGGCCTTATGCATTTAGGATCCACACCAAATGAAATGGATGACAATAAATCCTAAATTTAAATAGAAATTTTTTCAATGTGATTACATCTTTATGTACAAGAGAAAAATCTGGTCTCATTTGTAATCTTTGTGAATTTATTTATTTTATTTTAATTACTGTTTAAAATTTTAATTACTGATTTATTTTATTTTAATCACTTACACTATTTTAAATACGGTTCACTATTAACAATGGCTTTACTGATCTAAATAAAATATATCATGTCTTTTATAAACAAATGGCTAACAAATTGTAGTCATAGCCTTTAGATGTGTAGGTCTAAATCAGTTTTAGATGTAATATTATTTTTAATTTCTGGTCTTTATATCCTTTAAAAAGTTTTGCTTTCCCCTTTATGATTTTTCCAGTATTAGATAATATTTATTGTTAGTCCACATTTATTTTAAATAATTATATGATAGTGTTTTTGCTGTATTTCACATGTTAGTGATATTAAGTAAATATATATGTTTAATATTTATAATTACTTTACCTCAAGATGATTTTTCCCTTATGTGGAACATGTTTTGGGAAACTTATTGTTCCCATCCTCAGCCTTCTTAATTTTGAATCTTTTGGAGTGCTTGTGTATTGGTTGGTTGTTGTTCTTATGGTTTCCTGTTGGTTTTTGGTTATTATTGTGTGTGATTGGTGTATATATCAGCTTTTTGTGTATTTTCGACGTTAAGTGCTTTGAAAATTGTCTCATGTTTTGTACTGATTTGTATTTGTTCAGGTATTAGTTTGTTTTGTGTTTGTATATTTGTATATTTTCCCAAATGTTCATTATGGTGCCTTTGTGTGGTATGTTTTATTAGTGTCATGTTGGTTATGTCTAGGAATTCATGTCCTGTGTTTATTGCACCATCAAAGTGTCAAACATTTGTAAGAAACTTATGTGGAAGATAGGTCAAATACTATCATAATAGACTTTAATACATGTATAAGAAAATTATTTGGGGTGTCATATCCAGTGAGAGTCTAGCTAACACGAATTCTACATTGTAGATTGGAAAAAGTATTAGTCATAGTAAAATCCTATGTTAAACTTAAAATTGGTGTTGGTTTTAAAATTGCAGTAATTATTTTACTAAAAACACTTAAAAACTATTATATTGTTTATAAAATTTAAGAAATATTTTACCTGAAAACTATAATGAAACTGTAATATAAACAGTGGTACAGCTGTTTGTGCTGGCTCAACCTTATGAACACAGCATCCATGGGTACTCTTCACTGGTATACTACTATAAAAAATTTACAGAATGTTTTAGTGGACGTTCTCTTTTATTCAACCATATTAAGAATATACTTAAAAACAAATTTTACATGACTTATTATATGACTGGCTGTAAAGGGTATTTTAATGGTCAGATAGATAAGGTAATTTGTGGAATTGCATCAAATATTAACAGTTTAAATGTTATGCAAGTATATTAAGTATGTTATATATAAGTTGCCCAAAATTCTAAATTACAGTAACAAACAGAAATTATGATTATATAATTATTGTTTTATTCAAATATTAAAATTATAATTCAAAGTTGTACTTTTTGATGTATGTTTCGTATACGCTAGTTCCAAACAGGAACCTCTGATCCTGAGAAGCAAACATAAGTGAAAATAGGTGCATACTTTTTCCATTTTGGTGCTCTATAATAATAATAGCAATAATACTACTACTACTACTACCACTACTACTACTACTACTAATAATAATAATAACAACAACAATAACAATAATAACGATGCTGCAGGGACAAGACTGCGTATCAGGAAGTGATCTGGACCGCGGTGGGACTTCTGTTGAGCTGTGGTGTCTAACTCTGTGGATGAAACTCAAGATTCTCAACCTCAATTCCTGCATGACCATGAAAGAGGTACCACTGCTATTAAACAGGAGGTAAGTGGGAACCCAACATATCTGTTTTTGTGTATAATTAGTAAAATAGTTTTACCTTTTTCTTGTCCGTCTGGTGGCCTTTTCTCTATATTTAATTCTACACGTTTCGGGACATATGCCCCATCATCAGGAATATCTCTTGGTGAAGTTCGTCAATCATTAAAATATTAAAAACACTTTATATACAATTTTACACACATAACAATAAATATAATATAAACATAAAAAATATACATAAAATCCCCAAACTTGAGACACACACGATATCGGTGGTGCGCACCACAACATGCTATAGTCGACTGCAGTGTTCATGTTGTTATGTCGTGTACTATGGACCTTGTTCTGTATTCTTATAGCTGTGTCGTATAATAGATTTGACTAGAAGTTCAATTGATCGTTAAGGATGACTTCTTCTGTTTTTTATTTTTGTAAGCCTTATATATTTCGTATTCTTCGATAGCATTCATATAATTTCCTTTTCTGCATATATGGAGGGGTTGAAAGTTCGTTGTGAAATCCGTATAACTATGGTTTTTGTCCATCAGATGGCGCACGTAATTTGACACTGTTTTACTAAATTCTTTTTTAGGTAAATGTTCTCTGAATCGTTTTTTAAAAGGTCTATCAGTTTGGCCAATGTAAAAGCTATCACAGTCATTGCATATTATCTTATAAACGCCCGTCTTGTCCTCAACCGATTTTGAATGTTTAGGTAAGAGTATCTTATTAATGTTATTATTAGTTCGGTAAGCCATTTTTATATTTATCCCACTGAATACTTTGTTTAAAATTTTGGGTAGGGTGTTACCATATTCTGATGCTATATACCTAACTTTATTTCTATTATTTTCTTGTAATTCTATGTTGTTTTTTTTTCTGTGTTTCTTGACTAAATTATCCACAATTGAGCTTTTATAACCATTGGCTTTAGCTATGCATTTGATTGTGTTCAGTTCTTCGTGAAAATCTTTGTCTTCTAATGGTATGGAAAGTAACCTATGTATTAAATGATGATAAGCTGCCATTGAGAAAAGGGGTGATGTGATTCAGCATTTATCGTGAGATCCGTAATTGTCGGTTTTCGGTATATTCGATATTGAAATTTTTCATCTAGTCTTGTAATTGTCAGGTCAAGGAAGTTAAGTTTATTATTTATCTCCGTCTCAAGTGTGAACTGTATGTTTTTATTGACACTATTCATGTATAATTTCATATTTTCTATTTGTCGTATTGTGCCATTAAAAATTATAAACGTATCATCAACATAACGTGTATATGATATTATTTTCTTGGAAAGTTTATTTACGTTATTGAGCAAATATGTATTCTCATAGTGGTTTAAGTATATGTCAGCTAGTAAACCAGATAAAGGTGACCCCATGGCTAGACCCTTTTTTTGGATGTAATAATTATTATTAAATGTAAAATAATTTTGGTTAAGTACAACTTCCAGTAAATTAACTAAATCATTGATTTCTTGAGAGTTACATATTTTGGCGTTAATAAGATTTTCTTTAAGGATAGTGAGAGTTTCTTGAACAGGGACATTCGTATACAAGTCAACAATGTCAAAAGATGCTATTTTATAATTAGGTCGTAATTTAATGCTTTTCAATTTGTTAAAAAGGTCAATGTTATTTTTTATACTATGGTTATTACTTATCTTTATACTGTTTTTTATTTTCACTGCAAGTTTTTTGCTGACATTGTAGCTCGGCGCAGTTGTGAAATTTATCAATGGCCTAATTGGTATATTGGTCTTATGGATTTTTGGTAGGCCAACAAATTGTGGTGCTTCTGCGTTAATGGGTTTTAGTGCACGGCGTGTGGCGTTATCAAACAGCCGTGTACATAGGTTAATTTTATTATTCAAAACTTTGACGAACTCTGCTGTTGGGTCCGTTTGTATCATTAATGTATGCTGTTTTTGTGCTCAACATAAGAGAACAATGATTGGCAGTGGTCAGCCTGGATGAGACAATGGATGTTAATCAATACAAGCTATATTAAATTTGACTAGGTGAATTATAATATTACACAGAGTTGATGTTCAGCAAAGGTTTCAGGTGTCTGAGCTAAGGCCATACTGTAAGGGTAATCTGTGCTAGGGGTGCACCCAGTAGTGGCTCAAGGCAACTGGCTGTCAGGCTTAATGCATTCACTGTGCAGAGATGGGAGATGTCCAACAGTCAAAATACGTTGCAGGGAAACCACAACATCCCTCACTCACATCAGGATAACTGTCAGTATTCTTTTTCTGGTTACCATGACGATTTTACTTTTTGAAATCACCAGCTCTAACATGTGGGCCTTTGCCCATCCTCTGTTTTGACACATCACCTAGCTTACTAAGATCTGGGTCAGTTGAATTTCACAGGCACTGATGACAACTGCCACATCATTGGTGTAACTGACTAGAAACACATTCACCAGTATCTCTAGGTGAGTCAGTACATCATACATGATGTTCTACAGGTCAGGTCCCAGGATTGACCCCCTAACATAAGCATTTTGATTATCTGCCCTGTTCTACCTCATACGCAAGCTGGCAGCTTATCACCATAGGCTGGGATAGGCACAAGAGATAGACTGGGACCACAAGAATGTTGTCTCCAGCATATCACACCAATACACTGAATTTAATACATTCTTCACACCCAGGGTCACTAGTAAGATGAGGTGATCATGCTTGCTGACACACCAACTCAGCCTGGCTGACAGCTTCCGTACCTTAGAGATGGCATTGAATGTCTTCCCCTGAAACCATGCTATTGATTTTAAAGGTCTTGTGGTGTCCAAATGGTGTGCTGTAGTCTCAGTTTTAGCAGCTTCTCCAACACCTTCCCTGCTGTATCCAACATGCACAAGGTCTGTAGGACAATGGGGAGCCTAGAGAGCTCTTCCTCTTGCTCAGAAGTACCAGCCTCACCACATAGCAGGTAGCTAAGATCCCCACATTTAGGCACATATTGTACATATGCAGCCAAAGGTGGGGACAACTGCAGGCAATTACTTTGATGGTATACCATCTTGCCTGGCCACCTTTCCGTTCCTAAGAGAACCCACATTGCTTTGATTGGTTCCATCCCTAAACATGAGGATGATCACTATATCCACTGGAACATCAAAATCTACTCTCATTTCAGGATGTGTCAGGAAGGGAACATACAAGAGTTCTCAGATTGTCATCTCATCCATTGTTGAGTTTGTACTCAGAACACTGATCCTGCTGGTAACAATCTTGTACTTATTGCCCCAAGGTCTTGATTTATTTTGTTGTAAAGTGCTCACCAACAGGTCTTACTCTGCTGTAGGGCTTTTTACAGAGCTTACTTGATGGCCTTGTACACTTCAGACCTTGCTACAACTTCTGGTTTGTGATGGGCTCATTATGCCTTCTGCCTGAGACTTGTACATCTCTGTCTCAGCTCAGCAATAAGATGAGTCCTCCAATACACTTGTCACCTCCCATTCTACAACTTCCTGCAGGGAATTGAGCTGTTACATGTCCACTTAATGATCCATAAGACAGTCTCTATGATGGCCTCTACCTGCTCTCTGTGTAGAGGTTCTCATTGGTCTGGTAGTCCTACCAAACCTGGATTAACAGTTACCACACATGTACATATGTTCCCACTTATAAAAGCTGGATTTGTTTGTATATTAGAAAACTGGCAACCCATGTTCAAAGTATTATTTTAAATATTGTAAATATATTGAGTGATTTGTATTATTAAAACTCTTTGTAATTAGAATGCATAAGTTATAGATGAAGGTTATGTTTCTCACATCTATTTATATTATCCACAATTTATGTGTAACATATGTATAATGATGCACACTATTTATAGAATAAGCTAGAATGTTCTGTAACAATAGTACTATACATTTATAGATAATCATAGTTTATTCCAGCAAATTCTCGAATACCGTATACGCCTGGACTAACCTAGACCATTCTAGTAGAATGGTGAATGATGTCAATACCAGTACTATAAATAAACAGTAGTAGATGGAGTTCAATCAGTATTGAGAGTTCAATTAGTTACAGAGTTTAATGCTTGTGTCTGATACCACATTTATGGATTCTTATTATATTTATGTTGTTGTTTACATAAATTACGATTGTGTCAATAATTGATACCACAGTTATGAATCAAAATTTGTATTTTGTGTGTTGTATACGTTTATATTTGTACAAATTATTTGTGATAACAATAAATAAACAGGGTATCAACAGTGACACAAGGGTTTTATATCACTGTTATATCACTGAAGACGACAGGCTAAAAGGTGATGTAATCATGGCCACTAGCCATGTAGTCCCCACAAATCTCCAGTTAATAACCCAAGACACCAAACCCTCTGAACCCAAAGTAATGTACGGTATAGAACTACCATAACCCAAATTCTAGCAAGTTGGATACAATATACAGGAATCTGATATTCTAGGGGACATCAAAATGGTGATAATGGTACTGGTTACATTATTCTAGGGCTACCTGTTGCCAGTTTATTGTCTAAAGCGCAAAACACCGGATTTTTTACTCCTAACCTGGAAGCTATCTCCAACAATAGTCTCTCCTGATATCTGTTTGTGGTATACCCCACTTGTGGGCTCTGGCATTAAAATCTCCAGCAACAGTGAATCATGTCACTGGGGGACATGTAGCAACTCACCAAACTCTTTGAGACTTAATCCACGTGTGCCTGTTTCTGGTTCTATGGCTATGAACAGGGACATTCTGCAGGCCCATGACCTAGACACCAGCAGTACCAAGGCTATCAGAGAACCAGACCAAAATGTCATGTTCCTGGTATGGTTTGCTTACAGTGAGGCCAAGGACTTTCATCTCACAGATAAGTTGTACCAAAACCATCGGCAGACATACTCCTATTAAAATTGCTCTGTGGAAATCTAATCATAACTTTCCTTACTGCTAGAGCATCTCTATTCACCTTGCAGGCATGTACTATGTCTCTGTGGCAAAATAAGTGGGACAATAACACTATTGGGTGCTGGAGGGCCAGGTTGATAGGGAATCTGGGACTGTGGGTAAAGTGTAACCATGGAGAGGTTAATTTTTACCTCACTCAGTTCCTGACATTCCATGGGTACTTTAGGGCATATCTTTACAGGATTGGCAAGGTAATGTCTCCTCAGTGCCAGTACTGCAGAGCAGAGAAAGGTGATGTTCTCTACATATATTTCAAGAAGTTCATGAAAGATAAGCTGGTTCTTAGCACAATGTTAGGAAAACTCACTCATGATAATATTGTCAGGGTGATGCTGAAGGACAAGGATTGGGAAGCCACTGCAGTACATGCTAAGTTCATCCTGTGTTACAAGAGAGATAGTTTATGATGAGAGCCTGAGTGTAGCATGGCACAGATGCAGAAGTAATGCAGAAGTGTTCTCAGACTAAGGGCTTCATGGGCAATGAAGGTTTTTATTTTAGTATTGTAAAAATCTCACACTACCAAGCAGTTAGCCATCCTGAAGGGGTTTTGCACCTTCTATAAAAAAAAATGGACTTGGCATTCCTGTACTAACTTATTCCTTTGGAATCCTAAAGGGGATATAACTGACTTAAATGAACTCTCCACATCCATTGAACAGACATGATAAAGTACCGCATGAAACACACAATATCAGCAGTCATGTGATGCAGAAGAGGGATGATTAGTGCCCACAAATGAAGGCATATTAGGTATCAACAGATTTCCGACTACTTCACAGTAAACAAATACAGGATTTGCGACAGTACTTGTTTATGCACAGAGAAGACAAATGAAAGTTTGTGTAGCAGAAGAAAATGCTATGCCTCTTTGTTTATGAGACCCAAATTGTACTGTTGAATACACCTCTGTAAAAGCTCAGATTATCACTTGGAAAAGCAAAGAACTGCATGGAACATCCGACAATCAAAGTATCTTAATAGCCTCTGAAATAGACAAAACTGATATTACAACTGAGTAGCCCACTTGGAAAACTCACTAAAAACATTTTAAAAAATTTGTCAGAATTGACCAAAAATGTATAAAAACAGCCTTGGATTAGATAGAAGGCTAATTTTTGTTTCATTAAATCAAGAAAAAATCATTAAAAAATGCTAGTTAGATGAACATAAACCTACAATCGCTACGAATAAGTTATTTAAATAATAATTTAGCACATAGCGGGTTTTGCAAGTGTAATCATGAATTAGCGAGTTTTGCAACTCAGTGGTCGGCCATTTTAATTTTTTAGACATTTGCAAAACCCGCTACTTTATAAATATTGTTAGTTTTTAAATTATTGTAATTCTCAAAAATTGGTTTTAAGAAATAAAAAAGCACAAAAAGTGTTTAAATTATTGTAATATCTTGTTGAAATAAACTCAGTACAAACTTATTTTCAAATTCATCCTGTTTTCTTCAATAAAAATGTTACGACAATGAATTTGAAGTTGGAAAAAGCTGTATAAAACAAAAAACACTGATAAATCATACTCAGGTGAAGTCCATATCGTCATCATCACTTTCAACACCATCATCACGTGGAAAATCACACTCACTGTCTTCATCATCCTGTTCCTGCACGACAGAAGAATCCTGTTCATTATAAATGATTTTGAAAAACTGTAGCTTTTCATTTTCTTCCCAATTTTTACCAAAGTGAAGAGACAGTAGCCGTTTGACATCTCTTAGTTTTGCTGGTTTCACTACAACTCCTTTTCCTATTTCTGATGGTCCTCCTCTTACGAAATGTTTTCCTTTCTTGGTGAGGCTTTTGGGTGCACAGGCTTCAATATTGTAGAATGGGTCACCTTGTACTAATGCTAACTTTTTGGTAGCATTACGTGTTAGTATAACTTTCTTGGTCATCTGAAATTTGAAATGCCATTGTCCTGGCTGTTTAAGGATGTTTTCGGAGTAGGATTTCCAATCATTTACTGGACAAGTTTCTCCTAAACGTAGAACTGTCGCATAGTCATTTATCACTTTGACGTATTCTTCTGGACCCTCAATTACAGTCATTCTTTTGAAGTCCCTTTCCAATTTCCCAAATACCCTGTCTGGAGGGATGAAGGAGTGTCCGACAATTGGGTACCACATTTCAACTTTCTCAACGTTGTTTGGAGCTTCAAAAAGCAAACAATGTGACAACATTGCCAACATTCCTTTGTTTTTATTTTGTCCCCCACATCCATCAGAGAACAGACGTACACTTGAGACACCATCCAAATTAGAGTTACACAATCTGTGGTGTAATGCTGAAGCAATTTGGTTGCAACCTTTCGGGTACTCATTTTCGTACCAGATATAGCTGAAAGTATTGGCTTTATTCTGTGGTGACTGAGATGAGCCCTCAAAAATTGTGAAGTTAAACAGATACAACTGCCGGGCGTAATATGCTGCCTGGTCTGGAATTTTTGGCAGAACTAGGTTCTTTTGACAGTCATAACTAAGAGTTAAGGAATTTTCAACTTGCAGGCGAAGCTTTGTATAGAATGCTTCTGCTCGTGTCTTATGAGCTTTCAACTGAAATTGTAAACCTTTTTTCTTTTCAGCATTTGTTTCAAGTGAAATTTGGTTTTCAAAACTGCAACAGGTAGAACATTTATCAGTGGACGGGCTGTCCAATCTTATGTTGAAGCATTCAGTGAATATTCTCCTAAAATATTCATATTCTACATACAGTCCATCACCTGTGGGATGCTGCTGGGCATACATTTTCCACATTTTTTTGGTGTCGAGCTCACTTTGTAGATATTGACATTTAGTATTCTTCCCTCGGGAATAGTGGCTTTGCACAGGCTTGAAAGTTTTAATGAATTGTTTGACTGATTCACGTTTTTCTGTATTTTACATAACGGCGATCCCCGCCTCGAGTTTCAGGAGGTGTCGCTCCATATTGCATAAACTTCTGACATAATAGGTTGACACAGTCACGTGACTCCTGAAGAATAGACAGAAATACCCCTCGACAGACCCTCACATTTTTAATTACTCCACCCGTTTGGGTAGGAAGATAAAACTTAGTGCTTACATTTCTCCTTTCAGAACTTGAAGCGCTACGCTTTTTGGGTGTAGTAACATGAACGTGTTGGAGGATGAAATTTTTTTTCCACTGCAAATCAGCCTCCTGATAATACTTTTGGTGTATCTTACGTATGTCTTGCATTGTCAGGTCATGACATCGAAATGTTATTTCCTTATGTTTACAAACTGGTTTCTTCGGTAGTCCTTTGGGTATATGTCTGAAACAAACAAAAGAACAAACATTACTAGTCTTTAAACCATAGTAATAATATTGTTATGATTGAGAGGGGAAGGGAAACAATAGGGATTGACACACAACAACATAGTACAATAATGTACGAGTTTGTTTTCATGGCTGTGCCATTCAAACTAAAAAATTAGGGCTTAATCTTGCAGATTACTCTTTACATAATCTGGTGCTACATACCACCTAATTCAAATATATACCCAAAGTAAATAAATAAATAGGTACTTGTTCAAAAAAATTATGTACATACCTTGCTTTCTTAGCCACATTTCTCTTCCATTTTGCAGGACAACTCTTCCTTTTTCTAGACAATGAAGGCTCAGTTTCCAAGATGACTTCTTCATTATTATCCATTTTAATCACTTTTACTCAACTAAATTTCAATGAAAATTAACTTTATAAAAGGAGAAAATAGTCACTCAAATCAAACACTGATGAACAATGACCCTAACACGTTGGCGAATGTTTATCAGAAAGGTTTTGATACCACAGCGTCTTTGATAGCAACAGAGTTGCTAACCTAGACAACCGTAAACCGAAACATAGCTTTTATAGGAGGAAAAAGTAACCTTAAATCGCTTGGAAAAATAGAAAACTATGTGAAAAAAGAAAAATAGAGGGTTTTGCATTTGTATAATTTCGTACGCAACAGGTGGCCATGTTGTTCACAATGAATATAGTGGCTTTTGCAGGCAATCAAACATTTAGCGGGTTTTGCAACTGGAAGGTTGACAAAAATAGCGGGTTTTGCAAAAGTACGTAATTTCCTTTCCTTATTTTAAGGGGTTTATAACGGCATTTGCAACTCAACCTATAGTTAAATCGATAGCCCTTTCGATAACGAATCCAACGATACCAATATCTCCAAATCAAGTTTTGGGTCAAGTAGCGGCTTTTGCATGCGGGCTACTCAACAGTAGTAACACCATATATGATTTTTGTCAAAGCTAATCAGTCATAACTTACTCACTATGTGACATCAACCATATTAAAAACACCAATGATAACAGCAAATTTTGGTAAAGTTAAGCAGCTTTTATTCAACAGCAAATTACGTTGCACTGCCACTGGATTCTTTAAATCTTCATCAGCCAGAGAAATACATTTGGTTATAGACTGATGTGTATATTTATCCTGAAAACAGATACAAATTATGAATATAATTAAGTTTTATTTAAAATGAATAAACTTATGTGTATTTTTTTGAAACTGTGATACTACAATTCCAAAGCTGTTTTATTACACATAGTTTTATGGGAGGAAATGACACTATTTGAGGTAGTAATTTTAGAGCTAAAAGTAAGAAAAAAGTCTTATAAACAAAGATTTAGGAATACTATATTCTGAGTTGTAGCCAGGTAAAAATTTTGCCCATACTTTTGTTCTGAAGGTGTAATATGTCCTGTTCTGAAACAATGAATACAATATGAAAAGTTCTGGATCAAAAATTGTGGGCAAACTTTTCGGTTCCATATGCTGTCAACTTGAAATAAACAAAAAGGGGCTCCATAACTCTATCTCTAGCAGTTTTCAGGAACATTACTGAAAACTGCAAAACCTGAAGTCAGAAAACATGGTTTTTCAGTTGGTTTGCAAATAACTTCAAGTTGTAAATAAACAATGAAAACTTTACATACAAATGTGGCAGAAAATATTTAGATTCTAAAGCAAACACACAGTAACAGTTGTTTTATTCACAAAACAGCTGAAGATTATAAAACATTTTAAATTAAGTTTTACCTCTTGGTAGAGAAACAATTAATTCTGTAAAAATTCTAGGTATTTTGCCCTGTAATCTGATATCTAACATGAAAGAGGCAATTGTTTCTTTTGAGTCACAGAATATCAACATAGTTACCCTACATGCACAGTTCTAGACCATGAAGAATGTACAGTTCTCTTTTGTGTAGTAAAGGTAATGTATGGCTTTCAATCAGCAGGCTGACAGATTCTGGCATATATTTTATATATTCTTTTTGTTTTAATTAAGCCATTCTATCACAGACACACACATACACATACACACAAATTGGACTATAATTATTTAAATGCACATAATAAAGATGCCTATCATGTAATTACCTTAAAAAAGAAATTTTTAATATATGTAGCAGGCCAATCACACAAATGAGACACAGGAAATGGATCACATAAAATAAAAAAATTGTCATTTACACCTTCTGCAATGAAATCAAAAAAACATTTTTGCTTTAACGTCATTTCATTGTTACAGTAAATCTGTGTCACTTGATCCAGAATTATCGCTTCCAAGCTTACCCTACTGTAACATTAAAAATACCGTCAAGAACATCAATTATTTGGCACAAATACACCTATAACATGAAACATATACATCAGTAAATTAAAATCAATCAATGTTAAAATCACTAGGTACATATACATATGTGTGTATAATGAACACACACACACACACACGCGCGCGCGCACCTTCAAATAAATACACTCCAAGTAGGTTTATTTTCACCTGATGCACGTTTCACAGAAATGATTCTGTATCTTCAGAGGTTTGTTTGAATTGTAATGAATGTTTCACTTACAATATAGTTAACAAAAACTAAATAATAGTACAGTCACTGAAGCTGAAAAAAAATAGAAATTACAAATTAAGTGACTTCTACGAGATTGTTTGCATAGAGCTAGACATAAAGGTAAGAAAGAATTTAAAAAAAAAGTTTACAAAAATTCAGTCGCGGGTTTTTGAAGAAAGGGAGGGGGGAGGTAAAAAAAATTCATTTTTCGTGATTGTCTTAAAAAATATTAAATTTATGAGAAAAATACAAAATACCAAAAAGAAAGAGCATAAAAGTCTGCATAAAAAATGTTATTAACATTTTTTGTCAGGGCGATAATTTTAGTAGAAAAATTAATTCAAAGTCGGCCAAATTTTTCACAAGGTGGATTTTCACATAAAATACATGTTTATTAAATAGACACGTTTAAAAACTCATTATTATTCATTTACGTATATATTATTATGTACAATTTTTTACTTATTTATTACACGTTATAATAAAAATGTTATTAAAAAATGGACTTTATAAATATATTCAAAAATAGTTTTTCTTCCAATCATTGAAGATTTTGACAATAAAATAACTTTTAAAACACATTTATTATTTATAAAAATTATAAATTAATTACTTATAACTTATTATGATTTACAAAATTATTAAAATATTGTTTTTTTTTTCTTAAATTTTTCGGAATTTTTCACAATTATCAAGGTGGAAAATAACTTTTTAGTACTTTTATTATTTATTTATAAAATTTTGAATTATAACAATTATTTTTATAATGATAAATATATTTAAAAATTGATTTCTTCTCCAATTTCTTGAAAAGATTCAGAAGTCTATTTCTATTTCTCCCTCATCATACACAATATTTGAAAAATTTGTGCACAAATTAAATTCACAGTTTCCACAAGCCAATGAACAGTACAATCCACTTTTTCTGCAACTGCATAATTTTCCACAATCTTTTTTGCAATTATAGAAGATCATTTGCGCTAGAACCGCATCAAATTATAAAGTATCAAAATTACTAACACAAATTTTAAAACATAAAATTGAACTTCCAGGAAAAACAATATAAAAAATAGTATCGAACTCACGGAACATTCAATATCGAACTGCGTTAATTCAATATCTGTATGGCGCATGTACCAGCTGTCCTCACTCTCCCTAAAATTCTTCAACTTTCAGGGTCTGTTTTTTTTATGCCCATGCACGGATATAAATTCTCACTATGTAGAAGAGAAACCTCAAATATTGTAGTTTTACATACAATAGTTACATTTTAATATTTTTTTTTAGTTTTTAACTATTAATATTAATACACCCAATGGACATATTTTTACATTTATTAATAAAAGTTACATTTATTTAAATTTAACTAAATTTTAACAATTCTTTACACCGCAGTCGTATAGAAGACACTTTGACCAATACATGTTCATAAGTTTGTTAAAAAATATTTATTTTGAAAATGTTTGTAGAAATTTTAAGTTAAGAAAATGATGTATGTATACTTGCGAATTCAAAAAAATGATAAATTGTAAAACTCGCTCATTTTATGAAAAATTTTATTTTATTTTACTAATTTTTATTATTTTTTTCGTAAACCTATATATGTAAAGTTCATATTGTGAAGTCTTTTTTTAATATAAATACATTTGTAATAAATTTTGTAATATGTTTATGCATTAGTTGAAAAAATAAAAAACAAAAAAGTTATTACTTTATTTTAAGTATTTATTAATAACTTAATTATTTTCTTTTCATTTTACGTAAAAGTACAAACATTTAGCTTTAAAATGCTTTTTGATTTTTGTCTCTACGACTATTATAACGGATTTTATTAAAATTTGTATGTTGCAATGTCAGAAAAAATTAGCCTTCCCGCTCATCGGGCGGAATCTGACAATCAATTTTGTTCTAATATTTCAATTCCATTTTTCTCACGAAGTATTGGCCTGACAAAAAACATGATAAATAGCTTTTTTGTAGAGAATTTAATGCTCTTTAATTTTTGTAATTTGTCTGTTTTTAGTAAATTTGTTATTTTTTAAGATAATCACGAAAAATGAATTTTTTCGCGACTGAATTTTTGTAAACTTTTTTTTTAATTGTTTCTCACCCTTTTATCTAGCCTTTTGCAAAAAATCTCGTAGAAGCCACATAATTTGAATTTTTTTCCTTCAGTGACTGTACTAATAACACAAACAACAAAGATAATACAACAACCAATGGTATATACAAAATTGAATGCCAAGATTGCAATAAATGTTACATAGGACAAACAAAAAAAAACTGAAAAATCGTTATTTTGAACATCTAAACTATAACGTTCCGGGCTACGTTATAAATCCAGGGAACCCATGATAATTGACGCTAGCCAATTATACAGGCTGCCTACGTTGTAACAAACTGAAAATCAACACAACACTTAGAACAATAATAATTACTCTAATTATAGGACACAAGGGAAGGTAATTTAACTGATTTATGCACTCACTTCAATATGTAACAAGATGACATCTCTTTATTAACAAATGATATATATATATATATATATAGATCCCATTACATAAAAATTTTCTCATACTGAAATAGTTAAAAGGGGTTTTCTGTCAAACAAACGATCAAACAGATCATGTATTTTACCTCGGATCCGAGTCTCTTTAAATCTAGTAAAGACGTCTGAAATTCACTTTACTTATCAAGAAGGTTACATTGTTACATGAACACCATTTGAAGAATGGTATTATTTAGTTAAGGGATTAAAGTTATATCTCAAGAGTAATGTTACAACGTATGATTTTAGAAATTACTGGTTACATTTTTCGAAAACTTAATGCTTAGAGATGATTATTGTCTTTTTAAAAGTCTTTGGCATGTATGAAAACTTATATTTTAAATGTACATAATTCGGTAGACGAACTACCGAGTCACCTCTTAAATACGCTTTTTTTTCTGTCCATGTCCTGGGGCGTGAATCTTCGGTATTCTGTTAGTCGGGGCAGTCATCTGGGTAGTGTTTCCGGTGAAAGTCCTCTGGGTGTATTAACGAGGAGATGGATGTTATGCTGCGTGAAGTCGTGCTGATCCTCAGCGGTTCTGGTAAGTGTTGTTTAGGTGGTAGTCGTCCCTATCTGCAGTTGTGCACGTCACATATTTACTGGCAGCGTAGTACTGGAGTTTGCATCTTCTTTTTACATTAATATCTGAATTACATTACTCGAACAATATTCGAGAGTTCATTTTTTTTAATTAACTTGAGACATCACCTTATATACGAATTCTTTTACATTATCCCACTTTCTAACAAATTCCTCACTACATCTTCAATATGTAACTAGCTCTCCACGCTTTTAGTGGAAGCTAACACTCAATTAAAAATCAAAAAGAAAAACAAAACATTTTATGAAGAGCCCTCGCTTGGAGGTGTTTACAGTCTGAAAGCCGCATCGTTACTCTTTGCATTGTTACAACAGGTGGATTGCAATGACGCGGAGTGAGTACTCCGCCATAATATAGTTCCAACTCTTTATTAATAATACATTCTTATAGTAAGACAAAATAAACTATCTAGACTTATCTTGTTTACAGGGATTATTATAACTACTACTTGTGACTTTAAATTATTAATTAATTACATTACGATTTACAGATATTTCTAATTTACTGCCGGTTCGGTATGCACGTTGTGTCCGGAATGGGCAGGTCAACGCATGATAAATTTACTAAAGGGTTAACTGTATTATTCTTAACTTTTACATTCAGATTTTAATTACTTATTTAGTTAGATTTTCTTAATTTAATTTTCATTACTATTATGAGTTAGTTCAGGGTATATGGTTTAATCGTGCGATTTAAAGTACTTACTTACTTTCCGTTTTTTTTATATTTTTATTATTAATTTTTTTTATTATTTATTTACCATTTAAATCGTCACATACTCTGCCGCTTAAAATCGACATGGGGGAATTTTAATAAGGAAAATTTGAAAGTGGGGTACTGGGAGTATGCTTGCCGTTACTGTGTGGAATTTCTCTCCTTCTTTCCCTTTTTCTTTCACTTAGTTATTGGCATGTGTTATACACATTTATTTCTTCTGAGTATTAAACAATATACATATATATATATATTCTTACAAACTACCTTTTTTTTATTACATAAAATTCACACTTAATGACTACATTTTAAAACATAAAAACTTCTTCTTATTTCTATTACTTAAAACTACTACCGGTTTTTTCTTTCTTTGGGTTTTGGTTACTTTCTTCATAGAGTTACTCTCTAAATAATTTCTCATTTAGTGGTCAGTTAGTGGTCAGCTGACTACTCATTTTGCTCATCTTTCGCTGAACAGGATCTAAGGTTGATCAGGCCTCATTCCCAATTCTACGATTAACACTTAGCATGGTTACTGAGGTACAAGATAACTTGTCTACCTAGTATTACCTTTTTTATTTTTGGCGATGCTATTTCCTCTTTTCCTTTTATACAATTTTATCTGCGAAATATGTGTTCTTCGTACATATTCTCGAGTCGCAGGTTCGTACAGGGCTACGGTAACTGGGGTTAAGTACTTCTGGATTTGGTAAGGACCACACCATCGGTATGATAGTTTAGACGTGGTCTTATCAATTGCACTACTAGTCGGGTGTGTCTTGTACATTACTAAGTCACCGACTTGGTACCTAACTAAATTGTTATTGTTATGAATATTTCTCTTGTGGTATTTTCGGGATTTCTCTAAGTTCGCTCTTAAATTTGCACGAGCTTTATTCCAGATTTGTTTAATCTGCTTATCCATTATTTGCGGAGGTAGCAAGTCATGTATTTTCCATTTTGTGGACAAGGGGTGGTTTTGTTTGTATTTATACATTAACTCAAATGGGGTAGACGTATGTCTTTCGTGATAAGCTGAATTAAAGGCGTATTGTATCCAGGATAGGTTCTGGTCCCAAGACGTATGATCGTTCGCATGGTAGGCGATTAATGCAGATTTGAGGTTTCGCAGATACCTTTCAGCAATATTGCCTTGCGGTCGATACTCCGTCGTGGTAATATGGTCTATTCCTAACTTGAAACACATATTCTTAAATTCCTTCACCTTAAATTGGGGTCCATTATCTGACACTATACGTACAGGTGTACCATAATCTTTAAATAATCTCTCCTGTAATATTTTTACAGTCGTCGACGCTAACGCTCGCCGCATGGGATACATCCAAACAAATTTGGTGAACGAATCTACACATATGAGTAGCATAGTATTACCTGATTTAGATCATGGGTAGGGACCTGAAAAGTCTAAATAAAGTTTAGAGAAAGGGGTAGTAGGGATTTCTGAAATTAATTGGCTTACCTGACTGTTTCTTGCCGGTTTACTGAGCGCGCATAAATTACACTTTTTTTACAAAACTAGCTATTTCGCTGTTCATATTGTTCCAATGATATTCCTTACGAATGCGATGTATTGTTTTATTGATTCCCATATGGGCTTCAATGGTAGATGAATGGAAGTACTCCATTAGCATGGGCTTAATTACATCAGGGGCGATTATCGTTAATTCCTTTCCATTTCCTATTTTGTGGCATAGTATTCTTTTACTTAATACATATTTCTCTGATTTAATTCCTTGCTCAAGTTGTTCTCTAATCGGTTTAAGAAGAGGGTCTTGTTGTTGATATTGAGCAATGTTGGTAAACGCAAGGGGGAATTCAGTAATTACGGTGTTAACAATGGGTGTTTCCAGACTCTCCTTGTTTTCGGGAGTATTAGTGGGCGACTGGAACATACGGGACAGGGTATCAGCGACTACGTTTTGTGTACCTTTAATATGCTGCACTTTGAAGTTGTAACAGTTTAACCTCAATACCCATCTTCCAATACGTCCTAACTGTTTAGGGTGATTCAGCAACCAAGATAATGCTTGATTATCAGTTTCCAAAAGGAATTCTTTATGTTCTAGAAAGGGTTTAAACTTCTCAAACGCAAAAACAATGGCTAAACATTCCAATTCATATGCGGAATATTTTTTTTCTTGGTCATTCAATGTTCGTGAAGCATAACTAATCGGTAGTCTACTGTTTTCTATTTCCTGATAGATGACTGCACCTAAAGCTACACTTGAACTGTCGGTCTGAACTACGAAAGGTTTCGTAAAATCGGCTAGTTGTAATACGGGGGGAGATATAATGCTTTCTTTTAGTTGTTCGAACGCATTTTGGTGTTGTGCAGTTAATTCAAATTTCGCTCCCTTCTTTCTTAAGGCATTCAGCGGTGCTGCTATTTCGGCAAGATGGGGAATATACTTGTGGGAATAATTTACCATTCCCAAAAATCGGGCTATACCTTTTGCATCTCGCGGGGGTAAAAATTCTCTGATTGCACGGGTTCGTTCGGGGTCTATGCTTACCTTTCCGTTGGCTTTCACGATGTGACCTAAAAATGAAAATTGTGGGACTGCAAAATTTACCTTTTTGGGGTTAACTGTTAATCCTGCTTTTTGTAATCGAGATAACACTTCACGTAGATGTTTAAGATGTTGTTCCATCGATTCGCTATAGATTACGATGTCGTCCAGGTAGTGATACACATATTTAAATTTAATATCATGAAATATTCTTTCTAATAGTCTACTACATGCGGAACTTCCTTGAGATATTCCAAAGGGTACTCTAGTAAATTGGTACAGGTTGAAAGGAACAGCAAACGCGGTTAGACGTTTGGATTCCTCCGAAAGGGGTATTTGGTGAAATGCTTGATTTAGATCCATTACCGTAAAGACTTTCGCTTTTGTGAAGTAATGAAAAGCACTATGGATGTCTGGAAGCAGGGTAGATTCAAATTCTATTCGTTTGTTTAATTGCCGGTAGTCCACAACTAGTCTATGTTTGTCGTGACCTTTTGGTACTAAAAAGGAGGGTGATGAATACGGAGACGTAGAGGGTTCAATGACTCCTTGTTCTTACAACTTGTTGATATGGTTCCTCATCACTTCCATCTTGGGAGGCGACAACTTGTATGGGGGTAGGCGTATTACTTTGTGGTCGCTCAGATTGATCTTATATTCTATTAGCTTTGTAAGTCCTAGCTTAGGTGTAAGAACGGTGGAAAATTCTTTTATTAATTTCTGCATTCTCAGCCTATCTCTATTTCCTAGATGAGATAATTCAGACTCTTGGTGTACTATGTGTGCAGTCGATGATCTAATACTTTCTTGTTCGTCAGTTTTACAATCAAAATTATACTTCCGTGTATGGTCGAATCTAAAATAATATTTCTGCTCATGGATGTCAAGAATTATTCCCGTTTTACTTATGAAGTCTGCTCCCAATATTAAGTCGGGTCCTAAATCATTACATACTAACATTGTAAAAAACCACATTAGATTCTTGATTTTTACTTTAATGGTGATGCTAAGTTTTATCACTATATTCTGTTTATTGGCTGTAGCACATTTTATATTCACAGCTTGACTGCGTTTCGCTAGGTTGTGTTCGAATAATTTATCTGCTAACTTTTGACTGATTAAGGTTCTAGTAGATCCAGAATCGATTAATGCGATGGTGGAGGTAACACCTAGGTCAATTTGTATTAGGGCAATAGACTTTTAGTCCAATCACATTTAGTTATCGCGTTACATTTTTCAGTAAACTTTCTAACATAGGGATCTATTTCTCTAGTGTTTCTTTTCTTTCCTTTTTTTTTATATGGTCGTACATTTCTTTGGGTTTACCGGATCTCAAGTTGCTGCGGAAGACACAGGATTTCGGGTCTCCCTGCCTTACATGTTTTTTGGATTAGGGTGTTTACGTTCGTATTGCTTGTTGTTACAGTTTCTACTTATGTGTCCATACTTACCGCAGTTATAACACATATTCTTATTATGAGGAGGTTACCTTGCTTCCTTTTTAGGTGGTGTTTCATTTGATTTACCAGGGCTGTGCAAATTGTGCGGTCTATTGAATACTCGCCTTTCACGCTGAGTTGTCACATCGGGCACTAGGGCTTGCAATTCTTTTCTATTCGCTTCGGTTGATTTCATCGCATGTCTGTTCTGATCTGAGTACCATACATTCGAAGAGTGGATACTGCATTGTTCTAAATCCGCAAAGGTGTTGGGTTGATTTATCAACGCTAAACGAGATCTTTCTTCTGGAGACAATCCTACTAAAATGGTGTCGACCATCTGTCTCTCATTCCAATCTACTTGCAGTAGTCGAGAGGACTCCCTGATGTCTGAGATGTAATGGGCCAATCTCTCGTGATTTCCTTGTACTCGTAGTACGGTCTTTCTCTTAAGTTCTTCATAAATGCCGGTGGGAATAAAATATTTTATTATTGTGGTATGCAGTTCTTCTACAGGAAGGGTAGAGCTTAATGATTCTAGCACACGATTCTTTAACGGGGGTTTACATTTAGGTAGGAGGACTTGCAAAATTTGCCAGTCATTTAGCTGCTGTAGATCCTTTATCTGCAGGAGATATTTGATGAAAATCAGTAGTTTAGGGACATTTAAACCATCAGTGTATGGAATTTCAGCTAAGAGTTTTTCTACGGGATGAGTGATTTTTCCATAGAGGTCTGCGTTATAATTTACGTGTGGCATCACTTTAGGAGGACCAGGTGATGCGTTCGGGGTTGTCAATTCATACATTCCGGGGCGAACCTGGAAACCACTGGGAGGAGGGGCTTCAAATATAGTCGGGGCAATTACATCTTTATTTGGGTATTGCTCTCGAGTAGGTTGTATTTGCGATACGGCGGGTGAGTCCCGATCCGTGTTGGGTGGAGGGTGTTCTAACATAGGGGATTGAACTGGGGAGATGTGTAGTTTCTTCAAGGACTCCTCAATTTCATCCATTCGGAACGAGTCAGATTTTCTTTGTAATTCATTGATAATAGTGGGTAATTGACGTAAAGCTTCATCTGCAAAACTTTGGACTTCAGGAGGTATTTCCGTAAGGTTAGGCCAGTTCAACAAATTTTTCATTCGCCGGGTTAGATGTTCTATCCATTGAGTTGTCCGCAATATTACTGCAGGAGATTTCTCGTCTTGGAGGGTTTGGAACAATAAAGTCAACTCACTATACTTGGCATTACACGTTTCTCTCTCGCTTTCATAATCGAGTCCGCTTAGGTTGCTTAACTACGCGGGTGTATCAAATCCACTTTTGCGTATAGACTTGCGCAATTCCGCGACTGTTACACTCGCATGGGGTAGACCACGTAAAAGAGCTTCATAAGACAGCTCGTCCTTTAATAGTAAATCTGGATTAAATTGTGCCATTTTTACCTTATTTCTAACACACTAAAATTTATTTAAAATTTATTTTACTACACTATACACTTATTACATAGACAATTTAATTCATGGTTAAAGCATTTGCATTGTTCATAAGAGAATAACCTCTCTTCTCAGCATGGACATAGCCAGGATTTTGTATAGGGGGGGGGCAGAGGACTAAAGGGTTACCTAAAAAGCGCCGGGGGGGGGGGATAAGCAAATTGTTTGGTCTCGGTATGTTATTAAGGCTCGTCAGTATAACTATGGCATACCTATTATAGGAATCTAAGCTAAAAAGAAATTTTTAAAATTAATCCAAAAGGGAATTTAAAAAAGTTTTACTCTATTGATCAAAAGCAGTGATTGTCGGATCTATTTAAAATACTTTTATGTTACTTTATTTGTGAGTTACCTCTCACATAAAATTTTTGTTTATTAGCTGCTTTTTAGTAACACGCACCGTTATCGAGTTAAAAATTAAATTTTTCCTTTATTTAAAAACTTTAGGAATTTTTTGTCTGGAATGAAGAAAACTACGAAGAAATGTTTCAGATTTAACCATAGTAGTGCACACTTAGTTTTGATATATTTTACTTTCGTGGCTGTACTAGGCACTGTTATATTCTTGGGCGATTACTTCTATTTGGTCGTTAAGAGGGTACCCTAGATTGTCAATATATACCGCAAGAAGTTCAAAAATATTTTAATTCAAGGGGTAAAATTAAAGATTGGAACACTTGATCTAAGAAAAGATGTTCTGGGGTGTCTGAGACCCCAAGATGCTTTAAGGGTTAAATAATCACCAAAAGTCACAAATAATAATGTGATTTTAATTAAAACGTGGCAACAATGAAAAAACAGAATTACGTACAAATACCGTGATGAATGAAAAAATTAAAGTTTTATAGTACGGTATGATATAAAATTAGTATAGTACAGTATAATTTTATACAATTATATATTTTTAAAACAATATTAGTTTTTTCGTATGCAAACTAGCAAAGGATATATTATCACAAAGTATTAAACTAAAACATGTTACTAAAATAAGTTAAACTAAAATAAAAACTAAATCAAAAAACTAAAAAATGTTAAACTAAAATAAGTTTTCTTGGATTTTCAGAAAACCTTTTCAGCACTTCCTTCTCCAATTGCTCCTTTTTTTCTAAAGCAGTTTTTCTGTGGACACTCATTAAGCATAGTCCATTGAGACGCTCCCCTGTCATCGTCGACCTAAGCCAGGTCTTTACTCTCCGCAACGTACTAAACGACCGCTCTACAGTACAAGTGGTGCAAGGCAGAGTAATAGAGATAAGCAGCGCTTTTTTTGTGGCCGGGTAAAAGATTTCAGCCTCTTTTACTAGATCTGCTATTGTCAGTTTTTTTAGCTGCTCTTTATTGAGTTTCTTCTTCTCCCACATAGTGTACCATATGTGGTAATTCAACTTCGGAGGCAACATCTTTTAAGTTATAATAATCTGAGAACTCCTTGACTTTTATTTTAAAGTCTTTCATGGTTATCTCGAGCATAATTAACGGATGTAGAGACAAAATTGAAAAGGCAGGTGAGTGTTCATCTGAAAAACGTGCCTCCAGTGAAGAAACTAATGAATCCAAGTAAGGAATTACCAAGGATCTGTTCCAGTACTCTAAAGGACTGGAAGCTGGAGGATTGGAGCGATGTTTTTGTTTTTGAATAGATCTTGGGACTGTCAATTCCACTCTAACATCTTTGGTAATCTCGTCGACACCATTTACAAGCTCTGTAGTAACTTTCTCTGCATCACTACGATGAGTTGTTATCACTCCAAGGATCCGTTTGATGTGTTTTGAGCATTGTACCAGGTCCAGGGTTTTAAATTGAAGAGCATTTACAACAGGTTCCAATAAGGCAGAATATTTGGCTATCAAGGCAACAGCAACAATAAATTCAGGTTTTGTGGCTGCAGAATGTAATTGAAATGCCTGATTCCTCGTGTTCGAATTTCCTTCTTCCAGTGATAATCTCAACAACCCTTCAACAATTTTTATGAAATGCTCGTTAAAAACTGAAATACTCTTGTATTTTTGGGACCATCGCGACTCACAGAGCATTGGAATGTTCGGGGCGTAGCGTCTTCTCAACACTGACTCTCTGAAGAACCTTATAATGTCTTTGATAGTGGCGATGGTGTTGCGTATTTGTGGAACACTATTCAAGTCATTTACAACAAGATTTAATTTGTGTGATGCACAATGAAAGAAGATAGCTTTCTCATACTTATTTCTTATAATTGATTGTACACCTCCATACTTGCCAGCCATAGCTGAACATCCATCATAACCCTGACCTACACATTTCTTAGGGTCAAGTCCTTCTTTTTCCAGAAACTTGTCTATCGCTGTTGCAATCGTGATGGCATTGAGGGCAGGAAGTTCCACAAAACCCACAAACTCTTCCCGAACTTGCATTTCTTTTTCATCGAAGAAGCGCAAACCGATAGACAGCTGCTCTTTCCCAGATATATCAGCAGTCTCATCTGCCAGCACGCTAAAGGCAAATGCCTTCTTTGCTTGTTCTATAATGTCATTTTTGATAACAGCTCCGCAGAGATCAATAATTTCATTCTGGATCTGAGGGGACATATATGTTGCATTTTTTCTCATATTAAGGATATCACAGTGACGTTTTAGTTCTTGGTCACCAGCATCAATTCGGAAGTGGATCAGGTCTTGAAATACACCTTCATGCTGCTCATTTCCCCTCAGAGGCAAATCATGGGTACCACAAAATATGATTGTAGAAATTATCGATGCTAAGATTTTTTTGTTTTCTTCTATTAGTATCTTGTGGCCCGATATCACCTGAACGTCGACAGGAATTTCGTCCATAAAGGTTTTGGCTGCACTGACTGCAGCTTTGTGCCAGTGGGTGGAAGCATGACTTTTGCAATTTTCATGTAAATGTTTGTAACGTATGAAAGGAGTTACAATGAACGATCCTAAAACACCCTTCACTGTACCAGGAAGGGGTGGGAACAGCACACAGAATTTGCAAAGTGCGCCTTTCGACCCCTTCGAATATGCTAACCAAGGGGAGTAAGTTTGAAGCCAACCGTGATTAAACTTCCTGCTTGAGAGGCCGACATCTTTAGCAAAGTCATAAGTAGTGGGTGGAACCCAACAGTTTGTCAACAGTTCCTTTTTTTTTGGCGCTGTCATCTGAGACGTCCGTCCGATCCACCGACCCAAATCATTCTCACACTCACAGCAGTCTTCAACATCAGGTTTAGGTGACTCGCTGAGTGTTGGAATGGTTGAAGCTCAACAGGGCAAGGTGCTGGTGAGGTTTTAACTTTCTTCTCGCTTTCACGTTTATCGCTGTCATCTAAATCCCTTTTTTTGCTCCCTAAAATAAAGAAGAGAATTCCCAAATAAAGAAGATCATGCAGGAAAAATTAACAAATTTATTTTTACATTACCGCATACAGGAAGGTGTGTCCAAATTTCTTTTAGTTTGTTACTTTTCTTTTAATTTTTTATTAAATGAAATAACTTTACATTTTTTCTAAATAAATATAATTTTTCACCGTTTAGACATTTCATCAAGAAGTCGCTAGGGTGGCGCTGCTGATGCCGAAACAAGGCGAATATAATTGAGCCGGTGAGAATGAAAGTGGCGTAAGTCACTTTATGGCTAATTGGAGAAATTTAATGGTTTGTTAAAATTGTTATTGAAAAATCAAATAAAAAGATACTGTAATACTAAAAACTGATCACTGTCTACATGTAAGTGATTAATCTGATTTATAAATATGTATTCTGCATGTTTTATATACTTTATATATTAAAATTTTATGACTTATGCCACTTTCATTCTCACCGGCTCAATTAACATAGCAGTTTTGAATATGGCGGAAACCAATCAGCAAGTAGGGATGGGTATCGATCGCCAACTTATTAATATTTGATATCGATAAAATATCGAGTCATTAACATCGATATATAAATATTATCGAAGGAAAACTATCGATATATCGGTCATGATTTAAGTTCAAGTTGGAAGTACAGAGATTTATAATTTCCCCCAAGTGAGTCTGTTCCGTCTTTGATTCTGTTTATCTTTTATGTGACTTGGATAGAAATAATGTAAAAAACAAACATCACTTAGACCAATTGTTATTATAAATAGTAAATATCGATACTTGGACACTCATTTAAATGGATGTTGAATAGCTGAGTGGTTCCTAAACTGTTCCGCATAAAAACTCAAAAAAGGTAATTTGAAACTGATTTTAAAATAAAACTACACGAAGTCAACTATTCTCGTATTCAGCTGTCAAGGACATAAACAAGAAAATAAGAAAACATTATCATAAAATAAGAAAAACATCGATAATTGAAAGGACAATATCGATATTTTGATATATCAATATATCGATACCCATCCCTATCAGCAATCTTAAGGCATCAGCACTACTATCCCTAGACTAGACTTATACTCTCATGCTTACTCTGCTACAACCCTGATCACAAGCGTTGTAAAAAAATTATATCCACCATCTTTTTTCAAAAATTTCACAACCCTGGTTATTACGCCAAGTAAGTGAATATTCGCAAAGTGGAACGAGACGAAATGGCCGATTAAAATGTAATTTTTTTTTCTTTTTTTATATCTTGTTATTGCGAGAGGTATTTTGAAATCATAAAATACACATCTGCTTGTAATTAGTGTATCCGAAATTTTAGTTTTGGAAATTGGAAGCGTCCGAATAATCGAAACTTAACCTAACTTTCTTCACTCAGGGAGAGTTCTGTAGTCTTGACTTTTTTGAGACAAAAAAAATAACGTAACCACTATAGGTATAATTATAAATACTATTACGTGACCAATATATTTTAATACTATTCAACGTTGTAGAAATATCCTGAAATTTTAGAAATCGACATAAAAAATTAATGGCTAATTTACCTTTAAAAAACTTTCGTATATCCATTTTACTACTAACTATTGATGTGTCCTGTAGGTACTGTGGATGAAGTGAGGTCTCTGATGAGGTTAGGCTATATTTAAATAAAGACGGAAACTAAAAAGAAGCTTGCAAAACTGAGTTGAGCTATAACGCGACTGGTCTGTTCACCAGGAAAATGGCGGATGCTTTAAAACTAGGGACTTACAAAAGCGGGAAGTTCAAAACTGTAAATTAACTATATGTTTCTTTAATTCTTTAAAGTAAAGTAAGGATAACTGTCCATCACTGCTCCTGTTCTAGCACTCCTCGCATGCGTTTTTTATCTACTTTTATTTTCTATTTTTTACTTTGTAACTTGATCTAGGGGGGGGCAGCTGCCCCTCCCTGCCCCCCCTTGGCTACGCCCCTGCTTCTCAGATAAAGACAAAAATTCCACACAGACATCAGTGTATTGTCAACGATCAGCTGTTCGCTGGAATGTAAGTCAGACTAGTTTTCTTTGTAAACAATGGCATACTTGTTGTATGCGTGGGAACGCGAGAAATACACTTGGGGTGAGGGATGTTATTGTTCTATACAACAATAGCTGATGGCTATCTTTATCGACTGGTTTCAACTGGCTCCAACACGGGGGTGAGTGTGAGGCAATGATACACGTTTTACACAAGTTACAGCCCATAATAAGCTGAGTTTTGTTATTAAATGTTTTACGTTCTAATTTTAATTTCTGTAATTCTATCTATTTTTTTTTTTTTTTTACTTCTCTCTCTAGTAGCAAAATTAAACTTAACGAATTTATTTACACGTAATCAAACTGGTCTAATTTAGTCAATAGTTTATATGTTTCACCGTGACAACAGACATACAACTTACATTCTATGCAGGCATATTCAGGAAACTACAGGTCTTGAATTGTCGCAATATAAACCTGTTAAAGACTGAACAGTTTGACAAGCACTAAAATTCATGTAGGTACTTGCATTGATGTAATACAATGATAGTTTGTATTATTTTTGCGTACGTTAAATAAATTATACACGAGTTCGTGCGTAATCTTATACAAAATAAATTCACAATGGTAAATTAATACTGTCGCCATTTTTCTTTCATGCAACTTACCCTTTTTGGGGTGACATGAAATACATTAACTGAGAGCATAGATCAGCAGAGAGTTTTCTATTTTTCTTTTACTACATAACAATTATTTCACACGAAAGCAGAGTGCCGCAATTCTATATGTGACACTCTGTACACGATCAATTCTTTTGTACAAAGCAGAGTGGTGCAACTTTATAACGTTCCGGGCTACGTTATAAATCCAGGGAACCCGTGATAATTGACGCTAGCCAATTATACAGGCTGCCTACGTTGTAACAAACTGAAAATCAACACAACATTTAGAACAAAAATAATTACTCTAATTATAGGACACAAGGGAAGGTAATTTAACTGATTTATGCACTCACTTCAATATGTAACAAGATGACATCTCTTTATTAACAAATGATATATATATATATATATAGATCCCATTACATAAAAATTTTCTCATACTGAAATAGTTAAAAGGGGTTTTCTGTCAAACAAACGATCAAACAGATCATGTATTTTACCTCGGATCCGAGTCTCTGTAAATCTAGTACAGACGTCTGAAATTTACTTTACTTATCAAGAAGGTTACATTGTTACATGAACACCATTTGAAGAATGGTATTATTTAGTTAAGGGATTAAAGTTATATCTCAAGAGTAATGTTACAACGTATGATTTTAGAAATTACTGGTTACATTTTTCGAAAACTTAATGCTTAGAGATGATTATTGTCTTTTTAAAAGACTTTGGCATGTATGAAAACTTATATTTTAAATGTACATAATTCGGTAGACGAGCTACCGAGTCACCTCTTAAATACGCTTTTTTTTCTGTCCATGTCCTGGGGCGTGAATCTTCGGTATTCTGTTAGTCGGGGCAGTCATCTGGGTAGTGTTTCCGGTGAAAGTCCTCTGGGTGTATTAACGAGGAGATGGATGTTATGCTGCGTGAAGTCGTGCTGATCCTCAGCGGTTCTGGTAAGTGTTGTTTAGGTGGTAGTCGTCCCTATCTGCAGTTGTGCACGTCACATATTTACTGGCAGCGTAGTACTGGAGTTTGCATCTTCTTTTTACATTAATATCTGAATTACATTACTCGAACAATATTCGAGAGTTCATTTTTTTTAATTAACTTGAGACATCACCTTATATACGAATTCTTTTACATTATCCCACTTTCTAACAAATTCCTCACTACATCTTCAATATGTAACTAGCTCTCCACGCTTTTAGTGGAAGCTAACACTCAATTAAAAATCAAAAAGAAAAACAAAACATTTTATGAAGAGCCCTCGCTTGGAGGTGTTTACAGTCTGAAAGCCGCATCGTTACTCTTTGCATTGTTACAACAGGTGGATTGCAATGACGCGGAGTGAGTACTCCGCCATAATATAGTTCCAACTCTTTATTAATAATACATTCTTATAGTAAGACAAAATAAACTATCTAGACTTATCTTGTTTACAGGGATTATTATAACTACTACTTGTGACTTTAAATTATTAATTAATTACATTACGATTTACAGATATTTCTAATTTACTGCCGGTTCGGTATGCACGTTGTGTCCGGAATGGGCAGGTCAACGCATGATAAATTTACTAAAGGGTTAACTGTATTATTCTTAACTTTTACATTCAGATTTTAATTACTTATTTAGTTAGATTTTCTTAATTTAATTTTCATTACTATTATGAGTTAGTTCAGGGTATATGGTTTAATCGTGCGATTTAAAGTACTTACTTACTTTCCGTTTTTTTTATATTTTTATTATTAATTTTTTTTTATTTATTTACCATTTAAATCGTCACAAAACGGATAAAAAAACCAGAAATATATAAATTTAATTTAGCCACGCATGCATAAACACAGGACATGAATTACCAGACATAACCAACATGATACTAATAAAACACATACCACACAAAGGCACCATAATGAACATTTGGGAAAATGTACAAATATACAAACACAAAACAAACTAATACCTGAACAAATACAAATCAATACAAAACATGACACAATTTTCAAAACACTCAACATCAAAAATGCACAAAATACTAATATATACACCACAATCACACACAATAATACCAATTTAAAATACCAAAAATCAACAGGAAACCATAACAACAACCAACCAACACACAAGTACTCCACAAGATTAAAAATTAAGAAGGCTGAAGATGGGAACACAAAGTGTCCCGAAACATGTTTCAAATAAGGGAAAACATCTTGAGGTAAAGTTATTATAAATATTATATATATATATATATATTTATATATTCAAACACTTTATGCTACAGTCTGTTTCTTGATGTATATATATTTAATATTTATAATCACTTTACCTCAAGATATTCTCATTATTTGGAACATGTTTCAGGTACCATCTTGTACCCATCCTCGGCCTTCCGGGTTAATGGGAAATTCTGTTTCTACTATTAAATTTTCTAGGTTTTTGTTTATGTTTTGAGTTAGGTTAGTTTTTGACATATTGTTTAAATATTCTGTTTCTTTTTTCTTAAATTCTGTGTTGCTTAGGTTAATGGTTCTGGGATAAATTGTATATTTATTTTTGTTTTTTTGTTGTTCTTGATTTTTGTTGTGTTGTTTTAATGTGGTGAGTTTTCTGTTTATTGTATTTGTTTTTTTTAATTTTTCAGATTTTATTTTACTTTCTATGTCATTGTATTTATTATTCCATGTAATTGGATGTAATATACGAGGGTCATTCAATAAGTAAACAAACAGCTGTGGAGCAAACATTTTGTTCAATCAATACAATTTTTTTCACCTTTCAACGTAATCTCCAGCAATGTCTATGCACTTGTCCCATCTCTTTACAAGCTTTTTTATTCCCTCAGCAAAGAATTCTTTACCTTGATGTCGAAGCCAGTTTTGGACTTTTTCCTTCACTTCTTCATTTCTGTTGAACTTGACACCACGCAAAGTCTCCTTGAGTGGGCCAAACAAGAAAAAGTCAGATGGGGCAAGGTCAGGGCTATAAGGGGGTTGAGGCAGGATCTCCCAACCTACTTTTTTATTGTTTCGAGCGTCAGTTTTACCGTGTGTGGGCGGGCATTATTGTGAAGAAGAATCACACCTTTCCTCTGCCATCCCGGACATTTCTTCTTCAATGCAGGCTTAACTTTATTCACAATCATGTCAGAATAGTACTGACTATTGATGGTACGCTGGTCTTGTAGGTAATCACAGAAAATTGGGCCTTGGGAGCTCCAAAAGATGGTTAACATCACCTTACCAGCCAATGGCTGGGTTTTGAATTTATTTTTGGCGGGTGAAATGGGATGCTTCCACTCCATGCTTTGTCGCTTTGACTCAGGTTCAAAATAGTGAATCCAAGTTTCATCACACGTTAAAATTTTTTTTTTTAATTCAAAAATGTTATAAGAGAACGCTGTTCTTCGAAAGTACTGTCCTCAAGAGGACATGCCATCATAAATAAAACTGTATTGGTTATGTTTATGCAATATATTATTAAACAGCTGATCAAAACTCACAAAGACGTTGACAGGTAACACTCCTGAAAGTTTCAATCAGCTGCTACAATTAATTTCTTTTCTACAGCTGTTTGTCTGTTTACTTATTGAATTACCCTCGTACTTGTTAGTTCTAGGTGTAATTTATATATGTCTAGTGTTATGTTGTTTTTCTTACTGTATAATTGGTTAATTTCATTTAGTATCCATAATTTTTGTGCCTGTTTTATTGCTTTTTGTGCGGTCATATTTTTGTTGTTTGTGTTTATGTTAACGTAATTAGGTGTCAATTGGTGTTTTTGGCATTGTCTATTGAAGTATATATTCATGTTTGAGTTCATTAGTTGTTTCTTTCGTGTTTGAAATTTATTTAATAATTTGGTAATGTGGTTATTTGAAAGTTTGGTTATGTTGTTTGAATTCATGTTAATGTTAGTTTATGTGGTGATAATTTGATATATATTTATTATATATCGTTAACTGATTGTTGCTTTTCACTTTTTTTATTGTTATTCACTTCACTTTTTTATTTCCACATTACACTATTGTCACGATTGGTTTAATAACCTCACTTTTGTTTTGATTACTTTTTTCTGTAGTCTTATTTACCTTGTATGGTATATATTTATATATTCAATAATAACAAAGTATTGCAGTCCAACGGCTACTCTGCTGTGGAGGTGAGGAGAGCTGCCCGGCTGAGAAGATCCGGTAGGCCGGGCGAGTCTGTGTTGCCCGAGGTTGTTGGCTCCACTGTCTTGCCCTACATCCATGGCGTGACTGACCGCATCGGCAAGCTGCTGAGTAAACGGGGCGTCAGGATGGTCTTTAAGCCAACCAAAAAGATCCATCAGTTCCTGCGACCGGTAAAAGACGCCAGAGATCCGCTCTCGTTGTGCAGGGTGTATAGTATTCCTTGTACGTGTGGCCAGGTATACATAGGCACCACGAAGCGTAGTGTCCGAACGCGCCTCTCTGAACATCGGAGATACTGCCGCCTGGGCCAGCCGGAGAAGTCCGCAGTTGCTGAACACGCTCTTTCCCACGACGATCACCGGGTAATGTTTGATGAAGCCCGGGTGTTGTCTTCTGTCCGGGGTTACTTCACTCGCCTGCATTTGGAGTCCATCCATATTCATAAGAATGCGTCTGTTGCTATGAACCGCCGAGGTGAAAGCATCTCCTTAAGTAGTGTCTGGCATGGTTTATTTTCTACGGCCAATCAGAGTGAAGAATGATTAACTGGCTTCTGATTGGTTCGCGTTAAGTACCTGAAGCGGCCAAAAAGTTATAAATAGAACCAGCATAGCCGTCTCTTACTATTGCTTGTCCCTTTTCACTGGGCGAATTGTTCGGCATTCCATCTTTCATGAACTTTTCTTGCTACTGAAGATGGCCACCGGTGGTGTGCCCGAGACGTCTAGCACTGTAACAACAAGCATTCGACCACGGCCTTTCAGCCCGGAAGCGTTAAGTAATTATAGTGGCAGCATTCTATTCACTATTTAACAGAATGTACAAAATACCCCTAAACAAACAAGAAACAGACAAAGAAAGAAATATAATATACCAAATTGCTTGTGAAAATGGATATAATAAAAACACTGTAAACAAAATAGAAAATAAAATAAAATATTAAATAAAAACTGAACAATTAAGAATTAATCAAAATGAACAAACCAAAAATAATAACAACAATAAAAAATGGGCCACATTCACATACATAAATAATAAATCGACAAAGCTAAGAAAACTGTTTAAGAACACAGACATTAAAATAGCATACAAAACTAACAAAAATAATCTACAAAAACTAAATATACACAACAAAGATAATACAACAACCAATGGTATATACAAAATTGAATGCCAAGATTGCAATAAATGTTACTTAGGACAAACAAAAAAACAACTGAAAATACGTTATTTTGAACACCTAAACGCATACAAAAAACCAGAAATATACAAGTATAATTTAGCCACACATGCAATAAACACTGGACATGAATTCCCAAACATAACCAACATGACACTAATAAAACACATACCACACAAAGGCACCATAATGAACATTTGGGAAAATTTACAAATATACAAACATAAAAAACAAAAACTAATACCTGAACAAATACAAATCAATACAAAACACGACACAATTTTCAAAGCACTCAAAATCGAAAATATACAAAATACTAACACATACACCACAATCACACACAATAAAACCAATTTAAAGTACCAGAAGCCAACAGGAATCCACAATAATAACACATATGTACTTCACCAGACACAAAATCCAGAAGGCCAAGGATGGGTACAAGATGGTACCCGAAACATGTTCCAAATAAGGAGAAAATATCTTTAGGTAAAGTGATTATAAATATTAAATATATATATATCTGTATTATTGATGAATACATTTAATTATCAGAGTACTTAGTATAACGTTTTATTTGTTACATTACCCAATTTAAAATAATAATCACAAAAATAATTTTGGAATGTAAGATTTATCACACACACACACACACACACACACACACACACACACACACACACACACACACACACACACACACACACACACACACACACACACACACACACACACACACACACACACACACACACACACACACACACACACACACACACACACACACACACACACACACACACACACACACACACACACACACACACACACACACACACACACACACACAGTATGTTATATTCTTACATACCGGTATGTAATATATTGCAACAATACATATATTTGCATATTTGCCCAGGGCGGTATGTTTGTAAATATTTAGCATAGAAAATATATGATGAACAGTTTTTAACAATATTATTGCAGGCTAAGAATTGTCAGAAAGCGTACACCTGCCCCGCGAGTGAATACAGCGCTCGTGTTTTTGTGTGTGTGAACGCAAGCTACGACAGGTAAAGTCTACGATGGGATGATGCGTACAAATTGTTGGTTTGTCTGTAATCAGGTTTTAACCGAATAAAAATAAACTAATTAATACATTTTAAACCTGTAAACAAAGACTTACCCCAATTATAAAAACACCATTACATTAAGGAAATTTTAACGAATATAGTGATGTAAAAGTATTGCAGAAATTTGCAATAATAAAGACGCTAGGTAATTTAATGTTAATTACTAGTGTAATTAAATAGTAATTAATAAGTGTTATATGTGAGTGACCAGAAAAAAAATTATGCAAACGATGATATCGCCCGTGCTACAAGTATGTTTACGAAATCGCGAAAATGAACCAAAAAGTGATTTGTAATTAAAAGGATGCTTTGCACAAAGTGACAATATCTAACAGGTCGAAAACAGTCCTGGACTTGTCAGATTGCCGTCCAGTATAAATACCACCGGCAATTTTGGGGCGGTCTCAGACTCAAGATATCTTCACACAATGTCACGCTGCTGGTCTGCCGATCGAACATCTTTACCACACACACCAAGACTTATGGAGGAACTCTGACCATCACAAACAACAAACCGTAGAGACAGAGAACACAGTATCAGCATAATCATCATCATCAGATTCTCAGAATTCAGGACACACACAACACACACACGCAACGGTAACGTCGGCAGTACACAGGTGATGAATAAACAATTATATTTTTTGTTTGTGAAAAGAACTCTTAAAAAGAAACTTATATGTGAACAATAAAGACTTAAAGTTGTAAATATAATCACTGTATATAAATTTAAATGGTAGTTAAAGAAAATAATTTAATTTAACAAGAAAATTTAAAAATACTAATCTTCTGTTGTATGTTAAAATTTGGGCATGTCAGTAGAAATAAATAATAGGTTGGAAGTAAATGTTATTTTTGTTTGTAAATGAGTTGCTATTATTATTTAAAATTTGAGTCAAAGTCAGACACACTGAAATAAAAAGTGTTTAGATAATTTGTTTAACATGTCTGTTTAGCTAGTAAGATTATATGGTTGTAATTTTTTATATGTCATGAATAGCATAGAAGGTTATACAGGATGATTCATGAAGAAACAGAAATACTTCGGGAGATGAATCTACATCGAAAAATAAGAAAAAAGTTCATATAAACATAGGTCCGGAAATGCTTCGTTAGCGAGTTACTGCTAGCAAAAGATTTCGCCCGGGTTTCGGTCCCCCGGGTAAATGAAGACTTTCTGAAATTCTGGGAAGGGGTGAATTCTGCTGTTTATTATGGTTTTTGACCTGAAAAATCAAATAAAACAGGTCGCAGAACTGTATCTCTGATAAGTTTCATGATATCCCATGTAAAACAGAAAAATCTTGCCTAAAAACAAATTTTGGAAAATTGGAAACAATTGGAATTTTTTGTTGATTTTTATTGACTTTATTTACACCATTTTTCTCAGAATTAAATTCTTTACAAGTTTTGTTTTTAACTTTTATGCATTTATTAGTCATTTAACAAAGTTATTGTACTTCGAAAATTATTGAAGGTTTGAAGTACAATAATTTTGTTAAATGACTAATAAATGCACAAAAGTTAAAAACAAAACTTGTAAGAATTTAATTCTGAGAAAAATGGTGTAAATAAAGTCAATAAAAATCAACAAAAAATTCCAATTGTTACCAATTTTCCAAAATTTTTTTTTAGGCAAAGATTTTTCTGTTTTACGTCGGATATCATGAAACTTATGGGAGATACAGTTCTGCGACCTGTTTTATTCGATTTTTCAGGTCAAAAACCATAAGAAACAGCAGAATTCGCCCCTTACCAGAATTTCAGAAAGTCTTCATTTACCCGGGGGAACCGAAACCCAGGCGAAATCTTTCGCTAGCTGTAACTCGCTAACGAAGCATTTCCAGACCTATGTTTATATGAAGTTTTTTTCTTGTTTTTCAATGTAGATTCATCTCCCGAAGTATTTCCGTTTCTTCATGAATCACCCTGTATAGCAGTGGTTTTCAAACTGTGCGTCGTGGCTCCCAGGGGTGTCGCGGCATTACGGTAGGGGCGTCGCGGTGGTTTTGTAAAAATAATATATTGAGTTGATTTGCTTTAATGATTTCCTCTAAAATAAAACAAAATTACCGAACTGGACCTGACCATTGGTTTCACAACGCAGCTGAGTATCGGAACAACGCTCGCCATGATGAGCTGTGCGCTAGTGATATCTAGCAGGCCGGCTTGTAAGTGTTGTTACTCTGGCAACATGGTAGGTAGATGGCAGTCGAATCGTACTACGTGTCGCATTTGTTTCAATTCAGTTTCAATCAGTTTGGAGGTTAGTTTTGTCTAATTTATATCGTTTTTTATCATTGTTTGTCTTCTGTGATAATTGTGTTTCTCTGTCAGTATGCATAAATTTTTAAATGTAAGTACAAAACGAGACATTTCAAACATATCATGCAGTTCTAAAGACATGAGTAGACAAAAATGCAGGAAGTATGACGACAGTTACTTGAATTTCGGTTTTACATGCACTATTATTGGAAATGAAGAATGACCACAGTGTGTCATTTGTTTGAAAGTGCTGGCTACTGAAAGCATGCTTCCTAATAAAATGAAACGACATTTGGAGTCAAATCATGGTAGTTTGGTAAGTAAACCAAGGGAATACTTTTCCCGCAAGTTAAAAGAAATGACAGAACAAAAAACAACTTTCACTAAACAAGCTACGATTCCTACAAAGGCCCTTCTTTCATCTTACAAAGTTGCCTACTGTGTAGCAAAGAGGAAGAAACCTCACACCATTGCGGAAGACCTTATTTTACCATCTGCTATGGACATGGTGTCTATTATGATAGGTGAGTCTGCTGCCAAGCAACTGGCAAGTGTTCCTTTGTCAGACAACACTATTAGTCATCGAATACTCGATACTCGATATGGCTGACGACATTAATGACCAGTTGTTTGAAAAACTCAAAGGTGATTTCGCTATTCAGTTGGATGAAGCTACTGACAGCCACACTGTTGTGCATCTAATTTGTTACGTGTGGTTTATACATGATAACAAGTATCATGAAGATCTTCTTTTCTGCAAAAACATAACTCTTGGAAGAAAAGCAGCAGACCTCTTTGAAATACTATACTCTTTTATGGAAGAAAACAACATTAACTGGGAGAATTGTGTAGGCATGTGTACAGATGGAGGTCGTAGTATGGCTGGCTGTTATGCCGGACTACAAGCTCTGATCCGTAAAGAAGCTCCTCATGCTATTTGGACACACTGTTTTATTCATAGAGAAGCACTGGAAGCAAAAAACATCAGTGCCCTTCATGAGGTTCTTCAGTCAGTGATAGAAGTGGTAAACTTCATTAAAAGTCGGCCACTTAAGTCCAGATGTTTTCAACCAGTGTGCGTTGATATGGGGGCTGAGCACATTTCCCTACTTTATTACTCTAACTCTCGCTGGCTTTCACGTGGGAATGTCTTGAAAAGGGTGTATGAACTCAGGAATGAACTTCACTGTTATCTTGTTCAAGAGAAACATTTGAGTTCCGAGAAGTTCGTAGACAGTGACTTTGTTTGTAAGCTGGCATATCTTTGTGATATCTTTGAAAAACTCAATTCATTAAATGTGTCCCTTCAAGGTAATGAGACCAACATTCTGCAACTGTCAGACAAAATTTCAGCCTTCAGAAAGAAACTACTATTGTGGAAGATAAAGTTGGATGATAGAGATATACATTACAGTTTCCCTGCTCTGCACACGGTTTTAGAAGACAATGACTTACAGTTGAGTGAAGAATTGAAGTCTGTGTTTGTGGATCATTTAACTGAACTTAATGTTCATTTTCCGAAGTACTTTGCAGAAGAGGTTGATCAGCACAACTGTATCAAAGATCCCTTCAGTACAGGACTTCCATTAACACTTACTACTGAAGAACAAGAGCAATTTATAGATATTTCTTCAGACTCCACATTAAAATCGACGTTCGTTTCCTCATCACTGCTTGAGTTTTGGGGCTTGGTGAAGCAGGAGTATCCACAAGTAGGTAACAAGGCCCTACGAGTTTTGATTCCTTTTGTGACATCCTACTTATGTGAGGTAGGACTTTCAGCATTGGCAGTCATCAAGACCAAATACAGATCGCGATTGAACGTCGAGAAAGAGATGCGAGTCGCAGTTTCTAATCTTGTGCCGAGATTTGAAGAATTGGTGATGAAGAAGCAAGCTCATCCTTCCCATTGATTTGATTTTGTTGCAAGAATAAGGTGTCATAAAATTAAAAGTCGATTAAAATGTGTTATGTATGTTAATAGTTAATGTAAAGAAATAAAAAAACACTCTTATTGTCTTATTCATTTGTTTTGAAACTTAAGTTTTTTTATCACCACACTTCGAGTCGGATGTAGTGTACGAAGGGAGCCGCAGGTATTTATGTTCAGGTCAAGGGAGCCGCGGACCCAAAAAGTTTGAAAACCACTGCTGTATAATATTTTTGTAAACTTATAAAAGAGAATATTTTATTTTATTTTTATTATTCAAAATTTTAATATTTGCATATTTTCTATTAATATTAATAAATCATAGAATGATTATTTTGAAACGGTTTTAATTAATTATTTCATGTCAACATCTCACTCCTCTTTGAAAATTATATTATTATTGTGCAACTAAATATACTTGATGCAACGAGAATAAAAAAATCCTGTGACCTGGACGGTGTAATACACTTCATAGTTGCATTGAGTACATGGTAATTTGTAATTTTTTATGATACTTGCAACGTTGCATAATAAATTGCCGTGCACAACGTGTGGCTCGACATATGTTAATTATCGTATATGTTCATAATTAATAAGTGTATTATTATTATTGTTATTAATATTATTGTATTGTAATTGAAATATTGTTGTGTGTTTCACAACTGGCGCTCAAGAAAACTGAAAGAGGGGAGAAATTGTTGGTATGAGATAGTTTAAAATAATAATAAATGTAAATAAATAATATTAAATAAAAACCAATAGAGTCGCGGTTTACCAATAATAATTAATATAAAAAAAAGAATTTAAATTTAATTCTAATACAACGAAATGGCTATACCGCAGAAAGGTGTTGATATTGAGGCTATGTTTAGAAATCTCCAGGAACAAATGCAAAAGAATAATGAAGAATTAAAAAAGAATAGGGATGAAGTTAAAGCTGAATTAGTGAAAAATTATGAACAAATACAAAAGAATAGCGAAGAAACTAAAGCCGAATTTAAGGCTGAATTAGCGAAAAATAAAGATGAAGTTAAAGGCAAATTTAAAGCTGAATTCAATAACCTTAAAGAGCAACTGACTACAAAACTCGAAGAAACTAATACCAGAATAGAAGTATTAGAAGCTAGAGTAGAACAGTCACTAAACGAACAAGCTTTAAAGATGGAGAATAGGTTTAAAGAACAGAAAGCAGAATGCTTGAAAAATTAAAAGAAGGTATTAAACAATTAGCTGAACACTGGAATGAAAAGTTTATAGAGTTTCAAAGCAGGAATAAGATGTGAGGATAAGAACAGTTAGTGAACAAATCCGGGAAAACATTAATAAAACGAAGGAATTGGAAGCCAGAACTACGACGTTGGAAACTGCTGTAGTAGAGTCTGCAAAATCCACCAAGGACTACTCAGGTGAAATGAACACACTTAAGGAAGATCTACGTGGAGAAGTAGAACATCTGAGAACGGAGATCAAGAGATGACCAGCACATATGATGATGTATCCAACACAGATAGAGGAACGGACCAAACTAGTATTCAAAGGTTTGAAAACAGAGAACCCAGTTGAATTTTTATTAAATTGTGAACGGGAAATGGAATTAATAGGTAATGCTTTAACTGATAAAGAGAAAATTGATTTTGTTAGTAAACATTTCCAAAATTCTGCTGCACGCTGGTATACTATTGTTCAAGATAATTTAACTACTTACGAGCAATTTAAAAACTCATTTGAAGGTTGCTATTGGAATATTCACACACAAAGACAAATACGAGACAAATTAGAATATGGTAAATATCAACATAATGGTAGACTTACCTCAGAGGAGTATGTCACACAACTCGCGGAAAGAAGTAAACACTTAAGACCCACATTTACACAACACGAATTGTTACTTAAATTAACACATCACTTTCACAGAGATATAAGATTAGCCATATACACACAAGGAGTTAAAACTGTTGAAGATTTATTAATTTTACTCACGCAGTCCGAACACATGTTTCACACCAATTACAGAAATAAAACTAATGTCCAAGATGAGAGAAAATGTGTGCTGAAAACTTCAGGGAGAGAGAATTTAAAAGAGAAGAGCGCAAAGTCGAGAGTAAAACAGAGGGGAGTAATACGAAGGGTGGATACACCTGCCCGAATTCGAATACGAAATTTACCAAACTATATACCCGGAATGTACAAACAATCGTTCAGAAGTCGACGAAGCCGACACCAGAAATGCCATCTACTTCAAAGCAGAGTTGACCGTCACATGAAGTAGAATGAACAGCTTATTTCCGCCTGATTTGTATGCTGACATCATAGCACCAGATATAACTGCAAGACGTGTGAACGAATGTAACGGCTGTCCAACTGTTACTGTACACATCAACAACTGTAAAGTGCAGGCATTGATCGACACAGGAAGCGAAATATCTGTTATTAGTAAGACATGACTACACAGCAACAAACAATATTTTAAATCGACGCCCACTCTATCTGTTAATGAATTTTACATAACCACTGCTAATCGTACCAGGGAACAAGTTAAGAAACAAATGTTTGCGAATATAACATGTGGGAATGTACAATGTGAATTACCCTATGTTAGTAGTAAATAAACTAGCCTGTCACTGTATATTAGGAATAGATGCTTTAAATAAAATGAAGGCTGTAATAAATATAGCTGATCAAACGATGACATGCACTCTGAATAATGTCACACAAAATATTAAATTCAATGTAACTGAAGAAGATCAGTCATCAAATATAAGTGAACCGGTAACTATCTCCAGACATTCAGTAACCTATGCGAATGATAACCCTCGTAGCGAAGAAAACAATGGTGAACACCACGGGGTAGAACAAATAGACACCTTAATTAAAGAGTATGCAGACATATTTAGCGAAGTGCCTACACAAACAAACGTATATCAACATTGCATCAAGGTCACAGATCCGTCAAAATTTGTGAGGAGGACATATCCAATTCCAATGAAGTATGAGGAGCAAGTTGAGAAAGAAATCAAAAGAATGCTGGATAATGACTTCATAGAATGATCGAACAGTAACTTCTTAAACACGCTGGTTGTGGTGAAAAAGAAGAATGATGAAATTCGACGATGTTTGGACAATAGCGTCGTAGAAAAGGATTTTGACTGTGCACCCACGGCAGATGAGTTGTTCACAAAGTGTGAAGGAGCTAAGTATTTAACTAAACTCTATTTAACCTCTAGTTTTTGGCAGATTCCCATTCAAGAAAGCGATAGAAAATATACTGCATTTCTATATAAAAAGTGCAACCAGCATAAGGTAGTACCTTTTGGTCTAAGCACAAGCCTAGCAGCCATTGTAAAATGTTTAGAAATTGCATTAGGTCCGGAAGTAGAACCTTACACCATGATTTTTGTTGATGGCATAGTGGTCATATCGAAAACATTAGAAGAACATATATATACGCACTATTTTTGAGAAGTTTCGACAAGCTCGCATCTCATTAAATTTAGATAAATGTGAATTTATGTGATTGTCTATAAAATTTTTGAGTCATATTATATCTGAGGAAGGTATACGATCAGATCCATGCAAAATAAGCAGTATCACCGAGTTCCCAATACCGAGAAATGTGAAAGGGTTAAGAGCATTCTTAGGTCTAACGTAGGGATCCCATATTTTTATAATGAAAAACCGGGACACTTACACACACAAAATTATGAGGGGGGGTCTCATACAAAACAAAATACCATTATTCAGAATACTTTATTTCAATATAAAAATCAGAAAAATTAAAAAAAAAAGTTAAAATAATAATGTGATGTCAAATAATGTTTTTTTCTCACTAAACCATGTTCTGTTACTTCTATATTAATTACTTGAGCTTGTTGATGTTGATGCTGATGGCTCTTCTGCTTGAATTTGTTTTTTTTCTTTGATGTCCTGCACACTGATAGCACAGTACTTGGCAGATGAATGAATTTTTTCTAGGAGCTTTTGGTCTCCAGAGATCATTTCATAGAACTCTGAGCAAGACACATGTTTATAATGTGTCTTAATGGTTAAAATTGACTGGACTGTGTCTAGCTGGAGCCGGTTTCTCTCGTGTGTCCACAGCGAATTCAATAAAGAAAAAGTTCTCTCAACTGACGTATTAGAGCCTGGCAAAGTTAGACTAAAACTTACAAGTAGCACTAACTCTCTGCATGCAATGTTTTCCTTCTTAAAATGTGCAGAGAGTTCTCTCCACCTTTCTTCAATCTTGCAGCAAGAATTATTCCACTCATTAATCTTATGTTCATCAGCATACATCTTGACATGGGTGTAATCATCAAACAGAATTTCATCGTTGATTTGAAGGTTTGGCAGAATTTTTTAAATTTCTTCTGCACATCCGGATTTTTTTTCCCATGTGAAGGAGGAAATATTCAAGGAAACCCATTCCACTTTAGTGAACACACTGAATTGATCACTGGACCAATCCTTAATATATTCTATTGCAGTAGTATAAAAATCACCAATGTATTTCTTGAATAAATCTTCAGTGATCAGATCCTCTTCAAGAAGAGTTTTCAGTTCTTCTTTCACATCTCCAGTGAGAAAAAATTCTTTCTGTCGCATATTGAGTTTCATGATCAGTACATCAATTTCTTTTTTAACTTCAAAACCAGTGGCTTCTTCTCGCTCAATTCTTAAAATTGCATCCGAAAACATTTTCAACTGAGCTTTAGAAACAGGAAGAAAACAAAATGTTTTCTGTTATTAAAAAATACATACAAAACATGTGGACATTTGTCCTGGCTCAAAAAATATGACTAAAGTCCTTCATACATGTCAACAAAACGATTAAGAGCAGGTTGAAGTGATAGCCATCTGGTGTTGCTGGCTCCTAGAACAGTTTTGTATTCAATGTCCACAAAATCACAAAACAATTTAAGATGTTCCACACGTACTGTGAACTGGTGGAAGTACTGAAACACCTTTCTAATAATTCCCTGAATATCTACTGATAAGACATCTGCAGCAGTTTGAACTACGTTATGGACTATATGAGCTGCACAGCCTACACCAATTACTTTTCGATTCAATTTTTTTTCAAGCTTGTAAAGAACATTATTATTTCCTTTCCTTTCCATCCCTCCAAAATTTGTATTTGTATTGTCTGCTGATATAACAATTATTTTATCAACAATACCACACTTTTCTGCAGCCTGAAAAATATGATCAACCAGAAGATCTGAAGTTTCTCCAGAAAGATTGGAAAATTCCAAAATTTCTGTACATATTCCTCTCTCAGGAATGAAATATCTCACTATTATAGGTACTATCTTCAGATCAATCGTCTATAGATATGCAAGCAAAGTTAGTTTTTTTCAGGTCTTCCAATATTTTATTTCTTGCATGGGGATATAAAACATTCACAGTTATGGCCTTGCATTTACTTTGAGCACAGCTAAACTTTTTATTCATAAATTGTTTTAAAATTCTTGAAGTACAGTCCATAGATTGAAAGCTGTGATTATGTTTAACAGAATGGTAAACAAATGTTGCCTCTTTTGCAGCCAGATCCATTTCTTCAGCTAACATATTTTTGTTTCTAAAAAACGAGGTTATCTGTTGGGTAGAACATTTTGCAGTCACGGCAGTCATGTGTTTTTTTTGTACTAACGTGATCAACGATATCCGATTTACCTCCATGGCTCACACTAAATACCGCATGGCAGATATCACATTCCACTTTGTCTTTGGGACAGTCAGCAGTTTCTTTTATAAATGGGAACTGCGCCTTTAAATTTTCACTGAAAACACACTTTCTCTTTGGCATTTTGTTGCTTTTTTTTAATTAAACTTCACTAAATAGTTTGAACATTAAACTGCCCGCAATTATTTTGAATATGAACAACGATAACCTATAACACTCAACACTAAACATGCGAACGAAAATGACGCAAACGAACGAACAAATCTTTCTAACGAATCGTAGTCAGGTTGACCAACAGTTCATCGGGAAATTCAAAATAACCGTACATGTTATCAGAAAATATCAAACTTTTTTGTATTTGTAAAAAACCAGGACATTTTTGCGTCCCGAAATGATTTGTCGGGACACTGGGACAAAGGTTAAAAATCCGTGACTGTCCCAGGAAAACCGGGACGTATGGGATCCCTATCTAACGGGATACTATAGACGATTTTCACCATTATATGCAGAAGAAATCAAACCACATTGGAGCTTACAAAGAAGAAAGTGAAGTGGAAGTGCGAACAACATCACACCAATGCATTCAACAAGGTCAAGGCACTGTTTGTGGAAAATATTATGCTACACCATCCACAACGTGAAGGGACTATGCAATAGGGAGCGTATTCTACCAAGAAGACTCAAAAGAAGAACTTCGAGTGATCGCCTACACAAGCAGAGTGTTCAAAGGTGCCGAGAAACATTACTGTACTTCGGAGAAGGAAATATTGGCCATTGTATATGCATTGAAACAATTCCGATATTACATCTATGGAACACACTTTGAAATCCACACTAATGACCAAGCTCTATCATTCCTACTGAAGTCCAGAATCACAAATGCGAGACTGATGAGATGGATTCTGGCCATAGAAGAATATTCTTTTACCATAAAATACTGCAGAGGAACTGACAACAAGACAGCATATACACTAAGTCATGTAACGGGACAGCTTAGGTGTACCCGTGGTAATTTGGGGAAAGTGAACACACAAAAAAAAATTGTAAATTGTATTTCTGAATTATAACGACGCAGGAAAGTGAGCGAAATGGTGTCAAGGTCACCAGTGAAATGCAAGCGAAGCAGCTAGTTTTTGCAGTATGATCTTTGACCTATGTAAACTATGCACTGTAAAAGTCACACCATATGATGTCAGAGGCGATCCCAGCTAGGCGGCGCTGCTGGAATGCAGATTCAAAATAATAACCCCGTCAAAATTGACTTCAAAACACGAAAGAACAAAAGATTGACATCACGTGATCCCCTCACTTCTTCGGAAATTAAGACATTAAATTTCGCCCCAGTCTACAATCTTCAGTCGTGCTGCACAGCCGCGAAAAGTTCCGGAACGAAATCGCAGGCGCCCGCAACTAAAAAAATGTGATTTTAGAACCAAATTCATAATTTAAATCATAATATGATGATACAGTGCGTAATTAAAATACAGTAACAGTTTCGATAAAAAATGGTGAAGAAAATGTGCGAAGTGATGGTAGGTACGCCGGGGCATTGGACTCTTTCGGACATATAGCCAGATAAGTAACCAGTTGGGGTATAACAAATTCAAAATTATGTCCTTTTAAAGACTTTGTTTTACCATCGAATAAAGAAATTGAGATCTCAAATGGGCATGGGGCGTGTGTGTGTGTGTGTGTGTGTGTGTGTGTATGGATGTGTGGGAGTAAAACTTATGTAAATGGCACTGGTTTACGTTAAATAAATTTAGTTTATGTTTTTCAATATCTGTTTCTTTTGTTTTGACAAGTTTAATTTTCTGTAATATCCTAAGAAAGAGTTAATGTTAAAATAACTAATGTACTGCATTATTGTTCTAATAGTAAACGTGTAGGAGAAGGAGGGAGCATATTGTTAGCATTGTCATTAATATACAACATCAAAAAACTACATAATGAATAAAACCAAGTTTACTTAAAAAGCAAGTAGATTTGAAGCACTTATTTGAATAACCCATTCTGTTCGCCTATAAGAAACCTGGTATGTAACAATTTTTATATGTATAGTTGGCAATAGGAAGATGGCGTCCGGAATTCGAAGGTAACATGCCTGTTTGTTAGTATGTAAGGTAAGTTTGTTTAGTCAAGACGGGGGGGTGGAAATGTATGGGATGCTCGGTAGAGAATTACGCCGGAAGGAACTTTTGTTTCAGATGCAGGAAACCAAGGCCGAATCAACGGAGAGGAACAATGACGTCGCAGAACAATGTACAACAGCGAGCAGGAGATGATCGCGGTGGAGCATCGAGGAATAGTGGAAATAATAACCAGAATGAGAGGGGTATAGGCAGAGCAGTACCACAGCCAGAATGGAAAACTGAGGCCGACAATGGAAGCAAGGACCGCACCATTGTCCACAGAGAGCAACAGGGTCCAGGAAAGAGATGAATATAAGAGTAACATAATACGAACAGATATGACGAAGCAGTTGTTAGAGGAAGATGACACAGGAATTATAGAGATGAAACCGGGATTAATGGAGATAATCGTCACCATAGAAGGTAAGAGTTTTAAGACATTGATAGATACGGGGAGTGAAATATCAGTAATTTCATAAAATGTAATGGGAGAATTGAAAGAAGTAAATAAAACCCATTCCATCATTACCAGTTGCGGGCATAACAGTAGTGGGGATAACAGGAGTACGAAGTAAAAGGGGTACTAAACAAATACAATTAAATATATTTATTAATGAAACTGAGTTTGAAAATACCTTTCTAGTAGTTAAGGGACTAAGCTTAGACGTAATCTTAGGAAATGATTTTTTTGGAGAGAAATAGGGCAGTAATTGATTTTAATAAACAAATAGTAGAATTTAATAGTGGGAGTGAACCAGTCAGAATTGAATTTAAGTGGGCGTTAGATAAGATTAGATTTACAGGAGTAAAAATGATACAGAAGCGGGTAGGCAATGGAGACATAGAAACAAGAGTGAACATATGTCGGGAGAGAGAGAGATTGTGGAGAATGAAGAGGGAGAGATGCATGTGAGTGATGAGAGAGTATGGGAGAATAGGGCGGATACATTTTTTAATGAGGGTGGAGTTGTAGGGAGGCTTCAATGACAGGAGTTGTGGGCAGTTGTGGAACGTTTTAGAGAGGTGTTTGCGGAGATGCCTGGGAAAGCCAGGAAATATGTGTCTGAGTTAAAGGTTCGGGAACACACACCCTACATGCAGAGGAGTTATCCAGTACCGTTTTCAAAGAGGAGAGCAGTGCAAGAGGAGTTGGATAGGATGATGGAGGGAAATATTATTGAGAGATCGATATTACCTTACTCGAATCTGTTAGTAGTGGTGATAAAGAAAGACGGGAGGGTAAGATTATGTTTAGATGCTAGGAAAATAAATCATATTATAATATCTGACCGGGAGTCACCCGAACCAATAAATGAGATTTTTCAGAAGTTCAGCGGAGTCAAGTACATGACATCTTTAGATTTGACAGCCGGATACTGGCAAGTTCCGCTAGCAGCAGAGAGTCGAAGGTATACTGCATTTCTCTTCAATGGTAAGAACTATCAGTTTAAGCATTTGCCGTTTGGGCTTAACACTAGTGTAGCAAGTTTCATTAAGTTTTTATATATGATATTGCAACCTAAGGACTTAAATTTTCTAACAGTATACATTGATGACATATTAATAGCGTCAAGGACATTTTCTGAACATTTAGAACATCTTGAGTATGTGTTGAATAAATTATGGAATGGGGGACTAACGATTAATTGGGAGAAGTCTAAGTTTTTACAAACAGAAATACATTTTCTAGGGTTTATTATTACTCCAGAAGGAATTCTAGCTAACCCGGATAAAGCAGAAGCTATTATGCGCTTCCCAGAACTGAAGAATATTAAACAGATACAAAGTTTCTTAGGTCTGTGCAACTTCTATAGAAAATTTCAGTAAAACTACGCACAGACGACGTCAAGGTTAAGTGCCGTTTTACAAAAGAATAAACAGTGGAAATGGGGTGAGAAGGAAAGGGATGCATTTGAGGAAATAAAGCGAAAATTCTGTAACATGGTAATGATGAATCACCCTGATTTCTTGAAAACTTTTTATTTACAGACTGATGCCAGCAACGCAGCAACGTCACCCTGGGAGCAGAGTTATACCAGAAGGATAGCGACAAGATGTAACTTTAATTTCTCTGTTACAAATTAATTATTTTTGTAAAGCAATTATTTTGAGATTTTATCGGGCGCCATGTTGCAAGACTGTGCAACCAAAATATTATGCTTACCTTGCGGTCGAGAATTCGTGTTAGCGAACCAGTAATTGCAAAATGTATTACCTGAAATAACTCACTCGTGCTTGTATTTGTTACCAATGACATTACCCTTTATTTATATAAACAACCCTACTTACATATTGAAAAGACTCTACTATGTGCCAAACATGCACGTGTTTACTATGCATCTATGCGTAGTCCCATTTATCTGGTAAACATATATTCTCCCTTAAACATTTTATAGACCCTCCAAAATAAACATGTGTTATAACTACTATATAATAAACATGATAAACGATAAATGATATTGGCACAACCCAGCACTTATTAATCATATTTGTATCAACTCTCTCACTCTCTCCCTTTCATGCTCTGGTACATTTTCATCACAATGAGCTCATTTGAATAAATATTTAATATTTGATTAATTTTGAATATAAAGATTTTATATATCCTTTTGAATGTAACGATTTTATATTTGAATAATACAATTAGGTTGTATCAGCCAATTGTTCTTAGCTGAACGCTGATCGCAAATGTCCCATCGTAGATCACACCCTCTCGTAGTCGTAGCGTCCTATCGCAGATCACACGTTTTCAATGTTGTTTCAACTCACAATTGGTATCAACCCTGTTAATATAACTGTTACAATCACATATTGAATAGACTTTTAGTGGTGTAATATTTAGATAAACTAAACTTGGTGAATTTGCCGGCCTTGTGAATTGGCCGGCCAGCACACTTCACGGTCGAGATGAAAATGACAGCGTTTCATCACTGAGCATTGCAGAGGTGGGGCAAAACTACGACACTGGTTCTTTGTTTGAACGGCCAAACCCCGTTTGGTTACAAAAGTATGTATTACGTCTTGCATTCTTTCAGCTGACGTAATCATGGGCTAGGCTTGTTGACACGTTATTATGACGAATGTTTTTTGCTGTTACTGTGATTTTCCTTTGACCTCGACACAAATCCTGTCCGCTCAATATTATGTTATTGAAAATTCTCACTAAAACTTCACCAATCTTTTATATGGTATTTTAAAATAAAATACAATAATTATGTTGTAGAACCATTTTTTTCCAAAATTATTATGGTACCAGAATTGTACCGTTACAAAACCCCTTCAATGAAAGATTTTATGCCGAAGCATAAAAACTCTCATTGACACATTCGTACTTCCTAAAGGGATCAGCTAGGATATGTCGCCACAACCCCCTTACTATTTATGTGAAAGAATACAACAACTCACCCGTGGTCCGATGATGGTGGCAGTACCTGCATGACCTTACTGGACTTCTCCAGAGAGATCCCAACACCATAAGGCCAATCAGGCGTGTAACGTTCCTGCTCTGACGCGCTGGCCAGCTCAGGACCGCCATCACAACATCACCAAACACTGAAACAATAAATCAGAATATCAAAATAGTGGCTTGGTATAATGCTATATCCCTAACTGATCTGTTTCCACTTAGCTATGTGCTGGTTTGTGTTAAGAAGCACTGGGTTTGCTTCAACTTAACAAGAATTATATAGAAGTGCCATTCTCTTCATTGACTACCCTTAACATTATAAAATCTTTTCGATTCCCATCGATAATAATTAACCTTTTTTTTGTTTTCATAATTAATATAATTATAGAAGAAACACAAATCTTTATATTACAATTAAAACATATAATCCAAAATTTATGGATACAATTACCAAAGTCTCCCTCTTCCTCAAACATTGTATATAAAAGAAATTTACTATTATTATTATTATTATTATTAATATTATCATTAACAGTAAGTAATCCGGCGCTGTTAACAATATTTACCCCTCTTTCTCCTCCACACACACACTATTTCTTATACATACATATGATTCATGTTCAAATTCCTATGCTAATACATAATAATACACTCATCATTAATATTGCAAGTATTACATTAAAATAACCAATTCACATTTAAGCTTGATTATAATTTACACACCCTACCTCTTTAAATTTGCGTATAAAATTATAACATTACATTTTAGTTAATTAATTAATATAATTTTAATTATTAAACTTTTATTAATTAGTCATCAATTATTTATTGTTTATTTATCATTTAATTCTTCACAATTTCAAATTATTATTAATACTCATATTACATTATTATTATCTCATTTCTTATTACCTTTCTACTATGAATTTTCTACTTAAACCTTCACATTTTTATCATTAATTAGTCTGGGTGACTCCTGTATTCCCTATGATTTGACTTATTATATAGGCACTAACATTTATAATCTTACTCATCTTTCTTTCTACTAACCACTACTAACAACCAGATTTACATATTATGACACCAATCTCTTAATTATAAACACCTTCACTAATTCCATTTAAAGCCTCTGGCACCGCTCGTCTTTGTACTCGGATGTGTGTTCCCTACCTGGCCATATACATTCATAATTTTTTGCCCTTCCAAAATATCAGCAAACACTCCCTTAAACTACGCTATTACCTGCCACAACGCTATACGTTGGTCACTCCTTACACCTCACCCCCACTACAAAATATCATCATCAACAAATATATGTTTACCCTTTACTTTACTCACCTCTCTACATATAATCACTACTACTGTGTCCCTAAAATATCTAATACTCTCTTTGTGTATTATTTTCTTTAAAATTCTTATCTATCTAACTCACATTAACTTTAATTACCTAACTCACATGCCTTTATTTTAATAATTATCATCCAATCTCTATCCCCTTTTAAACACTTTACATTACTGTGATCATTGACAATTTCATTAGAAAAATCATCTCTCAGTCATAACAATACATCTCAATATTCAAATATATATTATACTTAATCATTTATTATTCATTAGAAATTTTCTTCATTACAAATTAATAATTCAACTTCATTACACAACCTTTCTTTTATACCACATTAATTGAGTAATTAATCTTCAATTGTTTAAAATTTCACTATTACTTTCACTTGTTTAGTCAAAGCAAAAACATGTTAATTGTTATTATTAAATCAATTAAACTATAATTTACTGTTACATACATGGTGTACATAAAATTTACCTGTAATACACAACATCAAAATACACAAATACATTGACATTAATACACACAAAAAATATACAATCCAACTTATTATTTTATCATTGATCAAAATCAGTTCATATACAGTCCATTTCAAAACCACTGTTCACATATATTAATGTTCGTTACACAATAAAACAATCTATCCTCCATCATTGAATAACAGTCGAATCTTAGGTCTATACAACATATTTTTTATTAAATAAATGATATTAATATTATCAATATAATATTTATCTAAGTTTTTATATTCTTCCACAATCTCGTTTGTATTAATAGGTTTATTCCATATCAGTGTATCATATACCATGTCATCATCGGTTATGGTTCTGTCTACCTCAGTATTATCTGTCATAATCATGTAAGTCATAAAGTCATTCTTATCGTTCTCATAATTATCTACTACGACACCTGTTACTTCCCAAGGTAAGTAATTGTTATCATTATTATCATCATCTACTATTATTGCTATCTCAATTTCACTACAAGGTAAGTATTCGCTATAATTATCCACCATCTCTAATCCTAACCTTTCTGCAAATTCTCTATACTTTCTATTTATCTTAAAAATCTCTATTACTCTCTTTCTCTCTCTCTCTCTCAATATATTTCTCACCATAACACCAAGCTACACTCTCTCTCTCTCTCTCTCTCTCTCCAAATATGCAGGGGTCACCAACTCATAATTACTGCACCACCTATGAGGTACACAAAAACACCAGGGAACTCTATTTGTAGACCTATCGTCTCCCAAATATAAATCTAAGGAACTCTCTTCCTTGCTAAACACACGTGAAGCCATTTCTTCACCCCCTACTACAACATCAAGGGAAAATTCTACCCCCTGCATCCCTTTTACAAATATACTTTCTCTCAGCTCTCTCTCTTTCTCAACACACACAAACATCTCATTATCACTTCCAATATTCTCATCATCATTTTCTAACACCATGTTCTTAATTATATCATTATTACTAACTGTAAACTCATTATTCAAATTATCATTGTTACTCACCTTATTAATTAGCACTTTGTTTTTCGTCATATTTTCACTGCTACTTACCTTCTTATTCTTTATTTGACTTAACCTCTCATCTAGCCTTTTATTCACTTCGTCACATTGTTTATCAAAATTATCATTTCGTTTTTTAATTTCATTTTTCAATTCGTTGAACTTTTCATCAAAACTATTTCTGATTTCATTTTTCTACTCGTTAAATTTTTTATCAAAATTATCAAATCTTACGCTCTGTTCATCAAATATGTCATTCAAGTTATTATATTTAACATTAGAATCACTTTTCTGCTCATCTAACTTCTTGTCTTATTTATTAAACTTCTCATCAAATTTATTTAATAGTAACTGCATCATGGCAGCTGTATCATCTGTTTTATTTTCCTGACGACTTGAGATGGATGTTACTGGTACTGATTCTGATTGTACAAATGCAGTCGTACTCAATTCGCCAATCTGACTAATTGGTGTTAGTGGAACATCCATCTCACTAGTCAAATTTTCATCAGTTGTACTGATTTCTAATGTTTTATTGTCATTGGTACTCATTTTGGTTCTTATATCTCTAACACATATATGTTTATAACCTCGTAACTTAACCCTATCTTACGCATGTGTTTGCGTACTTTTGAAATTATTTCAGGTAATTATTTCGCATTTCTGGTAGGTTTACTCCACATAAAATTATATTTTATATAGAGTCCAAGTTCGGCCGCGCCAATGTAACTTTAATTTCTCTGTTACAAATTAATTATTTTTGTGAAGCAATTATTTTGAGATTTTATCGGGCGCCATGTTGCAAGACTGTGCAACCAAAATATTAGGCTTACCTTGCGGTCCAGAATTCGTGTTAGCGAACCAGTAATTGCAAAATGTATTACCTGAAATAACTCACTCGTGCTTGTATTTGTTACCAATGACATTACCCTTTATTTATATAAACAACCCTACTTACATATTGAAAAGACTCTACTATGTGCCAAACATGCACGTGTTTGCTATGCATCTATGCGTAGTCCCATTTATCTGGTAAACATATATTCTCCCTTAAACAATTTATAGACCCTCCAAAATAAACATGTGTTATAACTAATATATAATAAACATGATAAACGATAAATGATATTGGCACAACCCAGCACTTATTAATTATATTTGTATCCATCCACTCTCTCACTCTCTCCCTTTCATGCTCTGGTACATTTTCATCACAATGAGCTCATTTGAATAAATATTTAATATTTGATTAATTTTGAATATAAAGAATTTATATACCCTTTTGAATGTAACGATTTTATATTTGAATAATACAATTAGGTTGTATCAGCCAATTGTACTTAGCTGAACGCTGATCGCAAATGTCCCATCGTAGATCACACCCTCTCGTAGTCGTAGCGTCCTATCGCAGATCACACGTTTTCAATGTTGTTTCAACTCACAATTGGTATCAACCCTGTTAATATAACTGTTACAATCACATATTGAATAGACTTTTAGTGGTGTAATATTTAGATAAACTAAACTTGGTGAATTTGCTGGCCTTGTGAATTGGCCGGCCGGCACACTTCACGGTCGAGATGAAAATGACAGCGTTTCATCACTGAGCATTGCAGAGGTGGGGCAAAACTACGACACTGGTTCTTTGTTTGAACGGCCAAACCCCGTTTGGTTACAAAAGTATGTATTACGTCTTGCATTCTTTCAGCTGACGTAATCATGGGCTAGGCTTATTGACACGTTATTATGATGAACTGTTTTTTGCTGTTACTGTGATTTTCCTTTTACCTCGACACAAATCCTGTCCGCTCAATATTACGTTATTGAAAATTCTCACTAAAACTTCACCAATCTTTTATATGGTATTTTAAAATAAAATACAATAACTATGTTGTAGAACCATTTTTTCCCAAAATTATTATGGTACTAGAATTGTACCGTTACAAAGGAACATCACACAATAACTTTCGCCAGCAGATCCCTTTTGGCAGCTGAGAGAAAATATACAACTACAGAAAAGGAGTTACTGAGTATCGTGTTCGCTGTGGGAAAGTTCCGCACATACATATTAGGGAACAGGACAGTCATCAGGACGGACCACAAAATGCTGTCATTTTTGAATACCTGGAGATTAACGCATAGCCGTCTAACCAGGTGGGTACTAACATTACAAGAATATAATTTCTCATGGGAGTATATTAAGGGGACAGACAATAAAATACGAGACACTCGTTCCAGGTTAGATGTTACAGAAAACAAAACAGGGAGGGATCTGAAAGAGATAGAGATTTTTTGTTTAACCAGGGAAGATAGACTTTTTGGTGAGGAGCTAAGAGATATTAAGAATATGCAAAGATCAGATAATAAAGCGGGTAAAATAATTGTTAGTCTAGAAGCGGATTTAGATGGGTCTGAATATAATACACATTTTCAAATATATCAGGGAATTTTGTTCAAAAAAGTAGAAGGGGGTGAGCGTGATTGGAGATTGGTTGTACCAGAAGGGTTGATAGATAGAATTATTTGGGATTGCCATATAAGGTATGGGCATTTTGGGGTGAAAAAGTGTACAAATGTTTTAAAGGAGTCATGTGTTTTTAATAATATGGAGAGGCGAGTTCGAAGGTTGTTACGGGTATGTGATTTGTGTCAGAAGTATAAGGTAGTGAACTATAGGGTAGAAGGGGAGTTGAATATTATATTAAGGTGGAGAGACCGTTTGATTTAGTTGCTGTAGACTTATATGGGTCATTGCCCAAGGGTAGGGGTGGAGTAATGTATGTTTTTGTTGTTTTGGATACTTTTTCTAAGTTTGTTAAGTTATATAGTGTGAAGAGAGCGACGAGCAGGGTGCTGAGTGAAAAGATAATGAGAGACTACATGGTAAAGATAGGGAAACCAAAGATAATTTTATCAGATCATGGGCCCCAATTCATCAGCGGTGGGTGGTGGCAGACTCTTGGATGGGAAGGCATCATAACCAAGCATACGGCAGTATATTATCCACAGTCCAACCAAGCAGAACGGGTGATGAGAGAGATCAGCCGGATATTTCGAGCCTATTGTCATGCCAAGCACAGTGAGTGGGCATTATACGTGAAGAAGGTAGAAGAATGGTTGAACAGTACCACCCATGAATCCACCAGGTTTACGCCGTATGAGTTAATAAAGGGAACAAGGCCGCCTAGAATATTGGAACAACTTTTTGATTATCCACCAGAAAATCAGACCATCGACATGAATGTGAAAATCCAACTAGCAAATGAAAGTTTATTAACCAAAGGGGAAAGGAGAAAGTGGAGGCATGATGAAAAAGGTAAGTGGACTAAATATGAGGTAGGACAGTTGGTATTGGTGCAGAGACACGATTTGTCTAGTGCGCAAGATAAAGAGATAAAAAAAATTTCCTGTTACACGAGGGACCATATGAAATTATAGAGGTAAAGATGAATAACACATATGTGTTGCAAAACCAAGCCAAACAGGAGATAGTAGGTACACAGAACGCGATGAATTTGAAGTTATATTGGTCACAGTAAATAAATGAATTTTAAGCTATTATTATACTGTATGTATTCAGAAGGGACCCTTTCCCATTTTCGGGCGGTCATGGCTTCACCATCCCTGACCGTGGATTTTGGCTGTTTTGAGGCAGACCATTGTTGGAGGTAACCTCAACTAGGGGGTGAAAGCAACGATGGTCCTACTCCACAAATTGGTGCAAGTAGAAATTTAATTTTATTGTTGAACAGGGAGGGGGACCCCTAAATTTCGTGGATGGAATGTAAAAAAAAAAAATAAATAAATAAATAAAAAATCAATTGGCAATTGTCCACGAACAAATAATGGTTTTATTTTATTAAATAGAACATCCAAAATTTGATGTAAATAACAAGTGCGACTCGTTAGGAGTTGTTTAATTCCCTAATAGTATAGTCAGTAATGAATAACTATGCTGTTAGGAAATGAAATACAAACAAATAATTTTAAGGGGCGGACAAACGTATGAAGGAGTAAAGAAGTAGTTGTAATTTAGATTTAAATTTAGAAGGGTTAAGGTGACCAATTAGCATTACAGTACACTTGTTGCACTTGTTAGAGATTATTGTTGGAAAATAAGTTAGAATGTGAGCATGTGTACCTAGTTTAACTCTATGATAGATAGTAGCTGAAATATCAGAAATAAGAAATAGCAGATCAGTGTTTGGTAGTAATGAAAAGTAAAATTATGTAAATTGTGAATAAAACAAATGTTGTGTGCAATCTATAGTGGAAGTGGAGTAATTCAAAGAACATAGTGAAGCTATGGTAATAATATAGAACTGATAAATGGACAGTGAAATTTAAATGATAATGTTTATAAAATTTGTTGTAACAAATAATGATTTCTTTTACTTTTTGTGACTTTTAGGGGTAATGTAAATGTATAACATGTTTTAAATAGATTCCCCACTTTCGGGCGGTCCCGGCCTTACCAGCCCAGGCCGTGGTTTTGGATGACAACTAACTATGGGCAGACTTATTGTAAACTGACCATGGTTGGTTGCCTATGAAATTGGTACAATTTAGAAATTAACAGGGGGCAAATCAGGGGAATCAACGTAACTATGGAACAGCGGCTACCACCGAATGGGGTGATAGAACCGTATTAAGGGCGTATGAATCATTATAGTAGGATTACTGGTGTCCTCGGACATCAGTAATGCCGAATATTTATGTAACGCCGAAGCAAGAACGGTGTAAGCAGCGTTTGCACCCTAATAAATTTCAGTTCTTGTGGAGGCAAATGGCCGCTACAGTCCAACATCATTAAGCAATAGAGTGTGTGGAAAGGAGCTGGCAACAATTTATGCAACAAGGTAAATGCCTTACACGGTTTACCCGTGAGGTGATTTACCTAATTGTTACTGTGTAAAGGGGGATGTTAGAAAATGATGAAGAAGGAGGTTACTAAACTGTTAGTAACGAGTTATTGAGTATAAAAATGAATTATGTTGATGATGTAGAAGGTGTAGTTGCTTTTATGATGTAATTAAATGATTTAGTAGTGATCTGAGGAGTATTATGAAGATGCTTAATGATGTTTAAGTAAATAATTTGTTATGATGTAGTTGATTTAAATGTGTTTTATTCTATATAAGAATTTTTTTAATGAATTTAATTATTTTGAAATGTGACTTATAATATGGAAGGTATTTGTAATGTTGTAATGGGGAAGGTTTATTTAAATTCTGATGGGAATCAGGGAAATATTTTGAATTTTGGAACAAGATTTAACAAGAGAAGGGCATACAGAATGTTAGTATTGAAGTTTCAATGTTTATATCTATCATGTTATGTTAAGTATGTATCAATGTATATGTTAGAAGTTAAGAGGAAAACCAGTGCTTCTTTACGTAAACCAGCACAGCTAAGGGGAACCAGATCAGTTAGGGATATGTTATTATACAAGGCCACTATTTGATATTTTGATTTCATGTTTCAGTGTCTGGTGATGCTGTGGCAGCGGTCCTGTGTTGGCCTGCGCATCAGAACAGGTGCGTCAAGTGCTTGTCTGGCTTTGCGGTATTGGGATCTCGAGAGAGAAGTCCAGTAAGGTCATTCAGGTGTGACCACCATCCCTGGACCAAGGGAGGTAAGTTACCCATGATTTTAATAAAACAAAAGGGGGTTGTGGCGACATATCCAGACTGATCCCTTTAGGAAGTATGAGAGTGTCAATGAGAGTTTTTATGCTTCGGCATAAAGCCTCTCATTGAGGGGGTATTGTAACGGGACAGCTTAGGTCTACCTGGGGTAATTTGGGGAAAGTGGACACAAAAAATAAAAATTGTAAATTGTATTTCTGAATTATAACAACGCAGGAAAGTGAGCGATATGGTGTCAAGGTCACCAGTGAAATGCAAGCGAAGCAGCTAGTTTTCGCAGTATGAACTTTGACCTATGTAAACTATGCACTGTAAAAGTCACGCCATATGACGTCAGAGGCGATCCGAGCTAGGCGGTGCTGCTGGAATGCAGATTCAAATTAATAACCCCGTCAAAATTGACTTCAAAACACGAAAGAACAAAAGATTGACATCACGTGATCCCCTCACTACTTCGGAAATTAAGACATTAAATTTCGCCCCAGTCTACAATCTTCCATCGTGCTGCACAGCCGCGAAAAGTTCCGGAACAAAATCGCGGGCGCCCGCAACTCAAAAAATGTGATTTTAGAACCAAATTCATAATTTAAATCATAATATGATGATACAGTGCGTAATTAAAATAATGTAACAGTTTCGATAAAAAATGGTGAAGAAAATGTGCGAAGTGATGGTAGGTACGCTGGGGCATTGGACTCTTTCGGACATATAGCCAGATAAGTAACCAGTTGGTGTATAACAAATTCAAAATGATGTCCTTTTAAAGACTTTGTTTTACCATCGAATAAAGAAATTGAGATCTCAAATGGGCATGGGTGTGTGTGTGTGTGTGTGTATATGGATGAGTGGGAGTAAAACTTATGTAAATGGCACCGGTTTACGTTAAATAAATTTAGTTTATGTTTTTCAATATCTGTTTCTTTTGTTTTGACAAGTTTAATTTTCTGTAATATCCTAAGAAAGAGTTAATGTTAAAATAACTAATGTACTGCATTATTGTTCTAATAGTAAACGTGTAGGAGAGGGAGGGAGCATATTGTTAGCATTGTCATTAATATACAACATCAAAAATCTACATAATGAATAAAACCAAGTTTACTTAAAAAGCAAGTAGATTTGAAGCACTTATTTGAATAACACATACTGTTCGCCTATAAGAACCCTGGTATTTAACAATTTTTATATGTATAGTTGGCAATAGGAAGATGGCGTCCGGAATTCGAAGGTAACATGCCTGTTTGTTAGTATGTAAGGTAAGTTTGTTTTGGTTAAAGAAAGATAAACATTACAATTGGCGCCCGAACAGGGAACTTTGGGGGACACAACAACAACATAACCATGTACGTAATGAAGATATTTAACGAGGCGAAATACTTAGAACCGCCATTGACGTTTCGATCGTTTGTTAGGCATGTCAGTAAACACCTGCCCAGGGAGTTACAAATTACATTAATGACGAGAGAGGTAGCGGATATCAATGAATTAGAGAATGTATTAGACTTGTTTCAAAGCATTAGGGACCGTGAAATAGGTAGGCGTCCCAACCAACGAAGTACGAATAATAGCGGCAATTATATGCCACAGAGGGGTGCACAACCGCGACAGTCGTACATTAAACGAGAAAATCATAGTCATGACGGGGGGTGGAAATGTATGGGATGCTCGGTAGAGAATTACACCGGAAGGAACTTTTGTTTCAGATGCAGGAAACCAAGGCCGAATCAACGGAGAGGAACAATGACGTCGCAGAACAATGTACAACAGCGAGCAGGAGATGATCGCGGTGGAGCATCGAGGAATAGTGGAAATAATAACCAGAATGAGAGGGGTATAGGCAGAGCAGTACCACAGCCAGAACGGAAAACTGAGGCCGACAATGGAAGCAAGGACCCCACCATTGTCCACAGAGAGCAACAGGGTCCAGGAAAGAGATGAATATAAGAGTAACATAATACGAACAGATATGACGAAGGAGTTCTTGGAGGAAGATGACACAGGAATTATAGAGACGAAACCGGGATTAACGGAGATAATCGTCACCATAGAAGGTAAGAGTTTTAAGACATTGATAGATACGGGGGTGAAATATCAGTAATTTCAGAAAATGTAATGGGAGAATTGAAAGAAATAAATAAAAACATTCCATCATTACCAGTTGCGGGCATAACAGTAGTGGGGGTAACAGGAGTACAGAGAAAAAGGGTTACTAAACAAGTACAATTAAATATATTTATTAATGAAACTGAGTTTGAAAATACCTTTCTAGTAGTTAAGGGACTAAGCTTAGACGTAATCTTAGGAAATGATTTTTTTGGAGAGAAATAGGGCAGTAATTGATTTTAATAAACAAATAGTAGAATTTAATAGTGGGAGCGAACCAGTCAGAATTGAATTTAAGCGGGTGTTAGATAAGATTAGAGTTACAGGAGTAAAAATGATACAGAAGCAGGTAGGCAATGGAGACATAGAAACAAGAGTGAACATATGTCGGGAGAGAGAGAGATTGTGGAGAATGAAGAGGGAGAGATGCATGTGAGTGATGAGAGAGTATGGGAGAATAGGGCGGATACATTTTTTAATGAGGGTGGAGTTGTAGGGAGTCTCCAACGACAGGAGTTGTGGGCAGTTGTGGAACGTTTTAGAGAGGTGTTTGCGGAGTTGCCTGGAAAAGCCAGGAACTATGTGTCTGAGTTAAAGGTTCGGGAACACACACACTACATGCAGAGGAGTTATCCAGTACCATTTTCAAAGAGGAGAGCAGTGCAAGAGGAGTTGGATAGGATGATGGAGTGAAATATTATTGAGAGATCGATATCGCCTTACTCGAATCTGTTAGTAGTGGTGATAAAGAAAGACGGGAGGGTAAGATTATGTTTAGATGCTAGGAAAATAAATCAAATTATAATATCTGACCGGGAGTCACCCGAACCAATAAATGAGATTTTTCAGAAGTTCAGCGGAGTCAAGTACATGACATCTTTAGATTTGACAGCCGGATACTGGTAAGTTCCGCTAGCAGCAGAGAGTCGAAGGTATACTGCATTTCTCTTCAATGGTAAGAACTATCAGTTTAAGCATTTGCCATTTGGGCTTAACACTAGTGTAGCAAGTTTCATTACGTGTTTAGATATGAACCAATAAATAAGATTTTTCAGAAGTTCAGCGGAGTCAAGTGCATGACATCTTTAGATTTGACAGCCGGATACTGGCAAGTTCCGCTAGCAGCAGAGAGTCGAAGGTATACTGCATTTCTCTTCAATGGTAAGAACTATCAGTTTAAGCATTTGCCGTTTGGGCTTAACACTAGTGTAGCAAGTTTCATTAAGTGTTTAGATATGATACTGCAACCTAAGGACTTAAATTTTCTAACAGTATACGTTGATGACATATTAATAGCGTCAAGGACATTTTCTGAACATTTAGAATATCTTGTGTATGTGTTGAATAAATTATGGAATGGGGGACTATCGATTAATTGGGAGAAGTCTAAGTTTTTTCAAACAGAGATACATTTTCTAGGGTTTATTATTACTCCAGAAGGAATTCTAGCTAACCCAGATAAAGTAGAAGCTATTATGCGCTTTCCAGAACCGAAGAATATTAAACAGCTACAAAGTTTCTTAGGTCTGTGCAACTTCTATAGAAAATTTCAGAAAAACTACGCACAGACGACGTCAAGGTTAAGTGCCGTTTTACAAAAGAATAAACAGTGGGAATGGGGAGAGAAGGAAAGGGATGCATTTGAGGAAATAAAGCGAAAATTCTCTAACATGGTAATGATGAAACACCCTGATTTCTTGAAAACTTTTTATTTACAGACTGACGCCAGCAACGTCGCCCTGGGAGCAGAATTATACCAGGAGGATAGCGACAAGGAACATCACACAATAGCTTTCGCCAGCAGATCCCTTTTGGCAGCTGAGAGAAATTATACAACTACAGAAAAGGAGTTACTGAGTATCGTGTTCGCTGTGGGAAAGTTCCGCACATACATATTAGGGAACAGGACAGTCATCAGGACGGACCACAAAGCGCTGTCGTTTTTGAATACCTGGAGATTAACCCATAGCCGTCTAACCAGGTGGGTACTAACATTACAAGAATATAATTTCTCATTGGAGTATATTAAGGGGACAGACAATAAAGTACCAGACACTCTTTCCAGGGTAGATGTTACAGAAAACAAAACAGGGAGGGATCTGAAAGAGATAGAGATTTTTTGTTTAACCAGGGAAGATAGACTTTTTGGTGAGGAGCTAAGGGATATTAAGAATATACAAAGATCAGGTAATAAAGCGGGTAAAATAATTGTTAGTCTAGAAGCGGATTTAGATGGGTCTGAATATAATACACATTTTCAAATATATCAGGGAATTTTGTTCAATAAAGTAGAAGGGGGTGACCATGATTGGTGATTGGTTGTACCAGAAGGGTTGATAGATAGAATTATTTGGGATTGCCATATAATGTATGGGCATTTTGGGGCGAAAAAGTGTACAAATGTTTTAAAGGAGTCATGTGTTTTTAATAATATGGAGAGGCGAGTTCGAAGGTTGTTACGGGTATGTGATTTGTGTCAGAAGTATAAGGTAGTGAACTATAGGGTAGAAGGGGAGTTGAATATTATATTAAGGTGGAGAGACCGTTTGATTTAGTTGCTGTAGACTTATATGGGTCATTGCCCAAGGGTAGGGGTGGAGTAATGTATGTTTTTGTTGTTTTGGACACTTTTTCTAAGTTTGTTAAGTTATATAGTGTGAAGAGAGCGACGAGCAGGGTGCTGAACGAAAAGATAACGAGGGACAACATGGTAAAGATAGGGAAACCAAAGATAATTTTATCAGATCATGGACCCCAATTCATCAGCGGTAGGTGGTGGCAGACTCTTGGATGGGAAGGCATCATACCCAAGCATACGGCAGTATATCATCCACAGTCCAACCAAGCAGAACGGGTGATGAGAGAGATCGGCCGGATATTTGTAGCCTATTGTCATGCCAAGCACAGTGAATGGCCATTATACGTGAAGAAGGTAGAAGAATGGTTGAACAGTACCACCCATGAATCCACCAGATTTACGCCGTATGAGTTAATAAAGGGAACAAGGCCGCCTAGAATATTGGAACAACTTTTTGATTATCCACCAGAAAATCAGACCATCGACATGAATGTGAAAATCCAACTAGCAAATGAAAGTTTATTAACCAAAGGGGAAAGGAGAAAGTGGAGGCATGATGAAAAAGGTAAGTGGACTAAATATGAGGTAGGACAGTTGGTATTGGTGCGGAGACACGATTTGTCTAGTGCGCAAGATAAAGAGATAAAGAAAAATTTCCTGTTATGCGAGGGACCATATGAAATTATAGAGGTAAAGATGAACAACGCATACGTGTTGCAAAACCAAGCCACACAAGAGATAGTAGGTACACAGAAAGCGATGAATTTGAAGTTATATTGGTCACAGTAAATAAATGAATTTTAATCTATTATTATACTGCATGTTTTCAGAAGGGACTCTTTCCCATTTTCGGGCGGTCATGGCTTCACCATCCCTGACCGTAGATTTTGGCTGTTTTGAGGCGGACCATGGCTGGAGGTAACCTCAACTAGGGGGTGAAAGCAACGATGGTCCTACTCCACAAATTGGTGCAAGTAGAAATTTAATTTTATTGTTGAACAGGGAGGGGGACCCCTAAAGTTCGTGGATGGAATGTAAAAAAAAAAAAAAAAAATAAATAAAAAATCAATTGGCAATTGTCCACGAACAAATAATGGTTTTATTTTATTAAATAAACATCCAAAATTTGATGTAAATAACAAGTGCGACTCATTAGGAGTTGTTTCATTCCCTAATAGTATAGTCAGTAATGAATAACTATGCTGTTAGGAAATGAAATACAAACAAATAATTTTAAAGGGCAGTCAAACTTATGAAGGAGTAAAGAAGTACACTAAACCCTCGATTTAACGGACTTCGGATTTACCGGACAGAATTTAACAGACAAAAAAAAAAGCATGATAATATTTTTAGGTTTTTGAAACGTAAAATGTGCATAAACTGCAGACTCTTCTGTTCTGGCGATATTGCTTGGCTATCGCAGCATTCTTTCGTTTCTTGTTTTGAAACACGCAAATTTTCTCATCTCCAATTGTATTTGATGAGAACGGAGATAAGAAGTCATTTAATTCTTCACGATTCCCGTCTTTGCGTTGTCGTTGACGCAGGCGTCGCACACATTCAGTGGAAGACATCACGACGGCTAACACTGAACAATATACACTGATATGCATCTTATTTGCCTGTGACCAAATTTATTTATTACTAACATCACCTGGAGCGTTACATTTTTCGATGACGTTACACATTTTGCATCACGCATTTTGTGGAATGACCCCCAGCCTAAAAACATTATCATGTTAAAAAAAATTTTGAGACGAAAAAATCACGGTTAAGTTTTTGAAGTCCATGGTTGTGATTTAAATTTGGTGGTAGTTCATAACCATAGCAACGCATTTTCACTCTTGAATATTCGGCTGTCTTCGTGATAATTCGTATGCACACGCAGTTCACATTCGTACAGAGTCGCATCAGTTTATTCAGAGAACACTGCGTGTACACTACATGTGTTTCTATAGTACGAACCTTGCACGTGTTAAATAGAGAGTCTTAACGAGTTTATACTTGCGTTGTTACAGCAATGTCCATTACTTTATTAGTGAATTACAGCATAAGTATGTCTGGCGTTATGAAAAAACGTGTGAACTTGAGTATAAAGCAAAAGGTTGAACTAATAAGTAAACTTGAAGGTGGCGCATCTGTTGCACATGTTTGTGAAGTGTACGGTGTAAAGAAACAAACCGTTTCAGACATTCGAAAGAATAAAGATAAACTTATTCAGTTTTCGCTAAAGTACAGTGTTGATAGTTCGAAGAATGAGGGAGAAAGAAAACACCTTAAATTAGCCAAACACAAACAATTAGAGGATGCTGTGTACAAGTGGCTTATTCAACAACGTTCTAGTGGCGTCGTTGTTCATAGTGTGGAGTTGCGGGCTGCTGCTGATAAACTGACGAAACATATTGGTACCCAATTTCAGGCGAGTGATGGGTGGTTTTGGCGGTTTCGTAAACGGCATGGCATCACAAATAGATCAACATGTGGTGAAGCGCTGAGTGCAGACACTGAACAAGTTGAGGCTTTTCGTCAACATATAAAGGAAACGATCGAATCTGAGGGTCTCATTTTGTCTCAGGTCTACAATGCTGATGAGACTGGTCTCTACTTTCGTGCTGTGCCTGAAAATACTCTGGCACACAAACATGAAACTAGCACACCAGGCCGTAAACTCAACAAGGAGCGGCTTTCTGCCCTACTGTGTGCGAATGCTGATGGTTTGCATCGACTTACTCCAGTCATAGTCGGAAACGCAAAGAAACCTCGTGCGATAAAGAACATAATGAAACAGTTGCTAGTCATTTATGAAAGTTCAAAAAATGCTTGGTTTACCTTCAGTATTTTTTCAGACTGGTTTTTTAATCATTTTGTGCCAGAAGTGCGACGTTTTCAAGAAGAGACTATGAAAATTCCATTGCATGCAGTGAAAATCGTCTTACTACTGGACAATGCACCGGCCCATCGCAACTCCGAGAAGTTAGTTAGCAATGACGGAAAAATAAAATGCGTCTTCCTCCCTCCGAACACCACTTCAATTTTACAGCCAATGGACCAAGGAGTCATTGTTGCCTGCAAAAGGCTGTACAAGAAGAAGTTTCTTGAAGAGGTGATGGTTGTCTTGGAGGACGAACAAGACCATGAAAACGACACAAGAAGGGCTAGAACGCTGCAAAATCTGCGTGCATACAACATCAAGTCCGCCATCTTTAAGTTTGCTGCCGCATGGAAGGAGATGAAGGAAACAACATTGGCTAGTGGGTAGACACAGTTACTGAATGGGACTGAACCGGAGTACGATTTCAGAGGATTTGAAACATCCGATTTCTGTGAAACCGTAAAGAAGGCTGGTGAAGACGTAAACGAGAATGACATAGAACAGTGGCTAAACTTGGACGAGGGTGATCCAGGCTACCAAATCCTGAGTCAGGAAGAGATCGCGGAATCTGTTCTACACGACGATCAAGAAGATGGAGATGATGACGATGACGACGATGAACAAACATCTGTTACAGGAGGCCCTAAATTATCAGCGATAAGAAACAGCATGGACGAAATTATCGCGTACATTGGGGAGTCTTCAGATCCGGAAGTATGTGCTTATTATGACCATTTTAGACAGTTTAGATCTTTAATAATAAAGAAGCAACATTCTAGTGGAAAACAACTGACTCTTGATGCTTTTATCCAGAATAAATAAAGGTGTGTACATAATATTGTATTTGCATGATATTAATAGTACGTATTAAAATACAGATAAGCGATGTTGTCGCTGTTACAATAGAAAACCACACTGGCAGTTTACCCGTTATTTAGAAACATGTTACTCACACCCCCTCTACTCATCCTTTGTCTTGCCGCCTACGGAAGGGTCCAAGCACGCACGCATACGCAGGTACGTACACTTTTCTTCCTATTCATTGTTCAGTTTGCTGTTAAAACGTACGGTTGCAGTCATAAATCATAATGCCAGAGTTAACAACAGCCAGGCAAACTGCTGTTGCTTACGCAGTAAACAACTCATAGATACCAAAAGCGTTCGTCCCGCCAGTAAGTCAGGTATAACTTTGAATTTCGTTAGTGCGCGAATGCAAGCCGCAGGCCAAATTAGCGACAATGTTTTTAGGAGAAAAAGTGCGGCTTGTATTCGGAACAATACGGTATTTGCATGATATTAATAGTATTAAAATTTCAAGTGTTATAGGCCTATTTGATTTAAATATATCCTCAAAAAACAAAATTTGCGATTTAACGGACTTTCGATTTAACGGACTAATTGGGGCTGAGGGGAGGGTTTACTGTAGTTGTAATTTAGATTTAAATTTAGAAGGGTTAAGGTGACCAATTAGCATTACAGTACACTTGTTGCACTTGTTAGAGACTATTGTTAGAAAATAAGTTAGAATGTGTGCGTGTGTACCTAGTTTAACTCTATGATAGATAGTAGCTGAAATATCAGAAATAAGAAATAGCAGATCAGTGTCTGGTAGTAATGAAAAGAAAAATGATGTAAATTGTGAATAAAACAAATGTTGTGTGCAATCTATAGTGGAAGTGGAGTAATTCAAAGAACATAGTGAAGCTATGGTAATAATATAGAACTGATAAATGGACAGTGAAATTTAAATGATAATGTTTATGAAATTTGTTGTAACAAATAATGATTTCTTTTACTTTTTGTGACTTTTAGGGGTAATGTAAATGTATAACATGTTTTAAATAGATTCCCCACTTTCGGGCCGTCCCGGCCTTACCAGCCCAGACCGTGGTTTTGGATGACAACTAACTATGGGCAGACTTATTGTAAACTGACCATGGTTGGTTGCCTATGAAATTGGTACAATTTAGAAATTAACAGGGGGCAAATCAGGGGAATCAACGTAACTATGGAACAGCGGCTACCACCGAATGCGGTGATAGAACCGTATTAAGGGCGTATGAATCATTATAGTAGGATTACTGGTGTCCTCGGACATCAGTAATGCCGAATATTTATGTAACGCCGAAGCAAGAACGGTGTAAGCAGCGTTTGCACCCTAATAAATTTCAGTTCTTGTGGAGGCAAATGGGCGCTACAGTCCAACATCATTAAGCAATAGAGTGTGTGGAAAAGAGCTGGCCGTTACAAGCCAGGGGCATAAATACAGCATTTATGCAACAAGGTAAATGCCTTACACGGTTTACCCGTGAGGTGATTTACCTAATTGTTACTGGGTAAAGGGGGATATTAGAAAATGATGAAGAAGGAGGTTACTAAACTGTTAGTAACGAGTTATTGAGTATAAAAATGAATTATGTTGATGATGTAGAAGGTGTAGTTGCTTTTATGATGTAATTAAATGATTTAGTAGTGATTTGAGGAGTATTATGAAGATGCTTAATGATGTTTAAGTAAATAATTTGTTATGATGTAGTTGATTTAAATGTGTTTTATTCTATATAAGAATTTTTTTAATGAATTTAATTATTTTGAAATGTGACTTATAATATGGAAGGTATTTGTAATGTTGTAATGGGGAAGGTTTATTTAAATTCTGATGGGAATCAGGGAAATATTTTGAATTTTGGAACAAGATTTAACAAGAGAAGGGCATACAGAATGTTAGTATTGAAGTTTCAATGTTTATATCTATCATGTTATGTTAAGTATGTATCAATGTATATGTTAGAAGTTAAGAGGAAAACCAGTGCTTCTTTACGTAAACCAGCACAGCTAAGGGGAACCAGATCAGTTAGGGATATGTTATTATACAAGGCCACTATTTGATATTTTGATTTCATGTTTCAGTGTCTGGTGATGCTGTGGCAGCGGTCCTGTGCTGGCCTGCGCATCAGAACAGGGGCGTCAAGTGCCTGTCTGGCCTTGCGGTATTGGGATCTCGAGAGAGAAGTCCAGTAAGGTCATTCAGGTGCGACCACCATCCCTGGACCAAGGGAGGTAAGTTACCCATGATTTTAATAAAACAAAAGGTGGTTGTGGCGACATATCCAGACTGATCCCTTTAGGAAGTATGAGAGTGTCAATGCGAGTTTTTATGCTTCGGCATAAAACCTCTCATTGAGGGGGTATTGTAACGGGACAGCTTAGGTCTACCTGGGGTAATTTGGGGAAAGTGGACACAAAAAATAATAATTGTAAATTGTATTTCTGAATTATAACGACGCAGGAAAGTGAGCGATATGGTGTCAAGGTCACCAGTGAAATGCAAGCGAAGCAGCTAGTTTTCGCAGTATGAACTTTGACCTATGTAAACTATGCACTGTAAAAGTCACGCCATATGACGCCAGAGGCGATCCCAGCTAGGCGGCGCTGCTGGAATGCAGATTCAAATTAATAACCCCGTCAAAATTGACTTCAAAACACGAAAGAACAAAAGATTTCGCCCCAGTCTACAATCTTCCGTCGTGCTGCACAGCCGCAAAAAGTTCCGGAACGAAATCGCGGGCGCCCGCAACTCAAAAAATGTGATTTTAGAACCAAATTCATAATTTAAATCATAATATGATGATACAGCGCGTAATTAAAATAAAGTAACAGTTTTGATAAAAAATGGTGAAGAAAATGTGCGAAGTGATGGAAGGTTTCCGGGGCGTTGGACTCTTTCGGACATATAGCCAGATAAGTAACCAGTTGGGGTAGAACAAATTCAAAATTATGTCCTTTTAAAGACATTGTTTTACCATCGAATAAAGAAATTGAGATCTCAAATGGGCATGGGGCGTGTGTGTGTGTGTGTGTGTGTGTGGATGTGTGGGAGTAAAACTTATGTAAATGGCACTGGTTTACGTTAAATAAATTTAGTTTATGTTTTTCAATATCTGTTTCTTTTGTTTTGACAAGTTTAATTTTCTGTAATATCCTAAGAAAGAGTTAATGTTAAAATAACTAATGTACTGCATTATTATTCTAATAGTAAACGTGTAGGAGAGGGAGGGAGCATATTGTTAGCATTGTCATTAATATACAACATCAAAAAACTACATAATGAATAAAACCAAGTTTACTTAAAAAGCAAGTAGATTTGAAGCACTTATTTGAATAACTGTTCGCTTATAAGAACCCTGGTGTGTAACAATTTTTATATTGTTACGGCATCACGAACAATCTACGTGTTTGTTGAACGTTCCAGAGAGATCCAGAGTGTACGCGTGTGGTGTACGTGCTTGTATATGCATCTACGAGAAACTTCTTGATGCCGCCAGCTGTGCGGACTGTGTCAAGGCCACAGTTAATTACTTAGTTCATACGCATGGTACGACGCAATTAGGAATCGTCTAGATATTCGACTGGCTATAAATACCGGTACTCAAACGACGTTCAGTAGAGTATGAGGCGAATTTTTGACTGTGCGGTTCGAGAGTATTAGTGCGATATATTTACAGAGCAGTTCGAGTTATTACTGTGTACGTTCAAGTAGTTATTAGTGAAGTGTTGCGTTTTATATTCGGACGGTATAATTGTAATACAGTTGAGTTTTAATATTAGTGGACATTTTATTGTGTGTGAACAATTTTCCTTTGATTTGTTGTAGACACTGTGTTGTTAATTATGAACTGTTTAACGGTAAAAATTAAAGGTGTGATTGGTGACTTAATTGTTGTCTTGTACTTATTTTGTTTCCACTGTACCTACGTCGATTGTGTAGACCGTCGTAACAGTGGTGTCAGAAAAAGGATAGAACGGTTAACAGTGGACTTTGGACAAGACGAGAGTAATTCGTAATTAATCGGAAACAATGGATGCTAGTCAGATGATGGAAAATTTCCAGGCCCTGCTGTTGCAGACAGAGAAAAGACGCAGACAGGAGGCGGAAGAAGCAGAAGAGAGACAGAAAACCCTCCTGCTGGAAGCTGAGGAAAGACGCAGACAGGAGGCGGAAGAAGCAGAAAGACGACAAAAGGAAGAACACAGGTAGGAAACAGAAGAAGCTGAGGAACGTCAGAAAGCACTAATGCTAGAAACAGAAGAAAGGCAAAAAGAGGAACGTAAACGTGAAGCAGGTGACATCAAAGCGTTAATTCATGAACAAAAGCAGATGCAAGAACATACTACCGCAGAATTGGGTCTCCTACATGGTCGTGGTGATGTAGGTGAATTACGAGGTGAGCTCAATAATCAGATTACCAGAATATCTGACGTAGAAGAATCCATATCAAATAAAATAGCTAAAGTAGAAAAATCTGTCTTGACTGTGGAAGAAGTTATGTCAACAAAAATATCTGCAGTAGAAAACTCAATGGCAAACATAAGAGAACAAATTAAAATTGAAGTTGAACAGTGCATGAAGAATCAACCAAAACAAGTTTCTGAACAGACTGTACCAGTGATAAAGACAGAAAAAGACACAGAAAATAAGTTAATAGAGAAAGTCACTTTGCCTGCAGTAGGGACAGTTCATGTCAGAGCTCCAACCTTTGACGGAAGCAGTCACTGGGCAACGTACCTCCGCCAATTTGAAGCTGCTGCATGCGCAAATAATTGGACAGAGAAAGACAAGGCTGTTTCACTCGTTCTTGCATTGAAAGGACCTGCCGGAGAATTACTACAGAAAGTGCCACCTGACATCCAGAACATCTATGCCGAGTTGATAAAAGCTCTAGAATTACGGTATGGTGATAAACATTTGCGAGATATGTACTGCACCCAGTTGAGAGCAAGGCGACAGCATGCCGGGGACAGCCTTCAAGAGTTTGAAGCAAGTATCGACAGACTAATTAGACTGGCCTATCCTGAAGCGCCAGAAGATTTTCGAACGATTTTTGCGATGCAGACATTTACTGCCGGTGTCCGAGATAACGAACTACAGCAAGTGTTACGAATGGCAAGACACCTGAACAGTGCGGACGCCCTGGTACATGCTTTGCAATTTGAGGCCGCCAAATCAGCGTCTGGTTGGACAAGTCATAAAGTGCGCGCGCTAAAAGATCGCGACGGCACTGACGATGAGGAAGAAGAACAAGGAACAGAGACACGATGGCCAGCGCCACAGAATAAAATAAGAAAGGATGGAAGACCGAAGTGTTATAGATGTGGGAAACCTGGACATCTACAACGAGATTGTCGGGTTAGAATTCAGCAGCAGGGAAACGAGCAGTAGTCAGTACAACGGGGCGTGTGCTGACTAGTTGGATGAAGGAAGCCCCTAGACAATACGCAATTTCTACATTTCAGAAAAACAGCGGGAGCTTGGTAGTTACCGGATTTGTTCAAGAAATGCCAACCTCGATTACAGTTGACACAGGCGCAACAGTTTCTATTGTGCACCCCGACGTGGTGAAAGATCTCAAGCCAATCTGGTGCTCGTGCAGCTTGCAAACAGCTACTGGATGGCCTGTAAAAGTGTATGGAAAAGTGGAGGTACACCTACGCCTCGGTAGACTTGAGTTTAATCATCAAGTACTTGTTGCAGACATTGTGGATGAAGTAATCCTTGGTGTGGACGTTATGAACGCATACGGATTTATAGTCGACTTCAAAAACAATGTCTTGAGAATTGGAGGCGAAGAGGTAATGCTATCAACAATGACGACAGCAGAAAAATCGATGGACGTCATAAACCAAGTGACCGTAACTGTTCCACCAAACTCCGAAAAGATCATCATGGTTAGAACTGAGGTAGATACTAGGGGCAATCAGTGCTCTAAATTCGAACCCCAGGTAGTCAGCACACCGGGCATACTAATTGCCAGAAGTTTAGTAAAACCAGACGAAACCGGAAATGTACCTATTAGAGTGGCGAATATTTTGGATCAAGCTATCACTTTACAAAGCAATATGCTCCTAGGCAAATTGACTCCTGTGGCCTGGGTAGCCGGAATAACGCAACGAAGATCCAGTTCTTCGAATACTTCCAAATTACCAGAGGAACTGCAAGAATTATTGAACAGATCTTCTAATGACCTCTCAAGTGGTGAGGTAAAAGAACTCAGACAGTTTGTACATGAATTCAAAGATTGTTTTGCAGTTCGGGGACAGTCACCGGGAAGAACCTCTCTTGTGCAACATCGCATCAATACCGGGGACACAACACCGTTACGCCAACCTCCTCGAAGGCCTCCATTATCTAAACAAGAGGAAATGTCTCGGTTAGTACAGGACATGTTGACAGAGGGAGTAATCGAACCTTCGTCAAGTGCTTGGTCTTCTCCTGTAGTGCTGGTAGCGAAGAAGGATGGTGGATTGCGTTTCTGCATAGACTATCGGAGGTTAAATGACGTTACAAAGAAAGACTGCTATCCATTGCCTCGCGTTGACGATACACTCGGCACGTTGTCCGGAGCACAGTGGTTTTCCACATTGGACCTGAAGAGTGGATATTGGCAAGTGGGTCTTCATCAAGAAGACAAGGAAAAGACCGCTTTCTCGACCCCAAGTGGCTTATGCCAATTTAACGTCATGCCATTTGGACTCTGTAATGCACCGGCAACATTTGAGAGATTGATGGACCTGATACTCCGAGGCCTGACGTGGAAAACTTGCCTAGTTTACTTAGACGATGTCATAGTAATCGGGAAGACTTTCGAAGATCATTTGGAAAACCTTAAGGAAGTTCTAACTAGAATTCACGGTGCACAACTGAAGCTGAGCCCGAAGAAGTGTTCTCTATTCCAGAAGGAAGTACAGTATTTGGACCATCTGGTTTCGGCAGCGGGTGTTAGCATGGATCCTAATAAAATAGACACTCTTGGATTTCGTTGTCCATGACGTGTCCGTTACAAACAACAGACAAAGACAGAAAACAACAAATTCATAACACTAACATACATCAACAAACAAACAGAAAAAATTGCCCACAAATTCAAAAAAGCAGGATACAGAATCGCTTACAAAACTACTAACAAAACAGAACACACACTATCAAAACGCATGCCCAAAGCACAAAACAAATTCGATCTACCCGGTGTATATAAACTAAATTGTTCAAATTGCAGTAAATTCTACATAGGCCAGACAGGACGTAGCTTCAAACAGAGATACATTGAACACACAAAAGCACTCCACACCACTACAGAATCTACCTTCGCAAACCACCTCATTGAAGCAAACCACACATATAAAAACATCGACAATAACATGAACATACTACACGTACACACAAAAGGCCGAAAACTAGACACTCTAGAACAATTAGAAATATACAAACACACAAAAACAAATAAAAACGACATCCTAAACGAACAGACACAATTCAAATCGCACGCATTATTCGAACACATCTCACCACACACACACACACAGCTTCAATCTTTCGAAACACTTTCTCGTCGCCAACAACAAGACGAGCAGCGCTACTAACGACAGCCTCTGATGAAGCCTTCTATAGGTGAAAGCCGGTTTAGGCTGTAAGGTAAAACTTTACGTTTTTACTTATAAAAAACATTGTGTTCCGAGTCGTCAATATTATAGTGATATTTAAAATAGACACCGTAAGAGACTGGCCAGTCCCGAAAATAAACAATAAAGTTCGGAGTTTCCTGGGGTTATGCTCATATTACAGAGGTTTTGTGAAAGGCTTCGCTACTATTGCTAAACCACTACATGAGCTAACGGAAAATAAACGAAACTTCCAATGGTCGAGAGAGTGTGACCAAGCATTTAGAACATTGAAGATTGCATTATGTTCGCAGCCAATTTTCGCTTTTCCAGCTTCCGAAGGGAAGTACATCGTAGGCACAGACGCAAGCAATATTGGTCTAGGAGCAGTTTTGTCTCAATTGCAGAACGGTGAAGAACGAGTAATAGCGTATTACAGCAAGATGCTTTCTAAACCAGAGAGAAATTATTGTGTTACAAGAAGAGAGTTGTTGGCAATTGTCAGAGCTTTGGAGCACTTCCATAAATACCTCTATGGGAGAGAGTTTTCACTACGTACCGACCATGCTGCACTTGCATGGCTCTTGAGATTTAAAAATCCGGAAGGACAGTTGGCAAGGTGGCTCGAACGTCTGTCTCTTACAACTTCAAGGTACAACATCGGCAAGGGTGCCTGCACAGTAATGCAGATGGCTTATCACGAAGACCGTGCCCGGAAGACTGCCGACAATGCCACAGAAAGGAAGAACAAAACTCAAGCGAACATGTTCAAGCCAACACAAGACTGTCGACAAGAACAGATGACTGATGAAGACATTGGACCGATCTTGACAGCAAAAGAGGAAGGTCGCCGCCCGGATTTGCAAGATATCTGCCATGGTACCGAAGTGCTGAAAAGGGCTTGGGAAAGTGCAGATGGACGAGACGTGGTCATGCAGTTGATAGTTCCCCGAAGTAAAGTGCAGTCTGTTTTGAAGGAGATGCATGATGGAACATCTGGAGGCCATCTTGGCGTTAACAAAACCCTTGACAAAATACAGAAGCGATTCTATTGGCTTCATCTTTGCCACGACGTAGAGGAATGGGTTCGGACGTATGAAATATGTGCTGCAAGCAAGGGCCCACAAACCAGAAGCAGGGGAAAAATGAGACAGTATAACGTTGGACTACCTTTTGAGAGAATTGCCATACATTGCTGGACCATTCCCAGTTACTGATGATGGAAACCAGTACATCATGGTTGTAGGTGACTACTTTACTAAGTGGGTGGAAGCCTACGCAATTCCAAATCAGGAGGTTACCACTGTGGCGAAGCAGTTAGTTCACAACTTCTGTTGCCGTTATGGAGCCCCTATGGAAATCCATACGGATCAAGGGAGAAATTTCGAATCAGGAGTGTTTAAAGAATTATGCTGTCTGCTCGGAATTCGCAAGACCAGGACAACGCCTCTGCATCCTCAGTCGGACGGGATGGTTAAGAGATTCAACAGGACACTTGAGCAGCATCTTTCGAAAGTTGTTGACGAGAACCAAACAGACTGGGACCAACGTATACCACTATTCCTTATGGCTTATAGGTCATCAGTACACGACACAACCGGCATGACTCCAGCAAAATTGGTGTTTGGGCGGGAGATTCGTCTTCCTGGGGACTTGATGTTTGGATCACCTGAGACTCAGTCCCAAGAGCCAAAGAACTATTCCTCGCAATTAGAAAACCAACTGCGAGAAATGAATCGCTTGGTAAGAGGATGGCTGAAGATTGCCAGTGATAAAATGAAAACTCAGTATGACATTCGCAGCAATAGTGTGGGTTTCCAAGAAGGAGATCAGGTCTGGTTGTTCAATCCAAAGCGCCGTCGTGGTCGCTCACCTAAGCTTCAGTCTAACTGGGAAGGACCCTACACTGTGAAAAAAAGAATTAACAATGTTGTTTATCGGATTCAACAGGAAGGACAGCGAAAGTTCAAGGTCGTCCACCTAGATCGCCTGGCTAAGTACAACTTTAGAGACGGTTTGCCAGTTCAGGATGAACAGGCTTAAGGAGGGGGCAGTGTTACGGCATCACGAACAATCTACGTGTTTGTCGAGCGTTCCAGAGAGATCCAGAGTATACGCGTGTGGTGTACGTGCTTGTATATGCATCTACGAGAAACTTCTCGATGCCGCCAGCTGTGCGGACTGTGTCAAGGCCGCAGTTAATTACATAGTTCATACGCACGGTACGACGCAATTAGGAATCGTCTAGATATTCGACTGGCTATAAATACCGGTACTCAAACGACGTTCAGTTGAGTATGAGGCGAATTTTTGACTGTGCGGTTCGAGAGTATTAGTGCGATATATTTACAGAGCAGTTCGAGTTATTACTGTGTACGTTCAAGTAGTTATTAGTGAAGTGTTGCGTTTTATATTCGGACGGTATAATTGTAATACAGTTGAGTTTTAATATTAGTGGACATTTTATTGTGTGTGAACAATTTTCCTTTGATTTGTTGTAGACACTGTGTTGTTAATTATAAACTGTTTAACGGTAAAAATTAAAGGTGTGATTAGTGACTTAATTGTTGTCTTGTACTTATTTTGTTTCCACTGTACCTACGACGATCGGGTAGACCGTCATAACAATATGTATAGTTGGCAATAGCAAGATGGGGTCCGGAATTCGAAGGTAACATGCCTGTTTGTTAGTATGTAAGGTAAGTTTGTTTTGGTTAAAGAAAGATAAACATTACAGTCAATATGTCACGGAAAAGAAGGGAGAGACTCATTTCTCCAATGATAAAGAATTGAAATTACTGCATATCCAGTATAAAGCAAACGACAAGGTAAAACACCTACTCCAGAACTTAGCAAGAGAGCAAGATAAAAATCCAAAGCTTCAGCAATTAAAACAACAATCATCTCAAGATAAGTATGCAGTTAAAAATAACATACTATTTAAATTAATGGACCCAGACTGGAAAGCAATGTTATCACCAGAAATGTTACAACAGTTAATTACACCATGTCACCAAAGTCTAGTCCATGCGTCAGCATTAAAATGTTACTGGACTTTGAGAGAAGATTTCACCATCAATAATATGTTTAGGAGGATTAAAGCCGTCTTAAAAAGGTGTCATGATTGCCAGACCGCTAGACATCCAAATTTACATACCTATGTATCTATGCAAAGCATCAGAGCAAAGGAGAAAGGGGAGTTGTTAGCTCTGGACTTCTTGGGTCCACTGCCACGATCAAGTCAGGGTGTTAGGCACATTCTTGTATGTGTAGATGTGTTTACCAAGGCTGTCCAGTTATACGCTATTATGCGACCCACCACAAAAATACTGTTCTGAAGATAATACTGCAAAGGTATGTACCCACATATGGTCACGTAAAGAAGATAATTACAGATCAAGCCAAACAATTTAGGAATAAGCCATGGTCTGAAACATTAACGCAGCAAGGAATAAAACCCATGCTCACATCAATTAGGCATCCTCAAGGTAACCTTGCCGAACGTGTTAATAAAGAATTGGGCAAGTATATGCGTATATATTGTCATGATCAGCATAACAAATGGGCTGAATACTTGCCATTCTTTGAAAAATCTATTAATGAAAATTATAGTGAAGCTACTGGATACCCACCAATTGAATTGGGAGAAGGGCAGAAACCAACTAGATTTTGGGATTTTGGAAGAACTTCGTTAGTAAACCTGAAAATCAGAATCTACCTATACCTATGAGTCAAAAATTAAATAACGCAAGAAATAGGATAAATGATAAGGGTATGAAGAGGGTAGAGAGATTCAATCGAACACACAAGTTAGTGGAATTTAAAGTTGGAGATATGGTATTGATATGAAGTAATCCAGAATAGACAACACCACAAAAAAGTTCTTTAGATTATACGAAGGTGCCTATGTTCTGCAAACAAGACGGGGAGCACAAACCTTTATGGTTTATGACACTGAAAGACAAAAAGAAATTGGCAAATATCATGCTTCATCGATGAGGAAATATTTCCAGTAGAAATAACTTCATACCAAGATAGAGAGAGAGAGAGACCGAGGAGAAACCCCTCCAACCCACGACACACGAAAGAAATGTAAAACGCATAACAACAGTACACTAGAGTACAATGACCATTGTTATGCACAGGAACAAGTGTAATGCCAGTGTGTAAGATATATGTATAATATGTATAACAATGGGAAACAGGAAAGCAGGATGTAAACAGCTGCTATGTTTGTATAGGTAGGGGGAAAGAATTTTGTTGCCCACCACAAAGGGGTTTGTTTGTACATATCGATAAGAAATATTTAATTGTATAAGGAGTTTTTAAAAACCAATTGTAATGTAGATAATAAGATATAATTGTAATTATAAAGTACACATATATATCAGTGTAAATAAAATTTGAACAACAGTCAAATTTTATTTAAACCCACCTGGGGAATATATGCAACAATATATATAGTTGCATATTTGCCCAGGGCGGTATGTTTGTAAATATTTAGCATAGAAAATATATGATGAACAGTTTTTAACAATATTATGCAGGCTAAGAATTGTCAGAAAGCGTATACCTGCCCCGCGAGTGAATACAGTGCTCGTGTGTTTGTGTGTGTGAATGCAAGCTACGACAGGCAAAGTCTACGATGGGGTGATGCATACGAATTGTTGGTTTGTCTGTAATCAGGTTTTAACTGGATAAAAATAAACTAATTAATACATTTTAAACCTGTGAACAAACACTTACCCCAATTATAAAAACACCATTACATTAATGAATAGAGTGATGTAAAAGTATTGCAGAAATTTGCAATAATAAAGATGCTAGGTAATTTAATGTTAATTACTAGTATAATTAAATAGTAATTAATAAGTGTGTTATATGTTGTAATAAAATAATTAAATGATGTGTGTGTGTGTTGATGATATAAGCTATTATGGAGTATGTGACTCCGATGTAATCAAGTCCAATGTAATATGTTGTATTGTAATGTGTTTATTTGGTGTGGCTCTCGACGTCTTACTGGCCTGAAACACTTCCTTAAGTTTCCCAGCTGGTCGAGTCCCAATGGTAGCAAGACCGGTCGAGTAGCGTAAAGTTGATGAAGAAATATATATGCTCAGCTTCACCGAAAGTTTCAAAACAAAAATTATTGTTTTGAAGAAAATTAAAAAAAAATTATGTTTATAAAAAAAAATAATATAAAAAAAAATTTTAATTTTATTTATTAATTAATTAGGATCAATTAATTAATATAGGGCTGTGAAGTTTTATACAGTGTAATGCTCTTCTGAAAATTTTTATTAAAGTTTTAGTATAATTTAAATAATCTATCACCACTCATAAGACTGTCTGTAAACCAATCGATATTTGTTTACCTTTCTATTTTTTAGGTTATCTTCACTTACGGGTGGTAAAGTCCTTGTAGATTATCAATTAAAATTATATTATTGGTAATTAGTATTATTGAAGAAATAAAGAACTATTAAGTATTGAAAAGTATTAATGTTTTATTAAGTAACAGCAATATTGACTCTTATCGATTAGTATCGATTCTCAGGATATCGAAAAAAGTTACAAGTATATGTTATAAAAATTATATAGGGTTCTTTAAACAGCCAGTTATTACCAAAGTCAGAGAAATCGGGCTAATATTTAAAAAGTATAACGTTACAATCAAATTAATAGTTATTAATAAACACAGACATTGAATAATAAATTGTAAATATAATAATTGTTTTCACCAAACAGCTGTGCTGAACCAAGAAGAGGCACTGGGATTGTCAAAGAAAGATGGCTGCCGTCAAGTCGATGAAAATGTTGCTCGTTGCTGCTGCATTCCAAATAATGTATTTTGACGTAATATTCCTGTTCTTGTGTCTGCAAATCTCTTGTTATATGTTGTGTAGTGACTGGTGTAGTGATTCTGGGTTGTATTTAGTATGTCTGTGTAATTATAAGTCAAACACTTTCTCCGATTCCGTCACTAATTTGGTTTAATGTATTATACAGTTTTCTAGTGTTTTATGGTGTTTTTCGGAGTAGATTTATATTGTTCTGTGTTATGGAGTGTTACTTGATCGTTTCTGTTATAATATGATAGTTTCAGAAGTATTTTACAAGTCACTCGCGATTTCACAATAACTCACTATACACTCGCTTGTATGACGATTATAGGTTAGGTTATCCACGTTATTAAACGTATGTCACGTTAACCGTTCAACTACCAATAATTAACTAACTGTTTCCTTCAGTTTCAATTAAACTCTTAGCCCATATAATATTATCCTTAACATTGTTCAAAAATATTTTCACATCCTGTGTACATTTTACTATTTCACTATATGAATGCCTAAACTTTGGTTATTTGTCAATTTTATTCACTAGATTTGATTTAAATTAATCTTTCAGTTCATTCTGGTTATTTTCAGATTAAATAATGCCATTTTATAGTGTTTTCTGTCCAAAAAATAGTAATTTCTCTTTCAGTTTGGTATACTCTGTTTGGAAGTCAAAACATTAAAATTTACTTCCTGTCATTATATAAATTCAGCCATTTTATCAGTTATATTTAATATTAATAATTCTATATTGTATTAAAAGGTTCCTATTCCCTTATTTTCTGGTAATTAATTGAATTAGTTGTATTCTGAAACATTATTCTGAAATATATGACTCCCATGTCTAAATTTCTGAGTTTAGTCATTTTCACATTTATTCATAATTCTGAATATAATTTATTAAAATCTCTCTAAATGGTATGTGCAATAATATGGCATGATCTCAAGTTTATTTTGTCTAAACCCCTTTTGTTTATTTGCATTTAATTGAGCAATTTCTCTGTTTTGATGAAGTTTGGTTTCCATTCTTTTGGCCTATGATTTTTTAACAATTTTTCTTACAAAATAATTTACAAACAATATATGATGTGTGATACCCTCTCTGACTTTTACAAATAGTATTATAAATTAAACATGCTTTCAAATTACACAATAACAACTAGTATTGGCCACAATACAAATAATAGTTAAACAGAATAAAGAACATTTTTTTTAAATAAATGGTTGTCTTCAAATCAGACATTTTGCAACAAAATTCCCATTTCCAACATGTAAATATGGTTTACAACAAAGGTTTTGTACTAACTAACATCTTAATTACTCTCTACTATTTACAAGTGGTAACTATTTTTATAGTTCTGATGTTAGTTGTTTCAGACCCAAACAAATGGCCTTATATCTAAAACATTTTTAAACATTCTTGTACTATATACATTAAAACCTTATATCTATATTCTTATTTCTAACTATTATTATAAGTAGGATTCTACAGTTTTTATACAGTTTTCTATACCTTGTCTTTGGGGAATTGTACCCTGTCATTAACAAATAAATAGTATTAATTGTTCAAAAGGTATTATGAACTCTGTTTTCCTTTTTTCATGTAAAACAAAATGTTATTTTAAACAGATTCATGTCTTATGAACAACATATTGTCACAGTACATATTTTAAGTCATTGAAAAATGCATATTTCATTGCATCCAATGTTTGTGATTGCCAAGAATGAAACACAAGGTTCATTTTTTATAATACCCAAAACTATCACTGGTTCACTTTGCACTTATATATTATGTTAATGCTAAATGGTCGTATAGTCTTATTAACATAATAAATTGGTTAGCGTTTTTTCAATGGAGATTTGTTCCATGGGTACTATATTATTGTTTCATCTTAGTTCACAGGAAACTTTTACTTTATACACTCCTCTCTCTTAAATTTATATACATGTGGTTTTTATTTCGTTATACTTTTATTTTTAGATATTTATTTTGGGGATATAGGGATTTGGGTGTCTTTTATAAGAGCATGACATCTTCTTCAGGATGCTGCCCTCTTCTTCTTTCTTCAGTCTTCTTTTCTCCTGCCTTCTGGGACTGGTATCTTCTCCATCTTCTTCTTGTTGCCATCAGGTTTCTTGGGATCTTCTCCATCTTCTTCTTTATTACAGAAATACACAACCTGTATTGGTTGATCTTGGCTTATTTTAGGGTTTCTCTTCTATTTATTCTTCCTCGTTGTGGGTTTGGTCATATTGTGTACTGCTTTGTTATTTACTATTTTACCTTCCTGGGTTATACCTTGAAAACATTTGGTTATGAGACTGGTTTTGGATGACTCATCACTAGTAACTCCTTTTATTTTAACTTGTATTTTCTTTATAATAATGATTTCTTTCCACAGTTGCTATGAATTAATCTATTTATATTAGACTTAATGCTTTCTTCCAAATTTAAATATTATAACTTCATTATTCTAATGATCAATTGCCATTCAATATTATGCTTATATCTGTCACGCTACAATGTGAGTGACCAGAAAAAAAATTATGCAATCGATGATATCGCCCGTGCTACGAGTATGTTTACGAAATCGCAAAAATGAACCAAAAAGTGATTTGTAATTAAAAGGACGCTTTGCACGAAGTGACAATATCTAACAAGTCGAAAACAGTCCTGGACTTGTCAGATTACCACCAGCAATTTTGGGGTGGTCTCAGACTCAAGATATCTTCACACAACGTCACGCTGCTGGTCTGCCGATCGTACATCTTTACCACACACACCAAGACTTATGGAGGAACTTTGGACCATCACAAACAACAAACCGTAGAGACAGAGAACACAGCATCAGCATAATCATCATCATCAGTTTCTCATGATTCAGGACACACACACACACACACACACACACACACACACACACACACACACACACACACACACACACACACACACACACACACACACACACACACACACACACACACACACACAACGGTAATGTCGGCAGTACGCAGGTGATGAATAAACAATTATATTTTTTGTTTGTGAAAAGAACTCTTAAAAAGAAACTTATATATGAACAATAAAGACTTAAAGTTGTAAATATATAATCACTGTACATAAATTTAAATGGTAGCTAAAGAAAATAATTTAATTTAACAAGAAAATTTAGAAATACTAATCTTCTGTTGTATGTTAAAATTTGGGTGTGTCAGTAGAAATAAATAATAGGTTGGAAGTAAATGTTATTTTTCTATTCTGTTTATAGCAACAATTAGTTTTATTCTTGAGATATAATATTATTTTTGTTTGTAAATGAGTTGCTATTATTATTTAAAATTGGAGTCAAAGTCAGACACACTGAAATAAAAAGTGTTTAGATAATTTGTTTAACATGTCTGTTTAGCTAGTAAGATTATATGGTTGTATTTTTTTATATGTCATGAACAGCATAGAAGGTTATAAGGTATTTTTGTAAACTTATAAAAGAGAATTTTTTTTTTTTTATTTTTATAATTCAAAATTTTAATATTTGCATATTTTCTATTAATATTAATAAATCATAGAATGATTATTTTGAAACGGTTATAATTAATTATTTCATGTCAACAACATTTCACTCCTCTCTGAAAATTATATTATTATTGTGCAACTAAATATACTTGACGCAACGAGAATTAAAAAAATCCTGTGACCTGGACAGTGTAATACACTTCATAGTTGCGTTGAGTACATGGTAATGTATTTGTATAATTTTTTATGATACTTGCAACGTTGCAATATCTTGTCACTGGACAAAAGGCTTTCCGCATGACAAATGGCACCAATCGTACACTCTAGTGTTTTTTGGTGGCCCTAAATAGGACCTGGTGGCGAGAAAGCTGATGTTGGTCGTGCCGCGCTGAGATGTTTGGCGACTGCGCCCGCTGTTCGTGGCGTACTGCAGTCCTCCTCTTCTTTCGGCATCGGTTGTAGAGTCGGCTGCTGGCCCAGCGAAATCCATCGCTGGCGCAGTACTGGACGGCGAAGACGCAAGAACGCCGGTTCTATTCTTCGGCCGTTCCTTCCAGCTGACTCTGCGTCAATCTCGTCCGAGAGAGGAGAGGAGTTGAAGTGCGTCCGATGGCGTAGTGATGAAGAGTGCGCCAAAATTTTCTGCTGGCCCGGGTTTTATGCACTAACCGGGATCGCTGATTGGCTCGCTCCGAGCACGTACTTGGTCACGTCTCGGGTGCTGATCCCTGATTGGCTCGCTGTGTTCGCCGCTGGTACCGGAGAGCAGATGTTCGCATACCGCTGCCGTCACAATATATACATATTGCAATAAGTGAGATTTGCATATAAAATAATAATTTGACTCTTAACATATGGTAGCATGTTTCAATAAGAATTGGTCACAGTAAAAGTTGCGTGTTGGAACATTGTAATATGTAATAAAATCACATGTCCAACATAAGACTTATACCAGAATGTGCATAAAATAAACACGAATCTGGTAGTAATGTTTGTTAATAACATACAGAACAAAATATGAGTTTTTTCATAAAAAATGTTATATCAACCACAAGAAAGGCAATAAAATTATACCGGTTTTATTTACACGTTTTACATTGCCCATAACAATTTCTTACAAGTAGAACGTTATCTGGACTGTAGCATAAAGGTGAGGGAGTGGTTTTGACCAATGAGATTGACTAATATATCAGTTGATTTGATCCGTGACGAGAGGCAAATCAGTCTACCGTAGAACTTAGAAGAAGCAGTCTCATTACTTTCTATAATGTGTAATCATTAACTCTGATTCAGTACGATAGGTCTGTCAGGAGTTACGAACACTAATAATAAAGTGATAGTTGATGACTTGTATTCTAATACTATACAGGGGAAACAAAAGACAATGTGAACAGTTACTAACGCACATAAACAAAATACATAAAAACATAACCTTTACTGCCGAATACGAACACAACAATACCATAAACTTCTTAGACCCCTCCATCACAAAACTTGAACACAGGCACAAATTCAGTATGTACAGAAAACCGACTACAACTGACACACTAATACACAACTCCTCCAATCACCCAATACAACACAAACTAGCTGCCTTCAGAACCATGATACATAGACTTAACAACATCCCCCTAGACGAAAAAGACTACAAAGACGAACTAAACACGATAAAATATCTAGCAGAATCTAATGGATACGACAGAACAATAATCAATAAACTCCTACACAAAACACAAAACAAACAACAGACAAAGACAGAAAACAACAAATTCATAACACTAACATACATCAACAAACAAACTGAAAAAATAGCCCACAAATTAAAAAAAGCATGATACAGAATCGCTACAAAACTACTAACAAAACAGAACACACACTATCAAAACACACACACAAAGCACAAAACAAATGCGATCTACCCGGTGTTTACAAACTAAATTGCTCAAATTACAACAAATTCTACATAGGCCAGACAGGACGTAGCTTCAAACAGAGATACATTGAACACACAAAGGCACTCCACTCCACTACAGAATCCACCTTTGCAAACCACCTCATTGAAGAGCAAACCACACATACAAAAACATAGACAATAACATGAACATTCTACACGTACACACAAAAGGCCGAAAACTAGACACTCTAGAACAATTGGAAATATACAAAGATACGAAAACAAAAACGACATCCTAAACGAACAGACAATTCAAATCGCATGCATTATTCGAACATATCTCACCCCACACACACACACAACATCGATCTTTCGAAATTCGATTCCATCGCCCACAACAGGACAGACAGCGCTACCAGCAGCAACCTCTGAAGAAGCTTTTTAAAAGTGAAAACCGGTTCAGGTTGTAAGGTAAAACTTTATGTTTTTACGTATATAAAAAACTTTGTGTTCCGAGTCGTTAATGAAATAGTTGTATATATATATATATATTTTTTTTTTTCAATCACTTTCTGCTACAGTCCGTTTCTTGATGTATATAATACTATAATACTTATAACTATTTTACCTCAAGATGTATTTTTTCCTTTAGGGACATGTTTCGGGAGATCCTGTTCTCCCATCTTCAACCTTCGCCATCTTGCTTCTGGTGCAGTATTTGTGTGTTGGCTTCTGGATGTTATTATGGTGGTTTGTTGGTCTTTGGTCCTTCAATGTTGCATTATTGTGTGTGGTTGTGGTATCTGTTTTTGTATTTTGTGTATTTTCGATGTTGAGTGCTTTGAATATTGTGTCATGTTTTGTATTAATACATCCCATATTATTATATTATAATATTATTATACATCCCATGTGTTTGTATTAAGTCAATAACATACATCCCAAAATACAATTCACAGAAGAAAAAGAAAAACATAACAAAATCAACTATTTAGACATAACCATCACAAGATACAACAAACACATACAATATGCAATATATAGAAAACCAACTTCCACTAACATCATTATACCTAACCATTCTGACCACCCACCACAACATAAAATGGCAGCATTTTATTCGTTATTTAACAGAATGTACAAAATACCCCTAAACAAACAAGAAACTGACAAAGAAAGAAATATAATATACCAAATTGGTTATGCAAATGGATACAATAAAAATACTATGATCAAAATAGAAAATAAAATCAAATACAAAATAAAAACTGAACAATTAAGAATTAATCAAACTGAACAACACATAAATAATAACAACAACAAAAAATGGGCCACATTCACATATATAAATAATAAAATGTCAAAACTAACAAAACTATTTAAAAACACAGATATAAAAATAGCATACAAAACTAATAAAAATAAATTACAAAATCTAAATAACTCACACAACAAAGATAATACAACAACCAACGGTATATACAAAATTGAATGCCAAGATTGCAATAAATGTTATATAGGACAAACAAAAAAACAGCTGAAAAAACGTTATTTTGAACACCTAAATGCATACAAAAAACCAAACATATATAAATCCAATTTAGCCACACATGCAATAAACACAGGACATGAATTCCCAGACATAACCAATGTAACACTAATAAAACATATACCACACAAAGGCACCATAATGAACATTTGGGAAAATTTACAGATTTACAAACATAAAACACAAAACAAATTAATACCAGAACAAATACAAATCAATACAAAACATGACACAATATTCAAAGCACTCAACATCGAAAATACACAAAATACAAAAACAGATACCACAACCACACACAATAATGCAACATTGAAGGACCAAAGACCAACAAACCACCATAATAACATCCAGAAGCCAACACACAAATACTGCACCAGAAGCAAGATGGCGAAGGTTGAAGATGGGAGAACAGGATCTCCCGAAACATGTCCCTAAAGGAAAAAATACATCTTGAGGTAAAATAGTTATAAGTATTATAGTAATATATATATATATCTGTATTATAGATGAATATATTTAATTATAAGAATATTTAGTATAAAGTTTTATTTGTTACATTATCCAATTTAAAATAATAATCACAAAAGTAATCTTGGAATGTAAGATTTATATTATTACTAAAGTACCTATTTTAAATAGTACTTCCTGCACTTTAATTTTCCTTGCATTTGGTAGTTTTTAGTGAAGTTTTAATAGATGTTAGCTGTGTTATCTCTTTCTAATCAGTATGAATTTAATATTGAATTAATTTCTAGTTTATTTCATCCTTGTAAGGTATATTGTTATATTAAAGTCTTTCTACTTCAATAAGAGTAAATAAATTTTAAAACCTGTTTTTAAATTAAACAATGCTAGAGGATAAATAAATTGTGATCTGCTAATTATACTTACCTCATGGTATGTTGACAGATAAAACTCGTTAATAGTGATTTTAAAAACCCATGGTAATGTGAAAGCTCCTTAAACTGTATATTTCCAGCAAATTCTAACTCTATTTGTAACTGACTGTGTTTTATCTAGAAGCAATTATAACTTCAGAGTTTAAACGATCTCATGTCATACTGATTACATGTAATACTACATAAGCTATTTCACTCACAAATGTATTGTATATTATAATATACATGTAGTGTACCGTATATACTGTTATGAGTGGTGGTCAAGGAAGTATGAGGCCCCAATACACTCGTAAGAAATACACAGTTATAAGATACGCACATATTTCTGTATGCTGTACACTTCCACGTATGTTCATGCAGTGTGATATACAGGCATTCAAAAACACACACACACAAAATTAAGACAATAATGAAAGTCACATTATAACAATAGTATAATCTGAAACACAATAAACATAAAATTTTATAACCTTCTTGATGCTCAATGGAAAAAATAAAAATTTAGTCTTTTTTGGTTAAAGAATCTACAATTATACAATTTGCAACAGTACAGACTGCATGAGTAATATATACAACAATACATATGTAAATTATAACAACTATAAAATATAAAAAAAATTTCAAAATCCTTATTGTACAGCTTTAAAACTAACAGTCTTGGACCAGTATGTCACCTGATGTGATGCCTTGAGGGTGAGATTTTTATGTTCCTTATTAAACAGTAGTGTGTGAAAACACAGACTTGAAAACTAGACAATGGAAAATGACATGTTTTTCACTGAGTGTGCGAAACTCATTAGCAACACACAAAAAAAGTGTGTGTTAGTGGGTTGTGCAGAATGTTATGCCGCCATTAACTCCTGTTGTGAATGCATGTGCATGTAAGGTGACAGAGTAATTATTTTCTTATCACTGTGTAAAAAAAGTAATTATAGAGTAATAAAAAACACTCTCATGAATTGTAAATGTCGTGACTCAACATTAACATATTTAATAATGTATTTGGTAGGTGTTCTAGAGATGATGAAAAGTGTCAAGATAGGTAAATAATTTTTTTATTGATGAAGTGACACCTAGCCTGCTGTGGCTATTGAGAACAGGAATTCTAATTGATTAAAAGGGATGGAAACTGTTTAATAAATAATCGACAGGAATAGAATGCTAGGCCTGTATATACCCAGGCTGGTAAACCATTTGCTCTCTCTCTTTAGGATCAGATTATCACTGTGAATGTGAAGGCTGTGTTTGTTTGTTGAGACATCTGACGATGCTGGAACACACAAAGCCACGTATGGTTGCATGCAAACTTTAGTAGGATTCTTATGCAAACACACAGAATAGTGTGTGATGATGACATGTCAGCATCATGTGATGAACTGATTTAAAAAAATAAATAATCAGTATAAAACAGAGATATTGTTCAGACCTAAAAACCGTGATTCGCCTGTGACGTCCGCTGCATATCGCTTATCGCCTGACCAGCTAAGGTTGGTCCGCCCCCCCTTTTCAATCTAGCAGTCAGCTGGTGGAGCTCCAAGAGGCAACAGCCTATTCCACACGTGTGTTATGCAAAATTCAATTTACGGCCGTCAATATGTTAACTATTTAATCGATTCAATTTTACTTAACCTAAATTATTAGATATGCAGTCGTACGGGCACGCGCGGATGCACCAAATCGCATAAGTATGATTTAATCTGTTTTTTTTTTTAAATAATAAACCAGTCCACTTTATCGTTTTATATTTTCTTTAAACCCAGCCTATGGTTTAAAGTGTGAACAGCCGTTAACCCCAAGCTACGCAAGGGGACAGCAAGTTCAACGCAACATATGGTCCTCCGGGCCGGATTTAATTTCGATCTCAAGGTGCGTAAAAAAGCAGTTCGGAGTGACAGACTTTAAGCGTCGTAAGGGAGTTAGTGCGTGCTCGTTCTCGGATATTAGTGTGGCATAGCTGTATGCGTCCAAGTATTATTCGGGCATTGAAGCTGTTATGCGTAAGTTCCGCAAAATCATTTAACTTGCAAATCAAATGCGTAAAATTGCGGTTTGCAATAAGTTCGCAAGTGTCTATCGGACAATCTATTACATGCAGCGGGGACAGAATTGGACAGGTACGACACCTCTACGCAGAGACATAGGGACGCATCTTTATCTCACCGCATTGCAGAAATCCGACATCACGAGCTTGCCGCTATCTCAATAGATAACAACCCGTTCTACTCAACGGCAACTACGTCATCCTGGTTGACTGATATCCGCCATCAGCTGATTATCTCTACAAACTGTATGTAACTTATTATCTCGAATCAGTGGAAGTTCAAGTAAGATGTTTTTGCCAAGGTATGTTTTGAACTATTATGTACTCATTATGTTATAACTATATTTAATATTACCTTGTGTATCCAGGTACACTGGTGCTCCTCTTTGCAACTTCAATGTTTCTTTAAAAAACTACGCGTTTCGGGACTCATGGTCCCATCATCAGGTTGATAAAAAACAAGAATCACTCACATGGAGTACGTCAACTTAATAAGAAATAAATAAAAAGTTTCACTCGCACATACCGCGTGTGTACAATTACACAACTACACGATGCGCATCGTATCGGAACTTGCAAGCGACTAACCGTTACGCGTCGCACTATCTCTACCTTTATCTATGTGTTGTTCCAACACGCGTATGGCCGTGTCATACAGTCCGTTGGACTTAAAAGAAAGCTTGTCGTTCAAGAGCTGATTACCTTGGGTTTTTGAGGCCTTATAAATTTCAAATTCTTCCAGCGCGTCCATAAGCCTGCCCTTTTTACAGAAATGCAACGGCTTGAAGTTACTTTGAAAACTCGAGTAATTATGGTTCTGGTTGACTATATGCAAGGCAAAGTTTGATTTTATCTTCTGGATATCACCTCTAGGGAGATGTTCTCTGTACCTATCCAGAAATTTCCTGCCCGTTTGTCCAACATAAAAATTATTGCGTCCTCGCATTCTATTTTATAAATACCAGAACAGTTTTCTACTAGTCTGTTGGTCACTGGTCTCAAAGCGTTCAAAATACAATTATTCGTTTTGAAAGAAACTGCGAAACCGTGTTTTTTAAAAACGTTCTTAATAGTATTAGGCAAAAGATTTGTAAATTCCGTTGGTATATATTTAATGTCACTGTTGTGTGTTTTGTTTATGCTCCTATTTTTATATATGTTCCTCCTCTGCCTCGCTACTATTTTGTCTATAACTGTACTACTGTAACCGTTGGCCACCGCGATATACTTTATCGTATTAAGCTCATCGATGTAGTCTTTCGCCTCTAACGGAATTTTTAGTAATCTGTTAACCAACGAGTTGAATGATGCCATTTTTTGTGCAAATGGATGAAATGAAGAAGCGTGAATAGTAATATCTGTGGCAGTTGGCTTCCTATAGATGTTGAACCTAAACAAATTATTTATTTTCCGCACAGTTATGTCCAGAAAATTTAGGCTACTGTTATTTTCCATCTCCAACGTGAACTTTATTTTTGAGTGTATACTATTTATGTGAAGATAGGGAGATAGGTACAGAGAACATCTCCCTAGAGGTGATATCTAGAAGATAAAATCAAATTTTGCCTTGCATATAGTCAACCAGAACCATAATTACTCGAGTTTTCGAAGTAGCTTCAAGCCGTTGCATTTCTGTAAAAAGGGCAGGCTTATGGACGCGCTGGAAGAATTTGAAATTTATAAGGCCTCAAAAACCCAAGGTAATCAGCTCTTGAACGACAAGCTTTCTTTTAAGTCCAACGGACTGTATGAAACGGCCATACGCGTGTTGGAACAACACATAGATAAAGGTAGAGATAGTGCGACGCGTAACGGTTAGTCGCTTGCAAGTTCCGATACGATGCGCATCGTGTAGTTGTGTAATTGTATACATGCGGTATGTGCGAGTGAAACTTTTTATTTATTTCTTATTAAGTTGACGTACTCCATGTGAGTGATTCTTGTTTTTTATCAACCTGATGATGGGACCATGAGTCCCGAAACGCGTAGTTTTTTAAAGAAACATTGAAGTTGCAAAGAGGAGCACCAGTGTACCTGGATACACAAGGTAATATTAAATATAGTTAGTTATATGCAACTTGGAGACCACAACACAATATGTATATTGAAGCTACTCAGGCAAAGTTGGTCTATAAATACAAAAGTATAAAAATCAAACTAATAAAAGCTAGTCTCGACATCAGATTTAATAAGAAATGCTTATACATGGATATAACGCCTAACTACGTTAGAGTTAACATCAAGAACACGTCTTCATCGGCTTCTGTCGCCCAAAAATTGGCTCAGAAAGTGTGGATGAAAGAAGAAATTAAACATCTTCATTCCAAAAAGACCAAATTAAACAGCGAACTGTATCATGCACACTTGGAAATTCTTAATAAAATTCACCCGGTTGTTGTTCATGAAGTCTTGTCATGTATTGAGACGCAAATTCGTAATATCATAAGTAAGGTCGTACACGTACAAAAAATAAAGTTTGAAAAATTAAAAAGAAAACAGTACCAAACAGACCGTAGTTACACACACAATAAACACACATTTTGTACACGTATGGTTAACGATAGCAACATAAATTTAACTAGAGTAGAAGAGAAATTATTGAGCAAAGGCCTAAATTATAACCTTCCAAGACTATCAAAACACAATATTATTCGCGAAGTAACTAATGCTGAAGCGGCCGTAAAAATACTAAGTGATCAAGATAAACAAAACGAGGCTCGCGTGTTCATTAATAACAAACTGAACCGTATGTTAAAAAGTGAAAAGCGTCCACCTGACTACAAATATCGCAGGGATATAAAAACTGTACGCAATATTAAGCAAAAACTCGAGAACAATAATGCTATCATAACTAAAGCTGATAAAGGCAATACGATTATAATCTTAAATCAAGACGAATACAAACAGAAAGTTTATGAGTTTATCCACGATAATAACATACGTACTTTGACTAGAGACCCCACTACAAAATACGTTAGGGATATCAACAACTGTATTATTAGATCCACATGCCTATTTGATACACGCACTATGCGTCTGCTAAAACCAATACACGCCCAAGCTCCCGCACTTAACGGCCTCCCGAAATTACACAAGGAGAATATGCCCATACGTCCTGTGGTTAATTTTACCACAGCACCTGGGTATAAGGTAGCTAAGGAACTTTTACAGATTTTAAAAAGTAATATTAAAATAGACATTAACCACAGCGTCAGAAATAGTATTGAGTTTGTGGACAGAGTGAAATCGTTAGTAGTATTACCACAATATAAGTTGGTGTCCTTTGACGTTACGAACCTTTACACTAATGTTCCTGTGCCCCAAACGATTGATATTTTACAGAAAATCCTGGAGGATTCAGGCACTTTGGATCAGCAAAAAATCCATGAACTTATCGTGTTACTAAGAATAATATTAGGCCAGAATTATTTCACTTTTGATAACCGATTTTTTGCGCAGGACGACGGCCTTGCAATGGGATCGCCACTTAGTGGTTTCTTGGCCGATCTTTATCTTAACTATTTTGAAAATGAATACATATTATCACATAAAAACAAGCTTTACAAAAATATCATCTCATACACTCGGTATGTGGATGACACATTCCTTGTTATTAATGGCACACATAGACAAATAGAAACCTTGAGTAAATACATAAATAGTATACACTCAAAAATAAAGTTCACGTTGGAGATGGAAAATAACAGTAGCCTAAATTTTCTGGACATAACTGTGCGGAAAATAAATAATTTGTTTAGGTTCAACATCTATAGGAAGCCAACTGCCACAGGTATTACTATTCACGCTTCTTCATTTCATCCATTTGCACAAAAAATGGCATCATTCAACTCGTTGGTTAACAGATTACTAAAAATTCCGTTAGAGGCGAAAGACTACATCGATGAGCTTAATACGATAAAGTATATCGCGGTGGCCAGCGGTTACAGTAGTACAGTTATAGACAAAATAGTAGCGAGGCAGAGGAGGAACATATATAAAAATAGGAGCATAAACAAAACACACAACAGTGACATTAAATATATACCAACGGAATTTACAAATCTTTTGCCTAATACTATTAAGAACGTTTTTAAAAAACACGGTTCCGCAGTTTCTTTCAAAACTAATAATTGTATTTTGAACGCTTTGAGACCAGTGACCAACAGACTAGTAGAAAACTGTTCTGGTATTTATAAAATAGAATGCGAGGACTGCAATAATTTTTATGTTGGACAAACGGGCAGGAAATTTCTGGATAGGTACAGAGAACATCTCCCTAGAGGTGATATCCAGAAGATAAAATCAAACTTTGCCTTGCATATAGTCAACCAGAACCATAATTACTCGAGTTTTCAAAGTAGCTTCAAGCCGTTGCATTTCTGTAAAAAGGGCAGGCTTATGGACGCGCTGGAAGAATTTGAAATTTATAAGGCCTCAAAAACCCAAGGTAATCAGCTCTTGAACGACAAGCTTTCTTTTAAGTCCAACGGACTGTATGACACGGCCATACGCGTGTTGGAACAACACATAGATAAAGGTAGAGATAGTGCGACGCGTAACGGTTAGTCGCTTGCAAGTTCCGATACGATGCGCATCGTGTAGTTGTGTAATTGTATACACGCGGTATGTGCGAGTGAAACTTTTTATTTATTTCTTATTAAGTTGACGTACTCCATGTGAGTGATTCTTGTTTTTTATCAACCTGATGATGGGACCATGAGTCCCGAAACGCGTAGTTTTTTAAAGAAACATTGAAGTTGCAAAGAGGAGCACCAGTGTACCTAGATACACAAGGTAATATTAAATATAGTTAGTTATATGCAACTTGGAGACCACAACACAATATGTACATTATGTTATGTTGTATTACTTGTTTGCAGTTACTCTATTTAACTATTAATACGTAGTTATATTGCTGAGAACTGAGTTGCCTGTTCTACTTTCGTTCCACGTCTTAATACGCTCAATATGGCCGAAAGCAAACAGCTCATAAGGCAAAGGGCCGTTAACAAGGCCTCAATAACAAGAATCAATATTTTCGCGGATGCTTTCGACATAACAAAAAATGACGTCCACGCGTTGAATGTTAAATTAAGGTCGCTGGCGGAGCTCCAGCGCAAATATGACACAATTCAATCCGAACTCGAGTTGTCCGAGGACGCTGTTTTTGACGCGGATAGCGATCGAATCCAGGTCAAAGATGATTTATGTATAATCGAGTGCAAACTGCACAACCTTATAGAAAAATTATCGACTAATCTTACTGAGAATTCTAATACTACTACTAATGACAGTAGAGCGGAAAGATTCGCTTATCTCACTCAACTGGTGCCCATTAAAATCCCGGAGTTTAGCGGAAATGTTACGGAGTGGTAACACTACATACACATATTCAAAGACTTGGCAGATTCTCGCTTGGATCTTACCAACATACAAAAGTTTAATTACTTACACAATTCATTAAAGGATGAAGTGCTCCAAGTTATACAATCGCTGCCTATAACTGGTGAGAATTATGGCGTAGCCATAGGGTTACTCAAGACTAGATTTGACAATAAGCTAATTATTGCCATCCACCATGTCGAATATATACTGAAAATCAATTCTATCGATAGGCAATCAGTGGGTAGCATATCTAAATTTCTTAATAAAATAAGCGCAACCATAAACGCGCTCAAGGTTATGGCGTTACCCGTAAATATTTATGAGCTTATTGTCATTCAGCTATTAGCGTCGAAATTGGACCCGAATACTACCAAACGTTGGAAGGAGTCACTCTCTAACGTTAACTTTCCCGATTTTGAAGGGCTGATTGAGTTTTTAAACAATAGTAGATCCAGGCCCGGATTACCCATAAGGCCAACCTAGGCCCTGGCCTTGGGCGTAAGCCGAAAAGGGCGCAGATCACGGACAAAAAAATGTAAAATTTTTAATAATCCAATCGTGGAAAAAACAAGAGCTCGGCGATGGGGAAGGAAGTGCTACTAAGCGTGAGCGGATTGCGCCCTGCCTGCAGAGCAGAAATGACTCAGGAAAGACAGACAGGCCATCCCCCTCCCTCTCGCCTCGCCAGTCGCCACGACAGGAGGGCACTGGGACATTACTCACTACTCAGTAGCAGATTGTTTTGTAGTTGTCACTTGTCTTGTCTATTGTGTTGTGAAGTGTTGACGTCTTCTGCTTGCTTGTTGTTGATTTGTGTGGACAGTACTGTATTGTCAACTGTGATTAGTTTGTTAAATAAATGCCGGAACTTTTCCTTCCATTGGGATGTATTGAGCTAACTACATACAACTAAGGTAAGTTTTATAATATGATAATGCAGTTATTGCAGTAATATTAATATTATAAATAATATGCAAAAAATTGGTGTTATGTTAATGTAAGTATCATATTTTTTTTACTATTACAATTTTTTATATACAGTACGAGTACACGGAGAGAAAAAAATGGGAAGCTTCTTACGTTTTAAAAGAAAAATTCCCATATTTTTATTGTATGTGCGGAGTAAGTTTGCCTTTCTCGTGTGTTTTCTATTTCGTATATGTATATTTTTCTACGTTTTTCGCTTGATTTGTTGTAATAAATATTGGAATATTTATTATCAAGAAATATACATATATACTACGCTCTATGTTTGATTATTTTCAAACTCTTATTGGAATTTTTGCTTCCAAAGTATATCGATATTTCAAATACGCTTCGCTTAAATAATTTTTAAGCTCGTATTGGACTTTTTGTCGTCAGTGTATAGTTCAAATATTTCCAAACCTCGTATTGGACTTTTTGTAGTTCAAGGTTTGTATACAAAAGATTTCTTCTACCGAACTCGGGCATCGGCATCTAAGTCCAATACCTACTACATATACGTAAACACGCGGATTCTAAGAATATTCGTATATATGCGAACCAAACGAAAATTTATCACTTGTGAGAAAGAGAGAATACGTGGCTACTTGAGATTTTAAATTTGTTAATAATATTATGTGCAATATTTATAGTAATTATTAAAACGAATTCAAAGAATTCGTTTATAATATATTTAATGCTAGTTATTCATTCGATTTTGGGGAATTTCAGATTTTTAATGGTGTGACCATTTCGAGTAAAATATGTAGAATTAGTTTACTCTCATATAAACATTTTACTGCACTTCTTTTAACGTTTTCTTTTACATATCGATTAATAGAATTTTTCTATATATATATATATATATATATATATATATATATATATATTAAATATTCTGCTGAGACAAAATTTGAAACGTCGTATTTTATCCGTCGGTAAATATGCTCGCTGATATATTATATGACCGCCGCGGCTTTACCTTCTACAGTAAGTTATTGACATATATATATATATATATATATATATATATATATATATTGCAACGTATTTAACGTTGCAAATAAAAATTTATTTGTTTTTGCGGAGCCCCACGATCTTGAAGCGCCAAATATATGCAACGTATTTATGTGTGTACAAATTTACATGTAATTTAATTTGTATAGCCCCACGTTCTTTGGGAGCCAAATATGCAACAATACATATACATAAATACATATACATATACATAAATTTAGCGTGACCGGTCTCACGTTCAAGATTGACAAATTATGTAACAATATAACATTTAAATTGGGTTTCAGGTGTATCTGCAATAAGAACTCTATGTAACTTGTAACGGTATTTCAAATTTATTTGATATTATTAAAAATTGTGCACATGGCACTGACTTCGATTTAAAACATTCGTTATTATTTGTTATTATGCCGTAAGGCTTATGCTATATACATCCTTACTGACTAAATATTCTATTCTACTAATTATTGTATCAAAGAAAAATCTCATTTCCAGACTACTCAGTCAATTAGTGTGTTTCAAAATCAATATTTAAATATCTTTTTATATATTGTAATGTACTCAAAATATTAATAGTTATTGAATTTATCTTTTGTTTCTCAGTACTGATTTATCTCAAATACTAATTGTTTTCATTTAAATGCTTTGTATTCATTTTATTTCATATTAATTTGAGCTCTTGTTACGTTAATCGTATTTTTAAAACATCTATGATTTTAATTCTACTTTACAATAAACATTGGCTCTTACTTTTAAATAAAATAGAAATGTCTTTAATTGTCTTTGAGTTCATTGTACGATTAAGATATAAATAAGTTGTTTATCACCTTATTGTCGTCAATCATACTCGATCATTTTGATCCATCTGTAGTCGTCCTCGTCTCGCACTCCAGCTCCTCTTGTCCAGCGTTGAATCACTCCTCTTGTCCAGCGTCGACTCGCCTCTTGTCCAGCGTCGACTCGCTCTTCTTGTCCAGCGTCGAATCGCCTTCTTGTCCAGCGTCGAATCGCTTTATTGTCCAGCGTCGTATCACTCTCTGGAACTCTCCTCGTGCTGTTTCTGACGTCAGTGGATCTTCTCATGTAATTCTTTTTATGTAATGTTGTTATGAAATTTTGTTATTATTTTGTTATTATTTAAAAGTGATTGTATTTACAACTTAGTTACATAGTTGTATGTAACTGGAAAATTTAAAGTATTTACAAAAAAAATAAATACGCCGTGCGGACGGGCAGAAGCTCCCGCTGCACCGTGGATGATTTACAAAAGAGAACCACTGTAGCTTGTGTGTCCTATTTATACCCATGTCTTGGTCGACACCTGCAGTGGTACGAAATCGACATGTCAGAAACTGTCTCTGGATTCAATTCCCCCACTCTTTGTCAATTTCGCTATTTCTTTTATTTCTGCGAATTGCAGAGTCCTGTAAGTATACTCTTATACTTATCTTATAACTATTTTTACAACACATGTTCACTGTAATTTTGGACATTGCAACTTAACCCTTTCGATTTGTACACAGTTATTTCACTATTACACTCATACGGTGTGTCACTTTCACGTGGTTTTCGTACACAGTATTTAGTAAATTTTATTACATTTTATTGTGGTTTTGGATTTTACTCCTTAATTATAGTTTATGAATAATTATGGAAAAACAGTAATTATGCAATTATTCATCTTGGGGTGGTAAACTCGCCTGCATAGACCTGCGTTCACACACACTAGCAAAATACTGGTGTACACACTTTCAGTTACATTTGTGTGTGTGTGCACGTCATTCAGGTCGAAACACCTGTTCATATTTTTGTCTGAGCCAAGCTTGCAATCCCTGACATGCTTATTTCTAATACATTATTAATTATTTACAGTTTATTAGGTATATTTAAATTTTTAAATTTAAATTATTCAATGCTCAGTACATCACTTATTTGTACTGTCGCAATATATATATACAATACATATCAAAACGTCCCATACGGGTTTGGAATGACGTCAAGACCACATTTGAAATATCTATACACGTTCCAAATGGAAAATCTTTTGAAAGTAATTTTGGATTTTTGAAGACTTACTTTCTTAAAATTAGGAAATAACTAAATATGTTTTATTAAATATTTAAAACTTTTTTTCCTATACTATATTGGAATTTTTGAAATACATTTCGATCAGTTTGTTTTATAAGTTTAGGATAAATCAATGGAAAGTCGATTTGACTCCGCACATACAATAATGTATTGGACTTTTGAATCTATTTTTTTCTCCGTGTCGGTGTACGTAAGAAAGTAAAAGTCTGCAACGAAACGGTTTATAAATTTTTCGGTTTTCTTTTCAGATTTTGAAATAAGCCAATCAAAAAAACGCCCATCTGTGGCTGAGTTCAGAAAGAGAGTTAAATTAAAATCAGAAGAGGACAAGAAGTACAGTGGAGCCTTGAAAAATTGGCTGTCACAACAAGATGAAAATGATAAAACCAAAACTGATGATGACCCTTTATCTTTAGACTGCAGTACTAGTACTAGTAGCACCTCTGCTATCTCCGCACCAGCACCACAGTCTGAGTCAGACACAAGATGTTTTCATTTTGAACCAGAACCACTGCCACTGCAATGCACGGAAAGCCCTTCCACTAGCATAGGTGAACAAAAACAACTTGAAAAAAGTTTTGGATCTGAAACGTTTTGTTTTGGTCCTGATCCAGCGAACTGGGTAGTAAATAATGAATTACGTGATTACGTATAAAAAAATGGGTTAGTTCAAAATAAAGATGCAGATTTTTCAAAAACAAAGAATTTGGTGTTTTAATATAAATAACTTTAATAGGAAGTTGGCAAATGGGGAAAAACAAAACAGAGCATGGTTGGTGTACTCTGAGACTAAATGTGCAGTTTTTTGTGGTCCTTGCCGCCTTTTCCATTCAGAAACACAATCTGAATCATCTTTTGTGAAAGAAGGATTTAGTGACTGGAAAAATGTGTCATCGAGGCTCAAAGATCATGAAAACTCGGTTTCCCACAAAAACAATACAATAACTTTAAAAGAAAGAGGAGAGAAATTGGGTAAAGTTGATTCCCAAGTCACTGAAATGATTGATCAAGAAATAAGTTACTGGAAAATGTTGTTGCAAAGAGTTGTCGTTGTGATAAAGGCTTTAGCTTCTCGTGCATTACTGTTTCGAGGGTCAAAAGAGGTATTTGGTTCCAACTCAAATGGAAACTACATGATGATGCTCGAAGTTCTTGCTGAATTTGACCCTTTTTTGGCTGACCACATTAGAAAATATTGGAAATCCTGGAAAAGGGAAAATTTCCTATCTCTCATCCACTATATGCGATGAATTTATTGAACTGCTTGGGAAACAAGTATTGACCTATATTTTAGGTGAGGCTAAGAGCTCCCAATACTTTTCAGTTGTTGTGGATTCTACTCCGGACATTTCTCATGTAGGTCAATTATCATTTGTAATACGCTATGTAAAACAAAGTGGAGAGCCTGTTGAGAGATTTCTTAAGTTTTTGCCAAATGTTGGACACAAGGCTCTTGATATGTTTACCACTGTTATTGAGACTCTGCAGCTTTTCGGATTGGACCTACTAAAGTGCCGCGGGCAATCTTACGACAACGCGCCAAACATGTCTGGGATGTATTCTGGCCTAAAGGCTAGAATTCTTGAAGTCAGTCCACTTGCATCATATGTCCCGTGTGCAGCTCACTCTCTAAACTTAGTTGGCACTCACGCAGTAGACTCCTGCATTGAAGCTGTCCCTATTCTTTACTCTGCTTCAAGAGCTGTACAACTTTTTTTCGAGCTCAACACATAGATGGGAGGTATTAAATCAGTACAAGAACACAAGATTAACGACCAAAAGCCTTTCCACTACAAGATGGTCTGCTAGGCATGACGCTTTAAGAGCCTTGCAAGAAGAATGGCCTGCAATAATCAGAGCTCTCGAAGCGTTGGAAAGTGACCCAGATGAAAAATCTGGTACCTGAGCAGAAGCTAGAGGACTGATCAGTAGATTAAAGCGGTTCGAAACAGCATTAATGGCTCAGTTATGGGGTACCATTCTTTTTAGACTACATACGGTAAACAAATATGTTCAGAATGAAGACATTGATGTAACGGCCGTGGTAGAAGTTTTTAAGTCACTTATAAAGTTCTTTGAAGAGCTTAGAGAGCAGTTTGATGTGTATGAAAACAAAGCTCTCGATGTTTGTGAAAATGAAACATATGATTATGAACGTGACAAGAGATGCAAGACAACCAGAAAACTTCAAGCTGACGAGTCCCGAGATGGCAAAGTTTGCTTTTCTGGGCGAGACGACTTCAGAGTAAATACATTCCTGCCCATAGTTGACAAGGTTAGAGAAGAAATCACAAGGAGAATGATTGCCTATGAGAAGTTTACTGAAAAGTTTGGTGCCATCATAAAACTGTGGAATCTGACGACACCACAACTTGAAGCTGAGACTAAAAAACTTGTTACAGTTTTTGAGGATGATTTGGAGCCATCGATTTTTGATGAACTTATTCATCTCAAATCACACTTCCTAGCCAACAAAATCGAAAATAAAAATCCGCTGTCTCTTTACAAATGGCTCAAAGAAAATGACCTACAAAAAATTTATCCAAATGTAGAAATCTTGCTGAGGATGCTTCTTTGTACGCCAGTGACGAACACATCAGCCGAGATGTAAGTTGGTAATACAAACAGCCGAATCTTAATCAAACAATTCAAATCCAAATTTAGTTAACATAAAATGACAATGCTAATGCTTTTATCTATTAAAATTACTGACATCGTAATAATTTTGACTGGAAGTGTCTAGTTTGTTTAGCTTGTTGTGACAACAGTTTTTTTACGTACGCGTCAACTACCACTAGTTGCTCTAAATTAATTATAACTTACTCTATTTTTTATAAGACTTTATTTACAAGTATTAATTAATTGTTTTTGTGTTTCTTTGTATAAATGGTTTTTAAAAGGTTTTGAACTTAGTTTTCTTTTACTTAAGGTCATTTTCCTGTTTGAAAAGAATCAAACACTATCACAGGTCTACGATGCAACAAACGAGGCTTAACTCTCTTGCTCTTCTGTGCATCGAAGCTGAAATAACGAAAACCATAGACTTCGTCACTACTATTGAGTCATTTGCGTGGGCCAAGGCACGGAAGAAGAAATTTTAAAATTGTATAGAAACTGCACTGTGTTTATATTTGTGTTTTGAAAATACTGAGAGAATGTTAATCAACATGTAATGTATTTTACCACTGTACATAAGATTTTTGGTGACTGCTATGCTAATGCTGATTAAACCATTTTACTGTATTTAAGAACGGATGTGTTACTGTGCAAGTATTGTTATTATTTAACCTTCCTTATTAACTTCAAATTAGTTTTTAGTATTAACCTAAGAATGAGAATCCAAAACAACATACAAACAATTTGTTTCTTTCTAAAATCAAATGATCAGGGTTTCGATTTTAGAAGGCGAAAGAAGGAGGTTAGGAGCAGGTTTACTTTTGGTTGTGGGGGGAGGTATGAGGTTGCGATAGAGGTCGGGATAGGTGGGGAGTAACCTCAAAGTTTGGCCTAGGGCGTAAATAGGTGTTAATCCGGGCCCGAGTAGATCGGTGCTGGAAACCGTGGCGGCAGATTCCGAGAGTGGTCGGGCATGAAACTCAGCAAGGCCTAAACAAGTGATAAAATATGTAAACAATTCAAAACAAGGAAAGGTGGTCAGCTATCATGCTAATTCTGAAAACATTCAATGTGCAATGTGCAATGCTAACCACCACGTATATACGTGTAAACAATTTGACGGGTTAACCATTGACAAACGTAAGGAGTTTTTAATTAAAAATAAATGCTGCTTTAACTGCTTGCAGGTGGGCCAGTCTGTACATAAATGTAAAAATAAGCACACTTGTAAAACTTGCTCTAAGAAGCATCACTCCTTAATACATACAGCACAGGGCACGTACTGTGCCCTCAAACTAAAGGAACATACTATTGTCTACTGCGTTGTGCAAAACCTTAGACAATAATCCCCGCCTTTGGAGGATTTTACTGGACTCTGGTAGCCAGGCGAATTTCATTACACAGGCCTTTGCCAAAAAACTTAAATTGAACCTTGTAAAAAATGAGTTGCCAATTACAGGCATCAACAATGTGTCCTGTCGGTTCCAGCACAGATTACCTTACAATCGCTGTACGAAAAATTCAATTTTAGCGTACAATGCTCTATCCTGCCCAATCTTACTGACAATCTCCCCACGGAATCTTTTGATCCTGCACAGCTGGGATTGCCCAAGGGTATATTCCTAGCGGACCCAAACTTCAGCACGTCCTCGAGCATTGACATTCTGCTGGGCGCCCAATTCTTCTTAAGTTTTATTAAGCCTGGCAATTTTGTCAGGGACGGGAACTTCCCTATTCTTCAGGAAACTAGACTGGGTTATATTGTGTCCGGAAATCTTCCTTTCAAATTCAAATATTCTTATCGTACTTCGTCATTTATTGGGAGAAATGACAATAAAGGACTCACTTCTATGGTTGAGAATTCTGGCAGGTCGAGGAGTAGCCTGTTGATTTGCCATCAGCTGCCGACGAGTCATGTGAGGGACACTTTGTGGATAACACGCTGAGAAATAGTGACGGTAGATTTGTTGTAAGGTTGCACCGTAGGGCTGGTGATGTGTATCTGGGCGATTCGCTGGCCCATGCTAAACAGCGTTTTCAGACTCTTGAGCGTAAACTCATGAGGAATCCTGGGTTGAGGCATGACTATTCCAAGTTCATCAAGGAGTACCAACTGCTGGGACACATGTCACCACTCAGTCCCAGCGACAATTTGGTTCATCACTCCAAGGTGTACTACTTACCCCATCACGCGGTTTTCAAGAACTCAAGTCTGACTACAAAGCTCCGCGTGGTATTTGATGCGTCCGCAAAATCCGCTAATGGCCGTTCACTTAATGACACGCTACTGGTAGGGCTGATAATACAGCAGGATATTTTTGTTATTATACTCAGATTTAGGACCCATGTCTATGGCTTAACGTCCGGCATCGAGAAGATGTATAGACAGATTTTGGTCGATTCAAGCGATTGTAACCTCCAAAGAATACTTTGGCGGGATTCCCCCGACTTGGAGTTGAAACATTTCGTGCTCAGGACTGTGACTTATGGCACAGCCAACGCTTCATTTCTTGCTACCAGGTGTCTATTCCAGGTTGCGAATGACAACCTCAATCAGCTTTCCTTGGCATGCCGAATTATTGCTAACGACTTCTACATCGATGATTTAATTACCGGCTGCGATGATATAGATGAGCTCAAACGGTTGAGGTCAGATGTAAGCGAATTACTTCGACAATATGGGTTTCCCTTGCACAAATGGTCTTCCAAAAGCCAAGAAATCATAAACCAAGGCGGCACTGCCATACCCCTAAACAAGGGTGAAAATCTGAGCACTTTAGGGCTACTATGGAACAACGGTTCCGATATTTTTGTTTATAAGACAGCGCTCAAACCTTGCCATGAGGCGTTTACCAAAAGAACTGTACTTTCAGTAATTGAGGGCATTTATGACCCGTTAGGTCTACTTGATCCCGTAGTTTTTCTATACAAACATTTCATGCAGCAGCTTTGGCAAGCAAAAACGAATTGGGATGAGGTCTTATCAGATTCTCTTCTCCCCAAATGGAAGGAATTGTATAGTAAATTAAATCTAGTCAATAAGATTAATGTGAACCGTTGCATAAAGTCTAACCCATACATGAGATCATTTCAAATTCACGGGTTCGCGGATGCTTCCTGTGAGGGTTATGGTTGTTGCATATACGCAAGAATTGTATATGATAATAGGCATGTCTCATCTAACTTGCTCTGTTCGAAATCCAGGGTAGCCCCCCTAAAACGAATTACACTGCCCAGACTTGAGCTATGCGGTTGCCTTCTGCTTGTCCGTTTGCTTCAAAAGGTTATTCGTGCATTGAACATACAGCTCATGAGATCCATCTGTAGTCCGACTCCATGGTCGCCCTCCACTGGATACATAGTGAGTCCTCTAGGTGGAAGACCTTCGTCGCCAATCGTGTGGCTGAAATCCAGCAGGGTTCCAATAATGCTGACTGGCATCATGTGAAGTCCCACGATAACCCCGCCGATAGTTGTCATCCAGACAAATTGTGGAACTTCCAATTGTGGTGGCATGGTCTGGCATGGCTTTTGCAAGATCCAATTCGCCACCCCAAATTCAGCACAAATGATTCAGCCACCATACGGGAGTGCCGATCTGAACAAAAACAATCGGCAATTCTTGAATGTATGGCTAGCGTCGTCGCTACCGATATATGTGAAGACTTTTTCACTCTTCAGAGACTGATACGCGTTATTAGCTATTGTTTTAGATTTAGCTATAATCTGAGATCTAATTCCCCTGGTTTGGGACATGACCTGAGACTGTCCAGGGAGGAGTTAAACAACACTTTAAATTTCTTTATACGCCAATCCCAATTGACGTACTTTCACAAGGAGATCATTGAGATAAAGAATGGCAATCTATCCAAATCTAGCAAAATTATCTCTCTTGATCCATTCATCGATGATTCGGGGTTACTTCGGGTTGGAGGTCGTCTCCAACATTCCGATTTGCATTATGAGATACTAAGTATCAGATTATTCTGCACCCAAAGGCCCACTTCACTAGATTAATAATAGAGGCTGAGCATTCGAGGCTGCTTCACGGGGGAGTTCAGTTAACGCATAGTTCTGTTCGTCAAAGGTATTTAATCGTCAACGGCAAGATTGTTGTCAGTTCTGTCATCCGTAAGTGCATCAAATGCTTTCGCTTCAGAACCCACAAGCAGACGCAGCAACTTGGTCAGTTGCCTTCGTCAAGAGTGGTATTGACCAAGGCCTTTTCTTCGTCTGTTGTAGATTACGGTGGCCCTATCGTGATCCGTCATGGCGGGCAGTGATCCAAGACTACCTCAAAGGCATACATATGCTTGTTTGTCTGTCTCGCTACAAAGGCGATTCATTTGCAATTGGTGTCTGACTTGACTGCTGAGGCATTTATTGCCGCCTTTAAACGATTCATTGCCCGCCGCGGCATTCCCAGGGAAATGATGTCTGAAGACGGCACTAATTTTAAGGCTGCGAGTTCCACTTTGCGCGAATTATACAAATTATTTACCTCTGAGGAATTAAAACGAGTATTCACTCATTCTCACTTGCCCAAGGTTTCAAGTGGTCGTTCATTCCACCCTCCTCACCGCACTTCGGCGGCCTTTGGGAGAGTGGTGTAAAAAGCGTCAAACATCATCTGCGCCGCACCATTGGCACCACCATTCTTAACTTTGAGGAATTATACACACGATCCCTACTCAAATTGAGGTTTGTTTGAACTCCCGTCCTCTTTCTGCCATCTCATCTGATGCTAGGGATCCGCACCCCCCTTACACCCGGACACTTCTTAATTGGCTCCCCCTTGACAGCCCTCCCCGACGCTGACCTTGTAGCCATTCCTTGCAACCAACTGCGACGCTGGCAATTGCTGCAGAAATTTGTACAAACTATCTGGAGCAGGTGGTACAAGGACTACCTGCACCAGCTTCAACAGCGTAATAAATGGCAGACACCCAAGGGCAACCTCGCGGAGGGTGATGTGGTCATAATTATAGAGGATAACGCCCCTCCATTACATTGGAGTTTGGGTGTGGTCACTAAGGTTTTCATGGGCGACGATCAGTTGGTGCGCGTCGTTGACGTCCGCACTCCCCGTGGTATATTGCATCAAAATATTCATAAGCTGTGCGCCTTACCTGTGTCCAACGAATAAGGATTGTCGTCACTCATATGGGTTTCACTCTATGCGACGGGGTGTTATTGTTCTGGTCCTCAGTAATGTTGCCTTGTGCAAAGGACTTTACTCAATTTATGTGATTTATGCAATTCATGTATTTTATTCAATCTATGTATTCTATTTAATTTATGTATTGCATTCAATTTATTTGATTTATATGATTCATGTATTTTATTCAATCTATATATTCTATTCAATTTATGTATTGTATTCAATTTATGTGATTTATGCATGCCATTCAATTTATGCATTGTAGTCAATTCATGTATTCTATTCAATTATGTATTGTATTCAATTTATATGATTTATGCAATTCATGTATTTTATTCAATCTACCGTATGTATTCTATTCAATTTATGTATTGTATTCAATTTATGTGATTTATCCGATTCATGTATTCTATTCAATTCACGTATTGTATTCAATTATGTGTTACAACCAATTTATGTAGCCGCTGTTGGTGTCATGGGTGAGTAGACTACTCATTGCATCAAGCTCGGGAAAAATCGAGCTCTTCGATTTTTGATGGGCAGTATGTTCAGACCTAAAAACCATGATTCGCCTGTGACGTCAGCTGAATATCGCTTATCGCCAGACCAGCTAAGCTCGGTCAGCCCCCCCCCTTTTCAATCTAGCAGTCAGCTGGTGGAGCTCCAAAAAGCAACAGCCTGTTCCGCGTGTGTGTTACACAAAATTCAATTTACGGCCATCAATATGTTAGCTATTTAATCGATTCAATTTTACTTAACCTAAATTGTTAGATATGCAATCCTACAGGCATGCGCGGATGCACTGAATCGCATAAGTATGATTTAATCTGTTCTTTTTTTTTATAATAAACCGTTTATACAGTCCACTTTATCGTTTTATATTTTCTTTAAACCCAGCCTATGGTTTAAAGTGTGAACAGCCGTTAACCCCAAGCTACGCAAGGGGACAGCAAGTTCAACGCAACAGACATAATGGTAGAATAAAGAATCTGTATAAATTGTTATGTATAATGAAAATGAAAAGTATAAATCTGTAAATAGATCGTATAAATTGTAAATAGCATAACTGACACAGATCTTAACATATTTTTTTATGAATACAAATGAGACATTTTATATGAAGATTCAATTGAATATATACAAGGTCTGATGATTCATGAACATGATACGAGGTCTGATAATATACGAAAGTTTGTGAAATCACTACCATTTAGTATTGAGGGCAGCACTATACAAGCAACTCTGTAAGATTTCATAACCTTGGTATTTCAGTCTCTCACAGCAGTGTTCATGTTGACACATAGAGGATTTGTGCTGAGTGGTGTGCATTGTTCTTTATGCTTGTGTGTGTGTGTGTGTGTGTGTGTGTATGCGCGCTATCATGAAAATGTCTGAGCTGAAATTAGAGCAACGAACAAACATAAATTTCTGGTGAAACTGGGCAAGAGTGGGAGTGACATACAGAAAATGTTAGTGGAGGTGAACGGCGAGAATGCCATGAAGAAAACAGTGCTGTACAAATGGATTAAATGGTTTCTAAGGGGAGGTAACAAGTGACTTATGAAGAAAGGGCAGTGCGGCCAGTAATTAGCTGAATGCACAAAAACATTGCCAAAATTAATCAAATTATGTGTGCAAATCAGCGACTAACCTTGAGATCCATAGCAGACCAAGTGACAATTGATGGGGAAACTGTGCGAAAAGTTTTAACTGAAGTCCTTGGCATGTGCAAGGTGTGTGCCAAAATGGTCCCAAAGGATCTCACCAATGAACAAAAGCAAAGGAGAGTTGAACTGCGTACAGACCTATCGGAGAGGCAAGACAATGTTTTGAGCCATATAACCATAGGTGATGAAACCTGTATCTTCACGTATGACCCTGAAACAAAGCGACAAAGTGTCCAATGGAAGTCACCTGTTTCTCCACAAGCAAAAAAGTTTCGTCAATCAAAATAAAAAATCAAAACGTTGTTGATAACCTTTTTTGATACCGAGGGATTGTTCACTATGAATTTGTACCACCAGGACAAACAGTTAACCAAGTGTACTATTTGGGATTGCTGCAAAAATTGTGTGAAAAAGTGAGATGCAAACGACCGGAACTTTTCACCAACAACTCCTGGCTCGTGTATCACAACAATCCACCAGCACACACGGCACTGTCTGTATGGAAATTTTTGGCCAGAAACAACTAACCTTGGTAGACCACCTGCCATACTTACCTGACCTTGCCCCCAATGACTTCTTTCTTTACCCAAAGATCAAAGAAGTTTTGAAAGGAAGACATTGAGGACATTAAGGCTAAAACAATGGCAGATCTGAAGGTCATTCCAGAAAAAGAGTTCAAAAATTGTTTCGAATGGTGAAGTAGGTGCTGGCATTGGTGTATATCTTTCCAAGGGGAGTACTTTGAAGGTGACCACAGCAGTATTCAGCAATAAGGTATGTAGCATATTTTCTAGGATTAGTTCACGAACTTAATTATCAGACCTCATATATTGCAATGGACATTCTAAGTGAATATGGAATGTATCAGTGAATAAAGCATATGCTAGCATATAAAGACACTGTATGAATAAGTAGAGGTTGCAGATTGCAGGTTTGAACATTATAAATTAGTTGATAAGGAACATTCTGAAAATGTTTGTTTTACGTATTTTTAGACTAGTAAAACAACTTTAAGTACAGTGAGATGGTGTATAAGGATGCTTAACTGTGTGTATGAGGATACAACATTATTATATGGGATACTCCATTTAAAAACACATTAATTTAAATAACTTTTGGGATATGAAAATTTTGAGATGGGACTTATACGAGAATGTTCATAATAAAAAGACCTATCTGATGACGATAGTTATTTTAAAAGACAATAACTAAATGTATGCATTTATTAAGTAAAAAAGGTTTTATGCCTCACCAATTTTGTCATAAAAATATTCTGGTTTCTTGAACAAGAATTGTTCTGTTCAGAACCCTTATTAGACTAGAACATTTATTATCTGTAGAAAAATCATGAGTATGGGTTACTAAAGAACCAATCAGATTACAAGAAACTCAGTTGATGAAAATAACTTGTGTGAATACTGTGCTGGTATCAGACATTTGGTCTGCTTGCCATGATGAACGCAAGTTAGAAAATTCCTAAAGTTACTGCGAGAATTATTATATTTGAGCTAATCTGTTAAAGTTTAAGATATTCTAATTAAGAATACAGACACCTCATGTTTACTGGTATAATATTAACTCAATACACCAGAGTACAGTTTGTCAAAGTTTTGTATATCACATCGGTAAGATGCACAGTCGTCTGTGCAAGACGTGTCCAGAGGTATACGAGACGAGGAGGGGACTATTTGGTGCACCGTAAAGGAACCGTTACAACTTCAATACCACACCAGTCGTGTTGTATACCTCGAGACTGCCGGAACCTAGCCTTCCAGTACATACATACAAAGCAAATTTCATTACAAGAGTATTTTTCAATACTACATTCATTCAACAGTACTTATCAATTTTGAATATGATACTTCTGCAATGCCTCAACCAAAATCTTCATGCCAATCAGGAAGGGGAATGGCTGTAAGAAGCCAGAGTAAATATATCATAATGAACATGTTTAATAAGATTAATGGCAAAAATCCAGAAATACACATATCATTAATTAAAAACCGCATGGCTGGTATGTGTGGAATATCAGTTCATGTTTTAAGAAAAATTGTGTCTGAATCAAAAAAGTTGCGTGAAAACAAAACGTTTACTACACCTGGGATAACTCATAAACAAACTAACAAGAAAGTTAATATAGATAATTTTCAAATTAGTCCATTACAAAATATAATTCATAATTTTCACATTACACATAAAAAGTTGTCTTCTTTAAGAAAATTAATTTTGGTTTTGAAAACGGAACACCCGGAATTGCAGTTTAAATTTACCCACACAACTTTGCAAAAGATTCTTAAAAGTATGGGGTTTAAATGGAAAAAGACAAGCGATAATAGAAAAATTTTGATTGAAAAACATGATATCGATTTTAAACAAGTAAATTACTTACGGATAATTCAGGAATATAGAGAAGAAGGAAGAACGATTCTTTTTTCGGACGAGTCATATATCCATTCCACGTGAAGAGCTATTGTTGGTCAGATGGGTTGGCCAATGGTTTTAAGACAAATATTTCTAAAGGGCCTAGTTTAACAATAACCACTGCTGGAAGTGAAGGCAGGGAAGTGCCTAACGCGCATTTAATTTTTAAATCGGGTGACTATCATAATGATATGGATGCAATCAATTACGAAAAATGGCTTAGAACGCAAATGATACCTAATCTTCCACCCCGTTCTGTGTTGGTAATAGATATGTACCTTATCACAACAAATTATTGAATCCAGCTCCAAATTCAAATCAGCAAAAGTAAAAAATGTTAATATACCATTAACTAAAAATAGAAATATACCATGTTTGGAAAAAATGAACAAAGCAGAACTATATGAGTTGATAAAACTAAATAAGCAGTGTTACAATGAATATTATCTTGATAAAATAATGGAAGAAAATGGTCATGCTATAGTAAGATTACTGACCTACCATCCTGAACTGAACCCTGTCGAATTAGTGTGGGCAAAAGTCAAAAACGAAGTGGCAGGTGAAAATGTAACAAATAATTTGGTAGAAGTACAAAAAAATGGTAGATCAAAAATTGTCTGATCTTTCGCCAGAGAATTGGAAGAAATTCTCTGATCATGTTTTAAAATTGAAGATTATTTTGAATCTGATAGAGTTGTAGTCATGCAAACAGACAGTCCAATTATAACAGACAACCACAGTGATTCTAGTGATGATGAGAATGAAGATGAAAATTTAAGCGAAGCAGAATTGTCAGGTGAACAAGTTTATGACATGGACGGTATTGAACCTCTGGATTAAAATTCATGAAAAATACTACCTGTAGACTTATTTATAACTTTTATTTTATTATGTATTGATAATTTTATTGTAGTGTATATTATTTATAATTGTATTGTTTGTTTATGTTAAAAAGAAAATAAAAATTAACATCTAATTTTAATAAATTTATTGTGGTCAAAAAATTGAAATTATGGTAATAAAAAGATAATTTATTAAAAAAAATAATCAACCAAAAAAACAAAACAAAACAAAAATAAAATTATAGTACACAATGCGTTTTATTGTAAACACAAAGATGCATTGTGCTATCTCAGTTGGATTGGGTAGTGGAAATGCTGCTGGCATGTGTGTGTGTGTTTGTGTGTATGTAGTTGTGTCCCTTCCACTGACAAATTCTCCCACCCAAATGGTGCAGTACTACAGGTGGGAGTATACAATCTGCGCAAACAATTTATATACAAAACTGTGACATACTGTAACTATATCAGTTCGTGGTGAAAATGTATATAACCATGCTGGTGAGAAATATCTACACACCCGAAAGCAACCCTGATGCCGGACAGAGTATAACAACCCACGTAATCATGTAGATCCAGGATCATCCAAGATCAACCCATTGTGTGAAGGATCTGCAGTTGTCATAAAAGGGAAGTGAACTTATGTTATTTATGTACAAGTATAAAAAACCATTTAAAAGAAAGACTGTATCACATAAGTAAAGACTTTATAGTAAATAAGACAAAAAGAACTTCTTTATGTATTTAATTGTATAGAAAGCAAATTAGAAAGAGACAGAGTCAGAGAGGTTACATTCTTGGCATGTGTGTGTGTATGTATTGAATACATCTACCTACCTACCCACAGGCCATGGGATTTGAGCTTATTTGAATTACACCCAACCCCTGTCACATATAAAAATGAATGCTGCAGAGAGAAAAGTGTATTGTGAAATGAAATAATTCTACAAATTTGAGAAATAATGCAATTGAAATTTATTTAACATGAAATCAAGTAAAAAAATTAAATATGCCTCATATTAAGAAATTTAATTTACAATTTATTATGAATCGCATTTCAACAGGGTTTTTCAGAAAGTAAGTTCCGTTTTTAAATATTGCTGTGGTATTGATGCCATCACGCTGTTGTGTATGTGTGGTCAGTTTGTTGATTCGTTGGCAAGCCAACAATGCTATTTGTAAACAACTGTGCACTGAGTAAACTTTGTTGGACGTGTTTATAATGTCGAAGAAAGAAACGCTGCCGCATGTGAAAGTAGGTATGTGATTCAGTTCTTGAATACAAATGGCATTAAAACAATTGAAATTCACCATCAGTTTCCATATTTATGAAGAAGAAGCAGTGAGTGATTCAATGGCACCAAGATTGATATGACTTTTTTGTTTAGTCCGATCCAGAGTAGAGATGTAGGATGCTTACCTGGGACATTACGATAAATCATGTCAGTGCACACACACTGCACACACATTGCCGCTCCAATGCAACATCTCCTCACAAAGTTTAGCTGACAACAATTTGGTCATCCGCTTTACAACCCAGACTTTACACCAAGTGAATATCACCTTTTCAAGCATGAGAAATCCTTCCTTGGTGGCCAACAATGTCAAACAAGCTGTTAATACATGGTTCAAATCACAGGCGGGAGATTTGTATGGTGGAGGTATACAATGCCTGGTCCGTCACTTTGAAAAGTGTTTCAAAAATGATTAAAACTTTATAGAAAAGTAGTTTAAGGCGTATACTTCAAACAGCAATACAATTTTTTTGCAAATATGTTCTTAGTTACTTTTAATACCCTATTGGAACTTACTTTCTGAACAGCCCTCGTACATATAACAAAATAAAATTTATTTTATATTGGTTGTCTGACAAACACTAATACCGTAACTCACATAATTTAATACAGAAAATAGAACATTTTAAAAATAAAATCCGCTTAATGAAAACAATATTCACCTAAAGAATTATTCAAATAATTAGCATTTTTATGGTTAAATTACACCTTCATATAAAATTTCTCACAATTTCCAATCTCAGTCTAAAATTTGTTGTTTTGACTATAGTATTTGTAGTTGACATAAATTATTTACAGATTTATGGTTTTAAAATCCCTTATTCTGAAGTTACTGACTCCGTTTTCTGTATGTCTTTTTATTTTAAATAAACATTATGCTGTCAATGACTCTTTACCATAGTACGTCTGTGTGCGTGTGCGTGCGTGCGTGTGTGTGTGTGTGTGTGTGTGTGTGTGTGTGTGTGTGTGTGAAGACAACATGATGGTACACCTCAGATGTCTCGACAATGCTTGTTATCAAACTACCAATCAAACTACCAAACTTATTACATACACTTGGTGACCCATTACAAGAGGTACTCGTATTACTGGACGCTGAGTATTTAAGTATCGCATTCCATTCCTGTTAAAGATTGATTAAACAGTTCCAATCCTGCCCCAGATTGTTGTAACAAGTAGGGACGTTCAACAATATGAAAAATATTTGCATGTTTCATCAATTTACTGCAGCTGTGAAACACTCACATGACATCCAACAGTTGGACTCAATTCACAACATTTTGCACTACATCAGAGTGTTTTTTTATTACTCGATATTTATTTAATCAATGGAGTAATTGATATATAATTAATCTTTAAATTTATGCATACAGGAATTTGCATTATCCATGAGACTACAGCCAAAGAACATTGTGCATTAGCCACTGATACAACTTGATTTTGCATTGCATTGTCTAGTTTTCCATATTTAACGAAAGCATGTAGCTTTTGTGGGTGTGAATCACACACAAACAAATACATTGTACACACAGATTTCACCCCTCGTGATGTCACACAGATAACATACCTGCATGAGATTGTCATTTTAACTCATATAGAGTATTTAGTAGTCGTTTCCACGTTTTTGGTTGTTATAAATTATACATACTATATATTATGAAATGGCAATCCTCTTCTTACAAGAGAATGACAAAAAGTAAAAAAAAATATTTTTCTAATTTCATATATATTTGCAGATAATTGTATGATATTAATATATAATAATATCAGATTTGTTGATTTTATTCCAAATGTTTAATGTATTATTGCACAGTAAACATTGACAATATTAGTGATTCATTGTCAGTATGTACAAAATAGACTCACACATTTGAAAGCCTTTTCTAAAAACGTGCTTGCTAACAAATAATAATTTTTTTCAGGTTTTCCAAATAATTGCGTTTTCAAATATGTTAAATTTCATTCATGTTAAAAGATATTAATATATTTTTACACCTCATTATGTAACAACAGATCTCACTTACTGTGTTTTCTTTGTGTGCTAAAATTACACAAGAATGTGATTTCATATGATAAATATCGGTATGGAGAACCATACATGACTTCCATGTTCTAAGATTTATATTTAAAATCATTTATGAAATGAAATGTTTCCATAGAAACTACTTCTTTCCACTTATTGCTTCAGCCTTAACCACAGTATTGTGGTCACTAACGTATACCACCACATGTTATCGCACTCGATTTTCACTGATGATGGCAGTCGACGGCACTGCCAAACGTCTGGTTTTGCAGAAAACATTGGACTACGGCCAAACAGCCCGGGAAGGAATTTTAACAACAAACTACTACTTTGTTGCCGATAACGTAGTACACATATAAAAATTATCCCCTCCCCCTTCAACTATAATTTTCATTTATAGAAAATTACCCCCACCCCGTTCAACTAGCTTCTTCATTTATAGATATTTCATCTATGTTTCTACAGTGGATTATTAAGATCTTCTTATCAGGATACTTTATTTATCAAAATTAAGTACTTTACTCTAAAAATGTTTCAGGTAAACTGCCCTTTCCCCGTAACCGATCTTCACCAAAATCAAAAGGCTTTGAGTCTTCTACAACTCAGGCGTATATGTAAAAAAATATTTGATTCTGTTTGAATTTATGGCAGTTATCATTCGTCATAAAAAAAATTAACCTTGTTATCACAAAAATTGTTGCAGGTAAACTACCCCTTTCTCTTAACTGATCTTCAACAAAATCAAAAAACCTTCAGTCCTCTACAATTCAGGGATGCATGCAAAACATTATTTGATTCTGTTTGAATGTGCAGCAGTTATCGTTCGTCATAGAAACAATTACTCTTGTTAAAACATTAAAGGTTGCAGGTAAACTACCCCTTTCCCTTAACCGATCTTCACCAAAATCAATAGGCCTCGAGTACTTACAACTTCAGGCATGTATGCTAAAAATTATTTGATTCTCTTTGAATGTGCGGCAGTTATCATTCATCATATAAATAAAATTACCCTTTTAAAACATAAAATATTGCAGGTAAACTACCCTTTTCCCTTAACCGATCTTCACCAAAATCAACAAGCCTTGAGTTCTCTATAATTCAGGCATGTGTGCAAAAAAGTATTCGATTCTGTTTGAATTTATGGTAGTTATCGTTCGTCATAGAAAAAATTACCCTTGTTAAAACATAAAACATTGCAGGTAAACTACCCCTTTCCCTTAACCGATCTTTACCAAAATCAAAAAGCCTTCAGTCCTCTACAATTCAGGGATGCATGCAAAACATTATTTGATTCTGTTTGAATGTGCGGCAGTTATCGTTCGTCATAGAAAAAATTACCCTTATTAAAATATAAAATGTGGCTGGTAAACTACCCCTTTCCCTTAACCGATCTTCACCAAAAACAATAAGTCTTGAGAACTCTACAATTCAGGGCTATATGCAAAACATTATTTGATTCTGTTTGAAGTTGCGGCTGTTATCGTCTGCCATAGAAAAAAATTACCCTTGTTAAAACATAAAATGTTGCAGGTAAACTACCCCTTCCCCTTAACCGATCTTCACCAAAAACAATAGGTCTTGAGTACTCTACAATTGAGAACTATATGCAAAAAATTATTTGATTCTGTTTTAATTTGCGGCTGTTATCGTTTGCCATAGAAAAAATCGATAGATAGACACACACACAGACACTTCTCGAAAAATGACTTTTTTTCATGTTTTGAGGGTAGTACGAGAATCAGAATCTGCAATAATCTCGACCACAATTTTTTTTGCCATCACCATACTTCCATTTCCTTATGGAACATGGAAGTAAAAACACCTGTCTTTAATCTATGATCATAACAAGCTACTGGTTGATGTTTCTCACACAAGTACTATTAAACTATTATTTATGAAACTAACTGTGTATAGTTTAACTAGCAAATAAAATTACTTGTATAGCTCCCTAAACCAGAAGGATGACAGACAGAAGCCTTGGCTGCAATAACATATTTGTAACTGCACAGAATGTCCCACACTGTCTCTCTCTGACCCACTCAGACCACATTAGTAAGATCAGATTTCTGTTTTCAGTCCACATTGCTGCTGTATTGTCACAATTATATTATTCAACAGACCACAGTTTGTCACCTTAAATGGAGTTAACTTGTTGAGTAACTGTCATGCTGCTGTTGGTAAATGATGTATAGAAACATGTCAACAACATAACTACACTGATATGAGACAAACAAAATAATTACTACAGATAACAGTTGTTGGTTTGATGCCAACTGTCATCCTTTTGACCTTGTTTAATCTGGACAATTAACTGTTTAGGTGGGAAATAAAAAGTTCAAATTTTTTGACTTCAGATTAAATAATTTTAAGCAATCACTACAGATAGGGATTATAGAAAGTTTCTTAGATTTCTGTGTTTCCATTTAATGAACAATACATTGTTTTGACTGACATACATATTCCTTTCTTCAGTACCTTGCAAAACTTATTATTCAAAGAAACAGCCAAACCAATAAACCATATCATTTATATTTTACATAATTATCTTATTTATACTCACTTGTGACAGTAACTCATTCACTAGTGCATAATGCTTGTGTTTTAATTTCCATCTAGTCAATTCAGATTGCAAGAAAACAAACTTTGAATGACAAATTCTAATATCATCTTCCTTTCCTGATAATGCTGCCTGTAAATCACAAAGCAAAAAAGTGACATCTATGATAAAGTCAAGGAAGGAAGATGGTTTAAGCTGTTATCTTAATCTTAACACATGTATGAGATTCTCTCATGTTACCTAAGTTCTAAGCATTCACTACACTTCATATTCATTATAAATTCACCAAAATAATCTGTATCAATGAAAGTAACGATCACTAAAATGCTAACTTCCTACATCCTAACACTATTTTTGACACACCCTTGTGCACTATTTTAGGCATGCATTAATAGTTTTATAATATTAAATTCAACTTTTGTGACAGTACATAAAGGCCTGTTATCATAATTATGGGATTAAGGGATTTCATATTGTATTTTTGTTATATTTATGAATGTCAACCATGGTTAGGTCAGTTTTACCCATGTCTCAAGAAACAACGCATATTCAACAAGAGGGGAATGATTCCAAGGTCACCGGGAGACGGGCGAAATCGAACATGTGCAATGGCGGTGTATGTGAAGACGAACTCTATATATAAAATCTGATTGGCCATCAATGTGTGTCGTCATTAATAAATGACAATGACGTATCAGTAATAACGTAGAAACCAAGGCGTTGGCCGTAGAAACAAAAGACGGTGACATCACATATACTACTACATACGCAGATTTTGCGTATAACCCGGTCCCAGTCTGCATTAACAACTCAGAGCGTACACACGCTCAATTGTGTGTTGGGCAGTTATTGCCAGCAAAGGTGTTAAAAATCTGTAAAAATGTAATCACACAATGTAACTAGCTTCAGTGAACAGTTTAAATGAAGTAATCTAAATTCAGTGCACTAAGGAACAGACAGATCACAAAGTTCGGCCGAACATCCGCCAACCATCACGGGAATAGTCTGAGGAGCGCCATTACCACTTCAACTCAGGAAAGTCCTTTTTAATATTCTAAATTTTAAACAGTCAAATGAGCTCAAAATATATTTAGTACAAAAATGTAATCACCATCAAAGTATGAAATGTGCGAGTGGGAAAGTGAGAGTGAATGGTTGCCGGCATTTAATAACCATTATCTGGGGCGTTGGTTTGTGTTAAGTATACATATTATTTAATGAATATAACTAAACAAGTAATTTTGAATACCATACTGCAGTTTAAAATACAGTAGTTTAAAAGATTAAACTCCAGAACAAGTAAGCGCTATATAGAGTTCAAGGCATGGCAAAAAAGGCGGAAGTCACGAAGCCGCCATTTTGATAATTGTTTAGATGAGTAATGACTCCAATTGTTCATAACACTTGAATATTGAAAATCAAATAAATCTTAGATTGTTTAACTATATGTTGTACGAATGGTTATTTCGAAAAACCCGACTACCTCTGCATTTTCGCTTAACGAAGCCCTGGACCCGAAAGATAAAATTAATGTTGATAAAAAAGACACATGTTTACACCGGATGTATGGTGAGTACTGTTTTACTTACAATTAAAAGCATAAAAATAACTCATCATATTTGTATAAAAGGTATGAGAGATAACAGATGTCGCCCAGAACAAGGGACTTTATATTATTTGTAATTATTATAAAAGTTAACAATTTATTTCTACACACACACACACACACACACACACACACACACACACACACACACACACACACTTTTTGCTACAGTCTATTCCTTGATGCATGTATTAATATCATGATAGTTATGTTATTTTTTGTGTGTAGCAAGTGGAGTTATTCTTTTAATAGGATAACAACTAAATAATATTAATTTCATTTTGTGTGTTATCAATATATCATTATAGAGATGTTGTTAAATTTTATATAATTAAATGTTTTAATACATGTACTTAGTTAATAGGCTGTTTATAATTGTAAACTTGGCCAGGAAGGCTATAATTGTTAATGAGATAGAAAAGGGTTTAGTGTAATCATATCATAAACAAATGAAGGATTCTATAATAATCCAAGTAATAACAAATTAAAATCAGAAGTAGATAAAAATATAATGGTAGGCCTAAAACCAGTAACACTGTATAGTAAGTCAGGTCAGAAAGGTTAGGTAAAAAATTTGTAAAAAAAAATACTAAATAGAATATAATGAGTTAGGAGAAGTTAATAATAATTGCTGATAACAGATAAATAAATTCAATTTAACTAAAATCTAAAAAAAAGCAATGGTGTAATGTTTAATAACAAGAAAATAATACTTGTTAGAGTAAGTAAATTAAGAGGAAACGACAGCAAAATGTATAAAATTTAGTAACAAACAATATGTAAAATTATAATACGATATAATGTAAATTTAGTAAAGGATTATTTTGATGAGTGTAAGAACATCGTATGATAATGGTTATAGTATAATATATAATATCCAATAAGAGTAGACAGGATGGTTGTCAAGGACGACGAGAGATATAAAATTTGTTGATTTGATTATTGAATAATTATCCATGAATGAAGACGGTTTAGTTTGTATGCACTCAGAAAAGAATTGATTAAATCAAATTAAAACAATACAATTGGGAAACAAATTCAGTAATAAATCACCATAGTATGGCTCACTGACATTCAAACGTCTTATATAACCGAACAATCATAAACCTGTACATGAAAATTGACGAAAAATCTAAAGGAAGAACTCTAATAATAAAACTCAATATAAGGAGTAATTATTAACTTAATTAATCAACCAAAGCAGAGTAGTAACTACCTGAATAGAGTTATATAATCCATTATTATAAAGAACGAAAACAAAACACAAAATTATACTTGAACGTCATTTTCCACAATTCAATAGAAAAAGCTTAATTGGACATGAAATACGTTGAAACACGTAACCACAAAACCTGGACATTGGTGAACAAAAGGAGCGGCATTTCTGCATCATCCCAGGACCAAGAATTCAACTTTTATTTCGAACTTGGAGTGAAGACTGGCGAGGATTAATTCATCTGCATTCCGTTATTGACCAAACACTACGACGAGGTTAGCTGTAGACTGCCTTACCGAGTCACGATGTCCAGAGGACGGTAAAACTACACTTATTTTAAATAAATTTTAATAAGAACTTAATACTATATTGTAATACCTTGTAATCCTATTTATGCATTTTCTGATCTTACCAATAGTTGAAAGAACCTTCACTCCCTGTGTTTAAAAATATACAAAATCATAATTAAAATAATATATAACCCTGAATCTGATCGATAATCGAGTACTTCTAATACTATCGACTTTTGTATCTCCGTAAAGGAAGAACTTTGTTGGCAAGAATTATAGAAATCACAATAAAGAATCCTTTCAGAATTTAACGATATCTTCTCATTTATATAATATTTAGTGTAGCGTGAACAAGTTATAATATAAGTAGAGAGTGTAACGTAGGAATTATTGTACACGGGTAACTAACCTACAATTTTCAGCTGTATGTGAATCACAGCGCTACTCGCGGACTGCTTTTGTATTAAAGAGAATGAGAAACCGATAAGAATTCCTTCTCTTCTCTTCAAACGCGTGCTAGGCTTGAACGAGAAAATTAGAATTGCACACTTAATACATAAATTTAATCACCATAACACAAATATATTTTGAGGAGTACAAAAGCACATCATAAATTTGCTCTCACAACAGTGGGAGTTAATTAGGAAAGCTCATCTAAGAGTATAATAAGAGTAACACACACACACACGTAAGAAAAGACGCTATACGCAATAAGTTATAAATTGGCGAACCCAACAGTGGGGCTTTAGAAGATATTGATACGGGAAAAAGACATAGCAACCGTTACAATATAATATATATTGTAACAACTGATAAGACTCCTTATACTCTTCGAAACTCTCGCCTAATCAAGCCCCACGTTGTTGACGTCAATTTGTAACAAATCTCTCTCTCTCACTTAACCACCAGGTTTATTTCTTTATATGTGACTCCCGTGTATCAACGTTAATTTGTAACAAATCTCTCTATATGTGTGATTAAGTTATTACAGAATATGTTATGCCCCACTGTTGAATGCGTCGATTTGTAATCTAAAAGATTACAAATTTTGTAATATTTTACTGCAGATGAGATCTCCTGCAAATTAATGTTAATTTATAAAAAAATTATTTATTATGTGGTTGATTTTATTCGGTCTGTTAAGACTTGTGTTAAGTAGTTATCAAGTGTTTTACCAGAGAAAAAACGCTATATTACAGTTATTATAGTGAATAATTCAGTATTTTTCTCCAACCCTAGTCGGTATGTATTATCTAAATTGGAAAGAGCGGAGAGCGGAGAGCGTAAGTTAGTTCTCTATTCTCCCGTATTCACCAGCTGTCTGCAGATGAGCGCTGTTATCTCCAATCGGCCAGTTATTATAGGTTAAGTCATTCCGCTTGCTGTATTTCTCACGTTCCTTTCTCTGTAAGTTACACCCTATTCGAAATACACTAATTATTCTACAAATAACAAGAAATCGTCAGATTCAAGAAGGGTTCTTTATTTTATATATATTTTTATTCCAACAGCTGCTTCCTCCTGCTACTAATACATCATATCGATCACACAATACAGAATCGATTTGTTATTGAACTCGGGTTTTAGATGTTAAGATTTAATTAAAAATTTTAATTTGTTTTTTATCTCAGGGTACATGTAGTTCTTTTAACTATTAGTAAGGTCAGGCAATGCAAATTCAGGTTACTAGGTATTACAATTTAGTTATAAAATCTTATTGTATAAAGTATAAACATAAGCAGTTTTTTTACCAAACGTTTACAAGTTACTCGTTAAGGCAGTGTTCCACTAAACGGTGATGGTTAGCAGAGTGATGATGAATGGCTTGAATATATCAACCTCCAGCTTCTCAATAAAAATAAAAGTTTGGTGTTGGTGTCCCAGGATTTAGTGGAAAGTTCAGTTCTTGATCTTCGCTGATTTTTCGTTTCTGGTGGTCACAGGTCCCGACAGAATTAGTGTAGTATTAAGTCCTTGCTCCGTTGTTGAAAGTGAGGTTCTGTATGTAAATTTAATTCTCTTTATTTTTCGTTGTAAGGTATTTATTCACTTTGACTTCTCCAGGTCTGAGGTTGTCTTCATTTATTTATTGTTTTCCATTATTACTCATTTGACGGTATGGTTAGTTAATTTATTCTTTAGATTTTTGATTTGAATTTTTTTGATAGGTATTTTTATATTCTCGGAGTGAGAGCCTCGGAAGTCGTCCAACCGTCTTTTTGATCATTTACTATAATTTAATTTGAATTAACAGTAATTTTATTTATTAGGTTTGTTGGTTTTTTCTAGATTTATCACAACTGAACTGTCCTCGTTCATATATAACAATTGAATCCCTAAATCAACAAGATATCTTGCATTTAGTTGTCCCTAACAACCATTGCTTCTTCTGTCATTGGATAATATTTGTTATCCTAGAGCCATAATTAGGAAATATTCTTACACTTATTTAATAAAATACTCCCTTCTTGGAATTACATAAAATCACATAAAACTTTCACTTAACCTGCCTTATTAAACCGTATACATTTTACTACATTTTCTTCTTAATCGACTTATTTTAAAAGGTATTAATTTCCTTTTACAAAATACTAATTTTAGGCCTATTGGTTTTATTACATGTATTATAATTTTTTTTGTTTTTAATTTAATTTTTCTGACCTGACCTACTGTACAAAGAGTCACTGGCTTATGGCCAATTATTCCAATTTTAATTTCCTGATTTCAATTTATTATTATTATTTAGTTTATCATTGAACCCTTCATTGGTTTTTAACATAATTATAATGACCACTTGACAATTTATAAACAATTATTGTCTTCCTGGCCAAGTTTACAAATATTATTTTAAGACATCTTCATTAATTATTTAAAGTAAATACACTTAACATGATACCATACATAATAAATACACTTGTATTTAATTACTTAAATACAAGTTTAACATGAATGAAATTAGTACCCATTACTTAATACTTTCTTAAAGCAATGGCTTCACACCTGCTACATACAAAACACAAAATAAATATCATGTAAACACAATATCATGATAAAGCACAACAACATGTACATCTTTATAAAACATTAAATATTAATTAAACAGTCGATTATTTTCAAACTCGTCTACAGTAAATTCATCTCATTAGACACTGTGTTTATAGTTTACATCTTCCACTGATCACTCCATATTTTATATTTAGATACATTTTTACTATTTTATTACCTAGTAACCTTACTAGGTATCATCAATACATTTTTTGGGTGAGGTTTGCCCTCCTGACCTTAATTATGGCATACCTTGGGCATTGTTTGAGTTTCTATGAACAAAGTTTTTATGTAACGTTTGGAACCTTAACTTTGTTACGTTACAATATATATAGCAATGAAACACAGGATCCTGATAAGCACTGCAGGCTAATCTAAATACATGAGCGATGAACATTCAGGTTTTAAATGGTATTTTGTTAGATGTGGTTTTTTCGCTATAAGTTTTGTATATTAGAACGGATAAGGAAGTAGGATAAGTCAAACTGTGTATTATTTTATGTTCTATTTATTCATGTACTGTGTCAGTGGAAATGTGCGCGCGTGCGCGAATGATAAACATTTTTTCCTGCCGTGCGTGATATAATTATCCAATCGTATTGACACTTGAACTGGACATAAACTATTATATTAGCTACAGTTTCCCTATATTTCCTGATCATAATATAACATTAAAATATGATTTCTTTTAAAATATAAAACTCTTTATAAAATGCAATTCTACTTGAGATAAGACATTCATAGATAACCATCTATGCAGGCCCTTGCAAATTCTATGCACTTTCCGGCATGAAACCACAGTAGTGCCGTGAGCAAAATAACCATGTGACTTCTTTTCCACCAATATGAAGCTTCGAAGGCTAGTCGGAATTTTCCTCAGCCGGGTGCTGAACGGGCAGTTTTTACTTGTCTAGCTGTCGCGAAGGGAACGTGTGCTTCTCGTTCAAGATTTTTCGCTTGCAAGAATTCGTTAAGTCTATTCGTCGGTAGTAACAAGTGCGAACTCTCAAAACTGTTTAATTAATCCATCTTCAGAGATATTATTGTTCATTGTAACGTAACGGGTATAAAAGTGAACTTAAACTGGGTTTACTGTGTGAGGTATTCTACAGTACCAGAAGTATTTAATAGTTTACTTATGGTTATAATATTATCATCAGTAGTTTCCGTGTGAGTGGAAAATTTCCGCTTAGGAAGGTCTGCTGACTGTGGTAGATCTAGTGTTATGAGTGAACACTTGAAGATTCTGGATGGGTATAAGTTTAATATACCGTTTTTAGTTAAATACCCACTGTTCCCTGAGATACTTGTGTTATTCTAATTACTGTGTAAAATTCCATTAACGGTACCACTAGAATCAGTGTTCGAGTGCGAATCGTCAGTGTCAACATATGAACTTCAGGACACCAGCCCAGCTGTAATCATCGCCAGGGTCAACCATCTGTCCATCGTACACCATGCCTGACGACTCCACTACAAAAACCCCCTCTCCACATTGCCATGGAAATCATCGTATATGTAATGTACAACAAATCATATATGAACATTATTTAACATTTTAAAAGACTATGTCTGCAAACACTATTATTATTTATTCTTGTTAAATATATCACATAAACGATTTCGTATTTCTTGTGTACAATAAATAAGCTTAAATCCTCCAATATAGACTGTTGCATTATAACACACGCACCACCATATCCTATGCGCCAATAGTTAAGTTATTTGTGTTGTCGCAAAAAATATATATATTGTTACAACACAAAAAAGCCACCCAAATACCAGGGAAAAAACTATGAATCAACTATATTAAATGTTTAAACTAATGAAAATAAAATGACTATGACGAGACAAATGACTATGACCCAACCCAAGTGATTGACCAAATAAAATGAAATAAAATGAGAGGGAACATGAAAAGGAAACCAACAAAAATAAAATGAAATAAAATGAGAAGAAACAAAAAAACACAAACGAATAATAAAGAACAGAAAAGGAGAAATATTAAATGCAAATGATAATGAAAAAGAATCACATAAATAATAAATGTAAATGATAATTATTAAAATCAAATAAAGTAATGACAAACTAAAGTACATTAACCAAAGAAATAGAGATTAAATGTTATAAATAACTCTATGATGATATGAAACTTGTTAACAGTATAACTAACCATTATGAAATGAGAGATAGATAGATAGTGAACATGATTAAGTGAGAAAAGAGAGTTTAATGTTAGGGAATACCCACTAGTAACACTCAAATACTATAAAAAAGTGCAAAGTGCCAGTGTAAACCCCTAAAATAAATAGAAAACCTACTGATAGGTATAGACACCTAAAAACCAGTGATAAACACTACTGTTTAATGGTGAAAAGTGCTAGAAAATAAGAATATTGTTGTTATTAGCATTAAGAGTAATTGTAGATTAGGAATACAATGGTATTCAGGGAAAAAATCCCATAAAGAGTCAAAATATTAGTGTTACCATGGTTAGATAGTAAAGTTTGGAAAAGAAAAATATACTAAAGAATAGAAAAGCAAAATAACTAAAACATCCTATGTTCAAAGGATAATTAGTTAGATAAAGTAAATGGTGTGATAATGTTAGTCACCAAAATAAATAAGAATAAACAAAATATAAACAAGATTAGCATAGTAACTGTTAAAAGATTTGTTCAATTAAGTTTATTAAAAGGAATATAGCTGAAAGGGGTATACAGACCATAAACCTAAATGTTGTGTTATGTTTTATAAATAATAGTAAATAATAGACAAGTTATAAAGTAAAGAGATAAATTCTTACGAACTTAATAATACTGGACAAGCCAGTTAGAAAACCATAGACAGGCCATAATTTTGTAAAATAAGGAGAACATACAATTATTATGAAACAATCCAAATCAATGCAAAAAGTAAGCAAATCATTTGTGACACAAAACAAAACATGTATAAAGGTAAAATAATATTTAATTTGTGTAAAATAAGAAAAAAAAGCCAATTACTACTTAGGCCTATGAAATGCCTAACTGTATAAATCCAAAATCAACAAATTATAAGAAATTAACTATAGTATTAGAAAATCCAAGGCAAGTAACTAGTTAATGATAATTATTAGTGAATCATATTAAGAGGTAAAAGTTAACTTAAAGACATAAAATAAGAAAGAAATGTAATTACACAATATTAACATAATTGTCAAAACATTAATACATAAGCAAACCCAGCTTTGAGGGATGTCAAAATGATCTTTGAAAGAAAATATGAACAGTTGTGATAATATCTCATACATAGATAAGAAGACAGAAGAATAATAGCAATCAGAAGTTATTTAGTCATTTTGAATAAAAATTCAAATATTATAACAATGGCCTTAAAATCTGAATAGCCAATGAGAGTCAGTCAGTTGCCATAACAACCAAACGTTATTTATTATTATTCGTTAGAAACTGTTAGTTCATTATTGAAGCCCAAGACAAATAGACGCCAAACCGTAAATGACTCAAATTTTAATTTAAAACAATAAAAAGTAACCAAAATTACTAACATGAAGAACCAAGCAGTCTGATGAGAAACTAGTCCATTCAACCGAGGCCACAGACCAGATTATTAAATTCCAAATTAATAAATTTCAATCAACTTATCCGAAAAAGACGCAAGGTGTAATTAAATTAAAAAATGAAGGAAGATTGATGACAAAAGATGACCCAACCTATTTTGAAACGAATGACTCTACACTTCTACACCTTAATTCTACAGATTTGATAAGTATTGCTGAATTACCTGAATTTATGGAATAAATTCTTTTTAACTTTTCTCACAACACTTTTAACTCTCACTACGAACTGATAAACTAATTTCTTTCAAGGATTAATTAAAAATAAAACACTAAATTTATATGAAACTAGAAAATAACCTGTATAAAAATTACGAACTTTTGACACACACTTTTTAACACTTCAGGAACAAATTGTAATTACACCTTATAATATACAAGTACAATTAATGTAAGGTAGTGTACTTTATTGTAATCAAATTGATATTTTTTCATAAACCACAAGAATCTGGATTCATGAACGAAATTAAAAATAATCATTCAGTAGACGCCATGTCTAACTAAATCGTTCAGAATCGACTTTGCCTACCTTGGGATATAATTGTCTCTCACTGCCGGAGCAATTTTGTTTAATAACAATATATAATTTTGTATAATACTGAATAACTACTAATCACAATTTAATAAACTAGTACAGAGTTGTAACCACTGTTCTTTATTTCATATGAAAGTGCATTATATGATTTGTGTATTTTAGCGACGAACAAAAGTGACGGTAAGCGCTAGGCATCGGAAACTCTGCGAACTAACCGCTATATTAATCAACCTGCACGTGGCGGGAGTAATTTGAATTCGCCATACCGTCATAGAACGAACGCTCGATAGTCCTATTTTTTAATTGTTTTCAGATTAAACAATTTGGCGCCACCCGGGAAATACAACCACATATTAAAGAACAGGTAAGGTTCCCACTCGCGAGTACTGGTAATTCGTGAGATTGCAACGGATATCGTCAACATAAACCTAAAGTAACGACTACAACGTGTGAGGCGAACATATGAAATACATATTTATAGAGCACATACAGAGCTACTCGTTACAAATTAACAACCACAACGTGTGGGTTTAAGGAACGTACAAAGCTCGTCGTTACTATATATATATATATATTTCATTACTTTCTGCTACAGTCCGTTTCTTGATGTATATAATACTATAATACTTATAACTATTTTACCTCAAGGTAAAAGGCGAAGGTTGAAAATGGGAGAACAGGATCTCCCGAAACATGTCCCTAAAAGAAAAAATACATCTTGAGGTAAAATAGTTATAAGTATTATAGTAATATATATATATATATATATATATATATATATTTCTGGTTTTTTGTATGCGTTTAGGCTGAAAGAAACGTTATTTTGAACACCTAAACGCATACAAAAAACCAGAAATATATAAATCCAATTTAGCCACACATACAATAAACACAGGACACGAATTCCCAGACATAACCAATGTATCACTAATAAAACATATATCACACAAAGGCACCATAATGAACATTTGGGAAAATCTACAAATATACAAACATAAAACACAAAACAAACTAATACCAGAACAAATACAAATCAATACAAAACATGACACAATATTCAAAGCACTCAACATCGAAAATACACAAAATACAAAAACATATACCACAATCACACACAATAATACAACTTTAAAATACCAAAGACCAACAAACAACCTTAATTGCATCCAGCAGCCAACACACAAATACTTCACCAGAAACAAGATTGCCAAGGCTGAAGATGAGAGAACAGGAACTCTCGAAACATGTTCCATATAGAAAAATAACATCTTGAGGTAAATTTAATTATAAATATTAAATGTAATATATATATATTATAACAGCACCAAATATTAACTATTTGGGGTTATATGTTTACCGCATACTGAAAGCATATTTAAATAAAAGTAACAGTCAAAACTCCATTTGAATGTAGGGCATTGAAAATAATGTTTTGAAAAGCAACGCACACGTGGTCATTATGTAATCAGTTCGCTGTACAAGGAAGCGACCACACCCAAACTGTTAATTATTAATATCTCGGAAACTAATAAATGAAGGCGAAATCTAACATAGCCAAAATGTTTACCGAGATATTAATAATAATGTGTGCAATTTGATGCAATATAATTAACAAATGAAAGAGTTAATTAAAATAATTGAATAACTTCTGTAAAAATAGAGTTACAGTAATGAGATTTTAATATGTTATAAAGATAATAATTTCTGACAGATTGTATATTTTAGATTTCACACAACTTGATTTGCAACCAAGTTATTGCAAAATTAAATAAGTACAGGATATCCTGAGCGACAAATTGGTTCCGCCGGATAATTATATTAGATAATAATATTCTATTCTCCGTCTGTGGGAACCAGACTTCATTCTCACGGACCAAGGGAATTCAAAATTTTATGTGGTAGGGAGAGTGTGTCGACCAATGAAATCATTTTACGCGAGCCCCGGCTAGTGCGGTGTTTCTTGGTTGAAAACTCACTCTTCTGTCAGTACTCACGAAGTTAAGACGTAGTCCTTCGATCGTCTAGTAGCCAAAGTGGTGAAGATCAACAAGAAGACTCTACGTGGTCAACACACATGCAATTACGAACACACCAAGTACAGATCATCTGTATAGCTCGCAATTGCTACGTAAAGGCGAGATACTCTTCAGTACATCAACCAAGCTTATTGTGTACTACCAGATAGTCATAAGCACGCAAGAGATCCACCAGACTTCAAGACCAGACTTCAAGAATACAGCAGAGAGGCCGTCTAAATTATTGGTGAACAGCTGACGAGCAGAGCGACCACCCGAACGAACCACACACACACACGCTGACGTGCAACGTGCGAATCGACGAGGGACAGGAAGCAGTTCCAGCAGACAGCAGCAGACGTTAAAATATTCACAAACAGCAAGGAAGCAGAGTGTTGCCGAATTTTGAACTCCACGACCGAATCCAGCAGTTCTAAGCAGATTACTTTCTCTAACCAAGGACTCGAATCGACGAGGGACAAATCGGAACGACATCCTCTTCAGTAACAGGAAAGCAAAATCCACTTATTTATTTTTCAGATCAAATTTTCTATTTTTCAATTAAAACATTGTAATTCAAATAATTCAGGTGCCAAACAAAAAAAAACAAAGACTCTAGTAATTAAAAAGTAAATTCGTTGTGATAATCTGTATAGCAGTTTAAGGCTTTAGTAAGTTATAGTTAAGAAATAGAAGTAGTATAAAAGCGCTATACAAATCTTAACCGACAATCTAATCTTAGATCATACTGCAGTAGATCAGAAGTAGAATCACTAGAAATTAAATAACGTGAACTAGACTGTCACGTCTAATTTATTTTAATTAATTATTCTAATTAATTTCAGAGTTTTATATTTTGTTTCATGAACATTTAGATTCAATTTAATTAAATAAATTTAATTAAAATTCAAATCAATTAATAAAGTAAAATTTAAATTGCAATTAACTCGCCAAAGAACGAGTTCAGTTTCTGTCAACTATTGACCAATTGAAAAACATCGATTCATTGTATAGACTATAAGAAAATTAATAATATAATAACCATTCTATTCTTGTGTGTTGTTGGTGTAATAAACAACGTTTTATTACCCCATATAACAGTGTTTTATTGTTGTACGATAAAGCCTACCAGTCTCACAAAACTCTCCCCCTTAAAAGTAACTTATTTTGTGTGTTGTTGTAATAATTTGAGATTACTAGCTTGCGAACTTCAAATCCAAAATCCACACGCCCTAGTCGGAAGAATCTGCAAGATCAGACAGCAGGTGGGTACTCACACATTACACGACATAACAATAACGCATAGAGAGAAAGTGCGTGTAGTTATAATATATATATATATATATATATATTGTGATGTTATTCAATTTGTTTCTTCTGCAAGTAGTATAATTTTGTATATTCTTTTTAACACCTGACGCATGTTTCACTGAAAAATATCAGTATCATCAGAGGTTTTTAAGTAAATTAATAACAATTGAAATAATTCTATTAATATAAAATTAACGAATAATCGAATTTGTATCAATTTTAATGTAAAATAACTGATAATCGATTTAGGTCGATTAGTTAACGATTGTTTTAATGTTTATTTTCTTCAGCAGCTGTTTTCTCGGTTATATTTGAAAATTTGTTGTTAATATTTTATTCATTTTTATTTTTTAGTAAATTTATAATTTTAAATAGATCGTCTTGTTTTGTTTTTATTTGGGTTTGTTCTTTAATTAATAAATTATTGTTATTGTTTGTAAATGTTAAGATTTTCTCAAATATTCATTTGTTGACCTTTTTGTATGTTTTTAATTAATTTTATATTTTCAATGTTTCGAAATTGGTGGTTATTATTTAGACAATGTGTGGCTAAATTAGATTTATAAATATTTGGTTTTAAATATGCATTGAAGGAATGTATCTAGTAGTTTTTTTTTTAATAAAATAAAACCTAAAACTAAATCCAATACTCACAATAAAAATGGAATATATAAAGTAGAATGTCCAGATTGCAATAAATTTTACGTGGGCCAGACAAAAAAAAACTACTAGATAGATTCCTCAACACCACAATGCATATTTAAAACCAAATATTTATAAATCTAATTTAGCCACACATTGTCTAAATAATAATCACCAATTTCCAAACATTGAAAATATAAAATTAATTAAAAACATACAAAAACGTCAAAAAATGTTAAACGGAAAATCTTAATATTTACGAACACAATAACAATAGTTTATTAATTAAAGAACAAACCCAAATAAAAACAAAACAAGATGATCTATTTAAAATTATAAATTTACTAAAAAATAAAAATGAATAAAATATAAACAACAAATTTTCAAATATAACCGAGAAAACAGCTGCTGAAGAAAATAAACATTAAAACAATCGTTAACTAATTGACCTAAATCGATTATCAGTTATTTACATTAAAATCGATACAAATTTGATTATTCGTTAATTTTATATTAATAGAATTATTTCAATTGTTATTAATTTACTTACAAACCTCTGATGATACTAATATTTTTCAGTGAAACGTGCGTCAGGTGTTAAAAAGAATTTACGAAATTATACTACTTGCAGAAGAAACAAATTGAATAACATCACAAATTATACAATTACCATACTGCAAGAAACGTCGAGTTACTTATACAGAAAATTATACTACTTGCAGAAGAAAGAAATTGAATAACATCACAAATTTATATATATATATCCTTCATGTAGAATTCTTAGTGCAATAGTTAAATATTAAAAATCTTCTGTGTACTAGATTTAATTTTCATTTATACTAGGACATATTTTAAAAAATGTCAATAATAAATCTAATAATGCATAGTTACTATGAATGAACCAAAACACTACACATTTTCTTAAAAACTTTAAGAAGTAATTCAGTCAAATACCTTGTGTTCAGCTACTTTATACTCATAGAACCCACTTTTAATTTTGTTCAGTTCACTATAACTATTCATTAGGTCATAACTTCTTTTTGTTGATACATCAGCCAAACATGAGTGGTAACACATGCTATAGTAGAGAAATTTCTTTTTGTAAAAACTCTGAAAACAATTTTCATATAAACACTATGTTGTTTTATATTTTGCAGCTTATTTACAGTTTTAAAATAATACTAAACAAAAGTCAACCTCTTTTGAAAAAATTAAAAATATAGCAACAGATGTGTTTTCTCTAGATCTGTCATATTTACAGTAGTTCAAACAGTTTAATAAATCTTAAAAATATCAAAGTTTTTTATAAGACAAGTTCTTATAAAATGTACATTTGCTGTTACACTTGTAATTCCTGCAAATGGAAATAACTATTTTTATATAACTATTATATTTACAATAGACAAATAATTATTTAACACACTGCACCAATAAATGCATTTATCTCTCTTCTTTAGAGGTTGTTTAAAACTCATAGAAATGTTATAGAACTGCAAAATGTTTTGCATATACTTAAGCATGTACATGACCTACAAAAAGTGTGTGCATGTGGTTAAATGAGAAGAAATAACTGAACAGTAATTGATCATTAATGACTTACAGTAGCAACTTTTCTTTCTTCTGGTGTAACAAGAATGCCATCGAGCATCTCTACTAGAGGCAGACTATAGACAACATAAGAATGGTAGTTTGCCAGTGTGTTTATTGGAGTAGGCTTATACAAGGGATCTGAGAAATATAACCATTTTAATGACTTGAATCTCATAAGATTTCTGATATCCTGTAAAATCATTAGCCAATCAATGTTTGTGAAATATTTGCAGATAGCAATATATAATGTTTTGGAAATACACGCGTACATAACACACACACACACACACAATCTACATTACACTGTTTGTAAGGGAAAACCATTTGGCACAGGGGGATGGAATCCCCAGAAAACACCAGCTGAGAATGTGTGACTTATTATCTGTTAAGTGCCATTATTTATAATCTATATATATATATATATATAGATGATAGTTTTGATGACTCACTCATCACGAAATCTCCATAACTATAAAACGTACATACTTGAAATTCAGCATGTATGTTCCTCTTGGCTTCTAGGTGCTTGCTAAGAAAGGGTTTTGAAAACTTTTAACGCCTAACCGCGAAAAACTGCTAAACACTGTGATACCGATAATGCAGCTTTTTTTCAACTGTACGCTTCCTGGAAGTCTAATGTTTAATTTTTTTACTTTCCTTTAGGCTTTTGGGGAGTTACTAAAACAGTATTTTTTGCATCTAACCTATAACCACGAGGAGGCGCGAAAATAATCGCGAAACAGTTCACCATGTCCCTCTATTCCTTGCTCCATGGTGTTGAGGGTTTATTTTGAGTTATAATATAAGTTCAGCACATATATTCCTCTTCGCTTCTGGGTGCTCACTAAGAAAAGTTTTGAAAGCTTTAATGCCTTATTGTGAAAAAATGTGAAAACCACAACACTGATAATGCCCCTTTTTTAGTTGTATCCTTCTGCAGTACTTTTTTCCATCACCTTCATGAGAGCAAGCAGCCGTTGTCGCCAACCGTGAACACCTGAGAAATCTGTCATATGATACCATTCAACTGTCCAAAACAGATGCTGTGAATGTTCCAAAATTAAATCAAGAACAGGGGAAAGCCTACGATGAAATCATGCACATAATTGCATCTGATTCTGGGCAGTTGTTCTTTCTTGACGCTCCTGGTGGCACTGGCAAAACTTTCTTGATCAATCTGTTGCTAACTACAATTAGGGGTGAAAGGAACAACGCCGTTGTCGTTGCTTTCTCAGTATTGCAGCTACCTTGATCGGCGGAGGCAGGATGGCTCACTCTGCCTTCAAGTTACCTCTCAACCTGAATCATCTGAGTCTGCACTTTGTAACATCTCTAAGCACAGTGACATGGCTCAGGTGCTTCGAGAAGCCAAAGTTATTGTGTGGGATGAGTGCATCATGGCCCACAAGGGAGGTATTATGGGTCTGAACAGGACGCTCCAGTATATTAGGGTCCACAGCTGTCTTATGGGTGGAGTTACGGTGCTTTTGGCTGGTGACTTCAGACAGACCTTGCCTGTTGTGCCACGGGGGACTTGTGCAATTGAAGTTAAGGCCTGTCTCAAGTCATCCCTCTTATGGCCTAAAGTCAAAGTCCTGTCCTTGAGAGTTAACATGCGTGTCCACATCCAACGTGACTTGAGGGCAGAGGAGTATCCTAACTTATTGCTTGATATTGGTGATGGCAAGATTTTGGAAGAGGAGGGAAGAATAAATATTCCTGGTAACCTTTGCGATGTAGTGGGAGATCTGATCAGCTTCAGTGACAGAATATACCCCAACATTCATCAGGTTACAGAGGATTGCACTTCTTGGTTGAGGGAAAGAGCTATTCGCACTCCAACAAACGACTCAGCCAACAGCATCAACAACTTTTTGTTGGAGAAGCTGCCGACTGAGCATATGAGGTATGAGTCTGTGGACTCTGCGGTGGAGGTCGAGGATGCTGTACATTACCCTGTGGAGTTCTTGCATACTCTCGACCCACCAGGAGTACCACCTCACGTCCTCTACCTCAAGGTTGGAGCTCCAATCATGCTGTTGCGCAATCTAAACCCTCCGATACTGTGCAATGGCACCAGGCTTCTGGACAAACATGTCATTGATTTTCACAGGCGTCGGTAAGGGATAAACCGTCATCATCCCCCGAATTCCTCTGATCCCATCAGACTACCACTTTCAGTTCAGACATCTGCAGTTTCCCGTTAAGGTGTGCTACGCCATTACCATCAATAAGGCACAGGGGCAGAGTTTGATAGTGGCTGGTGTGGATCTGAGGAGTGACTGTTTCTCCCATGGCCAGTTGTGCATGGTGTTCTCTAGAGTCTGTTCACCTAACAACCTGGTCATCCTCCAGCCAGAGAGAAAAACCAGAAATTTAGTTTACAGGAAGGTCCTGAGCACTTAATCTGAGGAAGCAACTGAAAGTATATGTAAGCAAGTTATTAGCTTGGCTATGTAGACCAAAAAACCATGGATGGTGGTGGGATCAAAGGGCTTAAGCCCATCTATTTTATTGTTGTTAGACTTACAATAAAGGACTGTCTTAATCTCTAACAGAAACTTACCTTACCCTCTTTAACTAAATAATACAGCATAATTTTTAACAACCATTAATTTTTAAGCTTTAATAGTTGATTGATCAAGCTTGATCATCTTCAAATTGTCGAGCACTTAAATAGTTTCTCTTAGTTTCAAAATACCGGTATCTAAGCTTCACAAATAACCTATTTATATTTTCTGATTTTACATTCTGCTTTTTCTGATTATTGCCGTAGCAAAGCATGGGTATCCAGCTAGTAAATTATTATTTATTAACCCCTAGTAAGTTCTTAATAAAATTAACAAAAGTATGCCTGATGTGTTATTAACCTGATGCACAAAAAATAATTAAACTTTTAGGTTATTGTCATCGGTTTTATGCAATCTAAAATCCTAAAAATATCTTGCAGTAGGCCTACACACAAACACACGCGCGCAAGCGCGCGCACGGTACAAACCAAGATCTTACAGCACCAGGCTATTTCTAATATTTGTCATAGCTTAGAGATGAGAGTTTATAAGATTTCTGCTTCCTTACTATAATGTGAATAAGAAAAAACCCAAGTGCTCAAAAATAAAATTTTTTATAACCATAAAATTAATTTTTGAACCATGTAAGATACCATATATCTAAAATAATTTAAAGTAAATAGAAAGATAACAATCACTTGCCAATTCTGTGTAGGAACAGGAACATAAGAGTTCACACAAAATTTACCTTTAGATTTCTAATTGGATTCCCTGAGAGATTCAGTTTAAGTATAGTGCTATTAATATCAACAATATGTGAAATTTCTTTTATATCATTTTCACATATATGAAGGTCCTCAATACTGGGTATATACTTCACAATCTATAACACAAATTATTTTATTTACAATGATATTTTTTATACCTCTCTCACATGAATGTTTCATAAAACATAATTATATACAAAATAATTATCCCACACACTCACTGTTATAATGAGTATAATAATTTTCCTCCAAAAAATACTTAAAAGTGTTATTAATACTAATCTAGGATGTTTTATCCATCTTAAGGTCCTTCTAAATACTGTAAAATCATATTCTTTATTATAATCAGTCATTCTTATTTATTATTGATAGCCAGTATAAAAAACTAAGTAATGTAAGGTGTTTTATGTCTATATTTAGCACTGTGACAGGTTTTACTCTGCATAGCAGTCATTCATATCCACTACGATGTTAATTATGTTTACTCTTTTATTATTTTTTAAGATTATTATGAAATGTTACACGTGCTAAATTCATTCATATTAGTATTTATAAAACAGTAAAAATTACAAAGATTATACTGCTGGTGCACACTAATCACCCACTAGCATATTTTAACTTACCTCTAAAGATGTTATTTTATTCCTGCATAACCATAAAACTTTCAGTTTTGACAAATTTGAAAAATCTGGGATTGTTTCTATTTTATTTGAATACAAATATAATTTTTCTAATAGGAAGCATCCTGCCAAGTGATTTATATCCTGAAAGTTAAGAATATTTTATTATGAGTTAAATTAAAGGAACTAGAACAAATCTGAAAACAAGAAGCATGGTACTAGTTTTATTTTCTGATTATGCTTGGTTAGCAAATGTTCCTTTACAATGTACAAATACTTACAAATACATTATTGCAAATACTACTGAAATGGCTATATTAGAATAATTCTGTTTATGAAAGTTAATAAATACTGTATATAATATTTGGGCATAAAATCAACCCTCTAAATTGTTTAAAACAATACTACTAACTTTTAAATAGGCCTAATTTAATTCAATATTTTTTTTTAATTTTGAGGGTCCTGAAACATCAAAAACAAATGTTCAATTATAAAGCATACTGCAGTATTATTAAGAACTCTAGTTACCACGCTGTTGGGCCATGGTCAATTGCTTATGTATTCATTTTCTCTAAACGTTTTGGCCACACCTCTGAAGGCCATCCACATGAGAAAAACATTTGAAAAGATAACAGGCTGAACATAGCTTACTGTTGAGGTGAAAGCAATGATCAAACACTGAAACCGAGGTTTCCTATACGATTTCTATAGTGCTCTAGGAAAGCCAATCAATGAGCAGCTCGCTTCTAATAGGTTCACTAGATCAGCATCTCAAATCCTATTTAAAGCCATGCTTTTGCCTTACTGGTTTATTATAATTGGTGCATTCTTATTGTCGATTGCAGTGAACCAGCAGGGCAAAGTGTGGTTTTAAATAAGATTTGGCATGCTATCTTAGCAAACCTATCGGAAGCAAGCTGCTCTGTGATTGGTTTCCCTAGAAAACCACAGAAATTATACATGGAACCTCAGTTTTGGTGTCTGATCATTGCTTTCACCTCAAAGTGAAGTATGTTTGGCCTGTTTCATTTGAAAACACTTTTATACTGAGGATGGCCTCCAGAGGAGGAGCAAAACATTTAGAGAAAATGAAAACATAAGCAATCAACAATGGCCCAATAGGCCAGTAACTAGAGTTCTTAATAATGTTGTCTCCAGCCGTGATTGCCTTTATAATATGTTATGACTCATACAAACTTAATGATATTTACCATTTTATTTTGTTGCTCTGTACTCTTTTATGATGATTAAATTAATATATATAAATATGTAACGGTAGATATCTTCACTGTACATTTGAAAACAAATATAAGGAATAAAAAAAATTCATTAATTAACACTAGAAAACCCAAGAGATGGATAAAAGATGAATCATTGCGTACTAAATATTATAGCCAGTCAGCGAACTAATTAAAACAATAAATGAAGAATCATAAACAATAATGAAGAAGAAGATATAGAAGACAACATAATAATGTGACAAACCAATAACCCTGTAATGGTACAAATAGGTCCGTATAGGAATTTGGGAAAATAACAGGTATAAATTCTTTTGTAAATTAAAATGTAGTATGTGTGAGTGCAACGTTTTCTAACGAGTGAAACAACGCAGTAAGCAGTAAAGGGTTTGCATCTATGTCAGTGGTGTATGTGAGAAATGGCAGCGATTTGGACAAAACAACTGACCGATCCTATGTAAACGTCATCTAAAAAATGCCATACGTAATTGCTGCACCTTAAAAAACAAAGACGTCATCACCGAGAACAATAGAATCGATGACGCGACAACCCTTTCCACCTCAGAAATAAGCGCCATATTGTCACTCTCGGTCGACTAACATCTTTCGTGCGAACTGCACGTTACCCAAATTGCTGGCCAGCAAGTCTTTAAAATAACAACAGCGATGTAGCAAAAATGTGAAGTTAAATTTGTTTTGAGAACCGATAGTATAAAATGTAACATAGAGACAGTGAGTGCAGTTAAAAAGGAGAAGCATTTAATAGTTCGGCCGAACAACAGCTGAAACATGAGTGACGCCTGACTCAATCATCGATACAGCAAAGCAGGGAAGTAGACATTTTCACACAATCTAAAATACAGACCCATATTAATTGAGCTCAATCAAAAGATTTAAAAATGTACCGTTTAAATTAGTATGTGTGGGAGCATCTGTGAGTGTGTACAGGTACCTATGTAAATCACAAAGCACTGGTTTACGTTGTGTGATATAAATAACTTAATAATTTGAATCATTAAAACAGTAGTAATTGTCGACATTCATTTCAAAATGTAACAAGAGTAAGTTGAAGTCAAAAATATATTACGTAAATGTATCATGCATAAAGGCTGAGGAGAGGAAGTTTAATGCAGCCATTTTGTATTTGGATATGGTAAAAGGAGAATGACTCCATTTTGTTATGTAAATATGAAACATACAGCTAATTAATAAACACAAGTTTTTATCTAATGCAATCAGAGTCTATTATTTCTTTACTATCATTGTGTTTTCTTCGCTCGTTTATAGAACCCTGGAACCCGTAAGTATAAATTTCCCATGTTGGTACCACACAACATGGCGGCTGAACTGGCCATAAATAAACATAGTAAACAAAGTGAGAAATGTTAACAAAAAAGTAAGTAACAAAAGAAGATAGTTAACAAATGGCGCACTTACAGTTGGACATTATATAAATAAGTTTTATATAAAATAGACCTGCATGAGGAAACAGAATGGTTGTTGAGAATGGGTATGTAATTAAGATACATAAATAATAAGGTTAGTTTATATAACCACATGTGGTAGTGATAAAACATAATGAAATAGAATATCTTTCTGATAGTAAGTATGTGTAATAAGTATATGTTATATACAGTAAGATTTGAAAAAGAAATATATACAACATTTCAAGATGGCAGATAAAAAAGTAGATGTCAGCGTAACTGACAAAACATTTACGAGTGAGATGGGTATTCATTCAACGCCAGTCAGTCAAATCGGCGAGTCTAGTGCCACTGAATCTGTTGAGTTAAATACAATACAGGTAACACCCATCTCAACTCGTCATGAAAACAAAAAAGAAGATAATAGTGACATAATAAATATAATGAAATTCCTTATGAAAGGGCAAAATAATAACTTAAATGCCAAATTTGATGAAGTGAACAGTCGTTTTGACGTTAGTGATACTACAATGAATGATAAATTTGAGATGCAAAATAATGAGATAAAGTTGACGAGAGGGGAGATAAAACAGCAAAATTTTAATTTTAATAAACAAATGAATGAAATTCATGAACGTTGTGATCAGATAAAAGAGCAGATAATAGAATCAGTCAGTCAGAAGTTTGATAAACAAACTGCAAGAGTAGATGACATAATTAGTAACTTTAAAACGAATAAAGTAGATGATAATTGTGAGATTAAAATGGGGGTAGAAGGTAGTAAAGAGACCGATCAATTAAATGAAAATAAAGACGGTCAGTTAACATATAAAGACGATAAGGTAAGTGGTGTTGAGAATTACGATGATATAATTAAAAATAGTGGTGATGAAATTTTAGAGGAAGTAGAATGTAATAATGGAATGTTAGTGTATGTTGATGAGTAAGAGAGAAAGTGGAGAGAGAGTATAGCGGTAGAGGGGTTGCGGGGGGTATTTTTTCCCGTGGTGTTGTTGGGGGTGAAGAAGGGTCTTCATGAGTATATTTGGTAGATGAAAGATCTACAAAATTGTCCTTTGAATTATAGTGAAATTAATTGTGTTTGTGCTGTGAAATGTATTTTATGTAAACTATGTATGTAGGTAATAGGAATTGCTTTAGTAATACTTATAACATTTTTTTTTCTCTCAGACTAAATAAATAATGAGAGTTTGTAATAAATGAATTGTAATTGTTTTGGAGTAAGGTAATTAAAATAACTTGTGTTTTAAATAATTGATTGAATTAAAGGATTTGAGATTAATTAATTATTGTTGTACAGAAGAGATTCCCTAATGAATAGTAAATAATTAAACATGTAATATGTTTGAATATTGAGTTATATTGTTATTAGGAGGTAAGTGATGAATTTTCTAATGTAACTGTCAAAGATCATAGTAATGTAAAATGTTATAAAGATGGAGTTTGGGTAATGATGAGTATTTAAATAAGGCGTTTGAGTCAGTCAAAGTTAACTCTAATGGGTGTTAGATGAAATAAGAATTTTGGAATCAAAGTAAGTAATACAGAAACAGGGTAGTAGTAGGGACACAGTAGTGGGAGTGCATATATGTAGAGAAAGTGAGTGATGTAAATGGAGATTAAATAGTTGATGGTGAAATTTTGCAGTGAGGGTGAGGTGGTAAGGAGTGATCAATGTGCGTTGTTGGGCAGGTAATTGTGAAGGGTCGAAGAGTGTTTTTGCCGAGATTATGGGAAGGGCAAAAGGTTATGAATGGAATTGCCAGGTTCGGGAACACACATCCTAGTTACAAAGAGGGTTTTAGGTATTTTATTCTAAAAGGAGAATAAATTGGTATAAGTGGAGTAGATTAGTGTTGAAGATTGGTGTCACCCTATGCAAATCTGTTAGTGGTTGTTAGAAGGAAGAAAGGGAGTAAGGTTACACATATTAATGGCTATTCAGTAAATGAAATCATTGTGAATGAATGAGAATCACCCAAACTAATTGATGATCAAAAAGTGAAATAAAATAAAATTCATAATAGAAAGGTAATAATCAATGAAATGCGATATAACATGAATGTTAATAATAAATTTGAATTTTGTGGAGAATCTAATGATACAATAAAAGTTAAATAAATAAGGGTTGAAAGTGAAAAGAGTTAAATATTATCGATTGGAATCGAAATTTTCATAAATATTTTGGATTGAAATAAGAGAAGGGTACATCTATAAAGTAATTCTTATGTTCATATATGTATTAGAGGTTGTTGCGTACTGGAAACTCTTGAAGTTTGTAGAGTTGTTCCAAAGACGCTAAGTGGAAAGGGCTGGTTTTGAAATATAATAAAGTGGACTGTATTGAAGTTGTATATGTTCATTTATTGAAAATATTAAGATGCAGATGCTATTGCCGACACGTGCGGATGTTTTAAGGCCATAACGCCCATTAATTTAGTTTTGATAAAAGTCAAAATCCATGGTAAATTAGACGAAGGTCGTCTGAAACATTTAGTGCAAGCTGCACATTAAAATAATTGAATAATGATCCAGAAGCCGCGGCTGGAAGAGTAATTTTTAACGAGAGTACAGCTCGGAGTCTATTAAGTAACTGAACTAAACTTGACCACCGTCAGCCAAGCTGACTGCCGGCGGCGCTTGATAAGCAAAGTGACGTCATCCGCGCGTGCCGCAATGCGGTGGTTACAATACACAGATAAGAAATACATTAAAAAGTTCGAACATACTGCCCGCTCAAAATCGGGACGATTTTGTAAATTAGACGTTAAGTTAATAATATAATAATTAAATTTACATGGCAAAAATAATATAACAATTGGCGTATTGGCTACAGCGCAATGACAGTTATATAATTAATAACAATAATATGATTAACATGATAAATTCAAGTGACAATTATAAGGTATAAAAGAAATCGAACTTTATGCTCATAGCAAGGAAAAACTGACAATAAAATTACCCAAAACATAATAGCACCACAGTACACACAGTAATACAATGCTTAAGTAGACGTATTGATCTATCCCATATAATACCCATATAACATTTACACAGCATTACACAATAAGCGATAATACAATAAAAAGATGTAACAATTGCAACTATAATATTGACACAACAAACCCCTGATAAATTTCATAATATATGACCATTAGAAAATACAATACATACATACAATAATTGGTACAATAAGTAACAATAATAATTCTCAAAAGTTTGAATATATAATCATATAACAATCCCATAACATATATAAATAATTGATAATACAATGAAAACGCAGTAACTATTGCAATAATAGCTATCAGAACGTAGTAATAATAATTACAACGTTAATGATACAATTGACTTGTATGATCGCCCCGGGAATGTCCCGGGCATATTCCAGGCAATGTGACAAGTTCACATTCCTAGTAAGTCTCGTATGGCACACATACGACTAGTCTGTTGCCGCCGGAAGGGGGCATAATTTGTGGATGGGCCGGCGTAAGATACCTAGCGCTGTGCGAACTTCCGCGACGCGCACTATGGAATCTTGACCCGCAAAACATTAGTAATTACCCCTCGCTTCCACTGAAGTGGGGGGGAATTAGCGTCCAAAATGAGGACAAGCTGTCCGACATTCAAATTCCTTAACGTCGTGCGTCATTTGTTGCGCTGCTGCAGCTGGTGCAGATAATCCCTGGACCGTTGTTTCCAGATGGATTGCGTAAATTTTTAGAGCAGCTGCCATCTGCCCAAATGGCTAGTATTGCTTTGGGTATAGTCGGGTTCCGTAAGTGCAGTCAGTGGAGCACCGACCAAGAAATGAGCGGGAGTTAAGGGTTCAGGGTCTCTAGCATCGTCGGACACAGCACATAAAGGGCGTGAATTAAGGCAAGCCTCTATTTGAGAGAGAAGAGTAGAGTACTCCTCAAAATTCAAGATAGTACCGCCTATTACGCGACGCAAATGATATTTAACACGCTTCACACCGCTTTCCCACAAACCACCGAAATGAGGGGCTGAGGGAGGGATAAAGGACCACTTGATACCACGGAGACCGCAAAACTCCTGAGAAGATTGCTCAACTCCCTTTGAATTTAAAAATTTGTACAAATCGTATAAGGTGTGGTTGGCACGACGAAAATTCATACCATTATCCGAGAATATCTGCGCGGGAATACCTCTGCGCGCGATGAACCTTTTTAAAGTCGCTATAAAGGCGTTGGAGGTGAGATCCGACACCAATTCTAAATGGATGGCCTTTGTGCACATGCATATAAATAACGCGATGTATGCCTTTGACGTGGACTTTGAGCGCTGCCCGCCGTGGCGTAAAAGTACAGGACCGGCGTAGTCCACGGCCGACTGGGAAAATGGCTTTGCAGGCGTGACTCTGGAAGGGGGTGACTGACCTAATAGTTGATTCGCGCCTTTAGCACGGTAACGGAAACAAATGATACACTTATGTGTTACTGAGCGGATATAAGATTTGTCGTGAATGATCCAATATTTCTGTCTGAGAGATGATTGGGTTGATTGCACCCCAGAGTGCAACAAACGGATATGTTCATACTCAATTATTAATTTAGCGAGATGAGAGCGCGGGTGCAAAATTATTTGATGCTTACTCGCGTAGTTAAGTGGGGAAAATTGTAGGCGTCCACCTACTCTTAAGATACCTGCGTCATCCAGGAAGGGGTTGAGTGCAAGAATTTTACTGCTGCGAGGAATGCAGCGATGTGCCTCGAGCTCCTTAACTTCTATGCCGAAGTGCAGCTGCTGAGATTGGTGAACAAAACCAAAAGTGTGTCATGTAACTCTTGAGTAGACAAAAAGGACGTGACCCTGTCAACAACCGGGAACCTAGAGTTGCGAATGAATCTGCGGCAATATGCGAAGACGCGAATGAGTCTTGTAAGGGATGAATAATTTTCAACATAGCTATGGGTGGAAGAGGCGACAATTAGTGAGGTTTGGACCTGCTTACGACGTTCCTTCTCAAGGTCGCGGTAAGTACAGGGAGCATGAATGTCGAAGGCGCTAGTGGGCCATGATGATGACTCATGTGCTAACCAGGACGGACCATGCCACCATTGAGGATGGCTGTGCAAACTAAGAGGGAGGCATCCGCGTGATAAAATGTCGGCAGGGTTGTCAGTTGATAATACATGATGCCAAGTTCCCCGGCTAACAAGACGCTGTATTTCCGCGACACGGTTGGCCACAAATACCTTCCAGCGGGAAGATTGTTGATGTATCCAATGCAACGCTATCATCGAGTCGGAATAGAGATATAGTCCGTCAAAATTGTAGTTGACGGCGTTTAGAACCTTAGAAGTTAACTGCGCTAGCAATAAACAAGCACAAAGTTCAAGCCGGGGTAGCGTTATCTGTTTCAGCGGAGCGACCCTAGATTTAGCACACAACAGGTTTGACGACATGGCGCCGTTCTGGTAGACCGCCTGCACATAAATACAACACGCGTAACCTTTAACCGAGGCGTCGGCGAATCCGTGAAGCTGTAATGAATTGATTTGACAATTGTTCAGACTCTTAACCGACCTCGTAATTTTAAAATGAGTTTCGGAAACTAATTGAGAGTAGAGTTCCAGCCATTGATTGGATAATGACTCAGATAAGGGTTCGTCCCAACTTGTGCCCGACAACCACAACTGTTGTAGAAAATGTTTGCACCAATACGTAATGGGGACAATAAGACCCAGCGGGTCGTAAATCCCTGCAATGACCGACAACACGCTTCTTTTGTTGAACACGGTCGAATTGTAATCACCCCGAACGGTACATAAAAAACTGTCTTTGTCAACGCTCCATTGGATTCCCAATGTACGCACGTTTTGACCTTTGCTGAAGTCATGGGATACTTGGGCGCGAGAGGCCATAAACTTATGGTGGTTAGAAAACAACTTATGTAACGTAAAACCATATCTTTTTAGCAAATCCACGATGTCGAATTTCATTTTAGTTAACACGTTCGGGTCATCCGATCCCGTTATAAGATCGTCTACATAAAAATCATTGGCTATGGCTATACAAACCATAGGGTAGTCGGATTAATTTTCGTAGGCTATCTGCGCCAGACATCTTGTTGCAAGGAAAGAGGCACTAGCAGTTCCATACGTAACCGTCCTTAAAGCGTAATGTTGTAGTTCCTTATGCGGAGCGTCACGCCAAACGATGCGCTGCAAGTTTGAATCCTTCGGGTTAAGCATAATTTGACGATACATCTTTTCTATGTCTGCAATAAGTACGTATCGGTGGGTACGGAAACGAACCATGATCGAGAACAGATCCTGCTGGATCGTAGGACCGACCATTAGAGTATCGTTGAGGGACAGATTATTTGTCGTTTTAGCGGAGCCGTCAAAGACCACACGTAACTTAGGGGTTAGGCTGGAGCCCTTAAAGACTGAGTGATGAGGCAAATAAAAAATGTCTGATTTGTCAAGCGACAACTCGTAATCATTAAGTGGAGACATATGACCAAGCTTCAAGTATTCACGCATGAACTCGCTATAGCCCTTGTAAAGGGCAGGGTTCTGCTTGAACTTGAACTCTAGCGATTGGAACCTGCGGATAGCTCCGCGGAGAGAATCTCCCAAATGAGATTTGTCTGACCTGCGAGGCAGGGATACCACGAATCTCCCTTCGTGGTTGCGGATAGTATTTGTCACAAAATGCTTTTCACACGCCGATTCCTCAGAGCAGGGTTCACGACTAGAGACCTCCTCCAACTTCCAGAATTCCTTTAGTTGCGAGGAAATCTGACTATCATCCTTACAGACCATAAAGGATGAAACCGTTTTAGTTATGTCGACATTGAAGGGTAAGTTACCGGCTAGAATAAATCCTAACTTAGTCTCCTCAATTATAGGAAAGTGCGGTCCGCGCATACACTTAATAGGTTCGATTAATTGGAGATAATATTGAGCGCCGAGTAGTACATCGACTTGCGACGAGCAGTGTAGGTGTGGATCAGCTAAGAATACGTGCTTGGGTAAATTCAAAGAGGCGAGATCGAACGATTCCGCCGGTAAATCATTAGTTATACTGGGAAGTACGGCACAATGCACGTTCAACGTAAAAGGTTTATAGGGAGAATGTAGCCTTACCTTTGTACTGAAATCAGCCTGGGACAGTGAGTTGTTTATACCCGTTATGGGCAATTGCGATTTAACCAACTTGAGGCCCATTCTACGGGCGAAATCCATTGTGCAGAAATTTGCTTGCGAGCCGGAATCCAATAAAATTCTAACGGGGAATTTTCTACCGGCCTTATTAGTTGTCATACAGACAGCGGTGGATAACAATATTGATTTATTCGTTTGCAACTTTAGTGAACATTGGTTATTGATGGAAGATCCGTCTTTGTTGGGGAAGTGAATGATGGTGTGGTGACGCCTTGCACATTTTTTACAAGAAAATTTTGATGGGCATTGCGAACTTTCGTGACCTGGACGAAGGCAATTTAAACAAAGTTTGTTTTTTATTATGACGTTTTTTCTTTCAGGGATAGCAAGCGATGTGAATTGTAAGCAATCAGTAATTCTATGTTTTCCGTTACATAGTCTACATAAATTATTTCCGACATGAGAATGGAATGCCCCCCTAGGAGCGCTTATCGGTTTAACTGCCTTGCGATAAGGAGTCTTATCGCTGGTATTTAACTTGCTCATTGAGGTAGTTACGCTATCAAGATTTTGTAGCAATTGTCTGTGTGTGTTTAGGAATTTCATGAAATTATTAAAATCAGGGAACTTATGTTCCGACAAGCTCTCTTTCCACAAACGGGAAGTGTAACTATCAAGTTTTTTAGCTAAGTAATGCATAACAATGATTTCGAATGTGTTAACTGGCAAGTTGAGATTATTTAAAGCATTGGTATTGGCTGATATTTCATCAATGAATCTAGATATGCTAACTTGGGATTCTTGTTGAACGGATTGTACGTCCAGGACATTCCCGACGTGATGGGCGGAGACAATTAGTTTACTGTCATATCTATTCTTCAACAGATCGATAGCCACCGCGTAATTCTCATGAGTGATTGGCAGTGACTTTATTACGTTAAGCGCCTCGCCAGATAATGACGAGTGCAAATAGTGTAGTTTTTGTATGTCCGTCAGATCGGTTCTGACGTGTATTAGTTCAAGAAAAATATGATAATAATGCTGCCACTCAATAATGCTTCCCGCAAACCGAGGTAATTTGATCGGTTCCAACTGAATGCTTAACGGTTTTCCAACGGTTTTAAGATGCTTACTTTCAGCATTAATTAGGGGTTTCTGGTTCATATGCTCAGCTTGCTCCAGCAGGTGTTGCAACTTACACTCTATGTTACAAAGATCGTCTTCAGTTTGGACCCTATCACTCGCTAAAGCAAAGTCCGCTTCCTCGGATTCGATTTGGGATTGTATTTCATCGTATTTGGTGGATAATTCCATCAAATGCCGAAGTTTTATTTTTAGCGCATGATGATCGCTGGTTTCCAAATCGAAGTTGTCCGCGAAAGTGTTTACGCGTGATATCGAAGCTTTAATGGTGCCTCTTTTTTATTTCCATATTCCTTAAGGAATGGAAGTATGGTGATGGCAAAAAAAATCGTTTTCGAGATTATTGCAGATTCTGATTCTACTACACTCAAAACATGAAAAAAAGTCGTTTTCCGAAAAGTGTCTGTGTGTGTGTCTGTCTGTCTATGTGTGTGTCTGTAGATTTTTTTTCTATGGCAAACGATAACTGCCGCAAATTCAAACAGAATCAAATAATTTTTTGCATACAGCCCTGATTTGCAGAGTACTCGCGACCTATTGTTTTTGGTGAAGATCGGTTGAGGGAAAGGGGTAGTTTACCTGCAACGGTTTTTTTTTAGCAAGGGTAATTTTGTTTGTTTGGCAAACGATAACAGCCGCAAATTCAAACACAATCAAATAATGTTTCGCATACAGCCCTGAATTGTAGAGTTCTCAAGATCTGTTGATTTTGGTGAAGATCGGTTAAGGGAAAGGGGTAGTTTACCTGTAACGTTTTATGTTTTAACAAGGGTATTTCCTATGGCAAACGATAACAGCCGCAAATTCAAACAGAATCAAAAGATTATTTGCATACAGCCCTAAATTGTGGAGTTCTCAAGACCTATTGTTTTTGGTGAAGTTCGGTTGAGGGAAAGGGGTAGTTTACCTGCAACGTTTTTTTAACAAGGGTATTTTCTATGGCAAACGATAACAGCCGCAAATTCAAACAGAATCAAATAATGTTTTGCATACAGCCCTGATTTGTAGAGTACTCAGGACCTATTTTTTTTGGTGAAGATCGGTTAAGGGAAAGGGGTAGTTTACCTGCAACTTTTTACGTTTTAACAAGAGTAAAGTACTTGAAAATTTATTTAAACTTTTTGAAACAATGGTAATTGTTAAAAATAAAATAATTTTGTTGCCAGGCAATAAAATTATAATTTTTTCATTTTAATGTAATATAATATTTTTCATTTAATATAGCAATAAAAAGGCAGGTAAGACGCAGCCTGGCTGTTTGGCTGAAAATGATTTTAAATATAAATCTTAGAATATGGAAGTCATGTATGGTTCTCCATACCGATATTTTTATTAAAGCCTTTACATCTGCCATGATTATAATTTAAAATATAATTTGGAATCCTTTGAGCGCAGAGCATGTGAACCATAGACCTAAATTTTGATAAATCTGAGTACGTTGCGGTAGCTAGCGATCGGTATGTATATGAACACAATACTTGCTACAACATGTGCATACTCTCTATATTAAACAACCTCTTTTAGAAATTAAAAATTGCTAAAATTATGAATTTAAAGATAATAATACATATAGTCTTGTCTTTGATGTTTGAACTCACAATGAGCTACTAACTATTTACTAACGTGTATTGAATAATGATGGTGTGTGTTTACACAAAGGTGTTAAAAAATAACTGTTAAATATAAAATATTTCTTGGAACGTTAAATATAAGTAAAAGGTTCATAGTCACGTGGACGTTGATCCAGACGTGCTGAAGCTGGCTTCGATCCCGCTGCTCAATCCTGTTAGGAGTTGTTGCACCTCTTGTCTCTACCGGTCAGATGACGCCTGATGTTGCAGCTCTCCATAATTTAAAGCTGTGGAACTTTTTTGATGTAGAATCACTAATGCTGTCCTGCCGTGTCCCGTCGTCTCTGGTTTACTGCTCTGCAGAATTTTGTAGTGTCAATTGTGAGGTAATTTTGAAAATAATAGTGGCACGCAACTGTCAGCAATCCAAAGTTGAGAATGTTGGGGCTTGAACTGAACGCCGTTTGGGCCCATTAAAAGAAATATTAATGTTATCGCTGTGGACAAAAAGTAAGAAAACCGGTTCGGTTGGACCAGAAATGTTGCGTACTGGAAACTCTTGAAGTTTCTAGAGTTATTCCAAAGACGCTAAGTGGAAAGGGCTGGTTTTGAAATATAATAAAGTGGACTGTATTGAAGTTGTATATGTTCATTTATTGAAAATATTAAGATTCAGATGCTATTGCCGACACGTGCGGATGTTTTAAGGCCATAATGCCCGTTAATTTAGTTTTGATAAAAGTCAAAATCCATGGTAAATTAGACGAAGGTCATCTGAATAATTTAGTGCAAGCTGCACATTAAAATAATTGAATAATGATCCAGAAGCCGCGGCTGGAAGAGTAATTTTTAACGAGAGTACAGCTCGGAGTCTATTAAGTAACTGAACTAAACTTGACCACCGTCAGCCCAGCTGACTGCCGGCGGCGCTTGATAAGCAAAGTGACGTCATCCGCGCGTGCCGAAATGCGGTGGTTACAACACACAGATAAGAAATACATTACAAAGTTTGAACAGAGGTATTAGGAGTTAAGGGAAAAACCAATGCTTATTAACGTAAAACAATACGCAGCTAATGCAAATCTGTTAGTGGTTGTTAGAAGGAAGAAAGTAAGGTTACACATATTAATGGCTATTCAGTAAATCAAATCCTTGTGAATGAATGAGAATCACCCAAACTATTTGATGATCAAAAAGTGAAATAAAAGAAAATTCATAATAGAAAGGTAATAATCAATGAAAAGCGATATAACATGAATGTTAATAATAAATTTGAATTTTGTGGAGAATCTAATGATACAATAAAGGTTGAAAGGGAAAAGAGTTAAATATTATCGATTAGAATCAAAATTTTCAGAAATATTTGGGAGTGAAATAAGAGAAGGGTACATCTATAAAGTAATTCTTACGTTCATATATGTATTAGAGGTATTAGGAGTTAAGGGAAAAACCAATGCTTATTAACGTAAACCAATACACAGCTAAGGGGAAACAGATCAGTTAGGGATATAATATGATACAAGGACACTATTTGATTTTTTTATTCAATGTTTCAGATTTTGGGTGATGCTGTGGCGGCGGTCCTGAGCTGGCCAGCGCATCAGAGCAGGAACGTTAAGTGCCTGACTGGCCTTGCGGTGTTGGGATCTCGAAAGAGAAGTCCAGTAAGGTCAAAGTGGTGCTGTCACAATCACTGGACCAAGGGGTAAGTTATCTATATACTTTTAATATAAACAATACAGGGGGTTGTGGCGACATATCCTAGCTGATCCCTTTAGGAAGTATGAATGGGTCAATGAGAGTTTTTATGCTTTGTCACAAAACCTCTCTTTGAGGGGGTTTTATAACGGTACAAATAGGTCTGTATAGGAATTTGAGTAAATAACAGGTATAAATTTTATTGTAAATTAAAATGTAGTATGTGTGACTGAAACGTTTTCTAACGAGTGAAATGACGCAGTAAGCAGTGAAGGGTTTGCGTCAAGGTCAGTGGCGTACGTGAGAAATGGCAGCGATTTGGACAAAACAACCGACCGATCATATGTAAACATCATCTAAAAAATGCCATACGTAATTGCTGCACCTTAAAAAACAAAGACGTCATCACCGAGAACAATAGAATTGATGCCGCGACAACCCATTCCACCTCAGAAATAAGCGCCATATTGTCGCTCTCAGTCGACTAACATCTTTCGTGCGAACTGCACGTTACCCAAATTGCTGGCCAGCAAATCTTTAAAGTAACAACAGCGATGTAGCAAAAATGTGAAGTTAAATTTGTTTTGAGAACCAAAAGTATAAAATGTAACATAGAGACAGTGAGTGCAGTTAAAAAGGAGAAGCATTTAATAGTTCGGCCGAACAACAGCTGAAACATGAGTGACGCCTGACTCAATCATCGATACAGCAAAGCAGGGAAGTAGACATTTTCACACAATCTAAAATACAGACCCATATTAATTGAGCTCAATCAAAAGATTTAAAAATGTACCGTTTAAATTAGTATGTGTGGGAGCATGTGTGAGTGTGTACAGGTATCTATGTAAATCACAAAGCACTGGTTTACGTTGTGTGATATAAATAACTTAATAATTTGAATCATTAAAACAGTAGTAATTGTCAACATTCATTTCAAAATGTAACAAGAGTAAGTTGAAATCAAAAATATATTACATAAATGTATCATGCATAAAGGCTGAGGAGAGGAAGTGTAACGCAGCCATTTTGTATTTGGATTTGGTAAAAGGAGAATGACTCCATTTTGTTATGAAAATATGAAACATACAGCTAATTAATAAACACAAGTTTTTATCTAATGCAATCAGAGCCTATTGTTTCTCTACAATCATTGTGTTTTCTTCGCTCGTTTATAGAACCCTGGAACCCGTAAGTATAAATTTCCCATGTTGGTATCACACAACATGGCGGCTGAACTGGCCATAAATAAACATAGTAAACAAAGGGAGAAATGTTAACAAAAAACAGTAAGTAACAAAAGAAGATAGTTAACAAATGGCGCCCTTAGAGTTGTGCATTATATAAATAAATTTTATATAAAATAGACCTGCATGAGGAAACAGAATGGTTGTTGAGAATGGGTATGTAATTAAGATACATAAATAATAAGGTTAGTTTATAACCATATATGGTAGTGATAAAACATAATGAAATAGAATATCTTTCTGATAGTAAGTCTGTGTAATAAGTATATGTTATATATAGTAAGATTTGAAAAAGAAATATATACAAAATTACGAGATGACAGATAAAAAAGTAGATGTCAGCGTAACTGACAAAACATTTAAGAGTGAGATGGGTATTAATTCAAAACCAGTCACTCAAATCGGCGAGTCTAGTGCCACTGAATCTGTTGAGTTAAATAAAATACAGGTAACACCCATCTCAACTCGTAATGAAAACAAAAAAAAAGATAATAGTGACATAATAAATATGATGAAATTCTTTATGAAAGAGCAAAATAATAACTTAAATGCCAAATTTGACGAAGTGAACAGTCGTTTTGACGTTAGTGATACAAAAATGAATGATAAATTTGAGATGCAAAATAATGAGATAAAGTTGATGAGAGGGGAGATAAAACAGCAAAATTTTAATTTTAATAAACAAATGAATGAAATTCATAAACGTTGTGATCAGATAAAAGAACATATAATAGAATCAGTCAGTCATAAGTTTGATAAACAAAATGCAAGAGTAGATGACATAATTAATAACTTTAAAATGAATAAAGTAGATGATAATTGTGAGATTAAAATGGGGGTAGAAGGTAGTAAAGAGACCGATCAATTAAATGAAAATAAAGACGGTCAGTTAACATACAAAGACGATAAGGTCAGTAGTGTTGAGAATTGCGATAATATAATTAAAAATAGTGGTGATGAAATTTTAGAGGAAGTAGAATGTAATAATGAAATGTTAGTGTATGTTGATGAGTCAGAGAGAAAGTGGAGAGAGAGTATAGAGGTAGAGGAGTTGCGGGGGTATTTTTTCCAGTGGTGTTGTTGGGGGTGAAGAAGGGTCTTCACGAGTATATTTGGTAGATGAAAGATCTACAAAATTGTCCTTTGAATTTTGGTGGTGTTCCTGGTAGGACCAGGAGGTGTTTTTATGATTTAGAGCCCCCTGCATATATTGAGAGAGAAAGAGTGACTTGGGATACTTTGAGAGAGAGAGAGAGAGGTATGGTGATAGGAAGATAGAGTTGTTTGAGGTTGGGAGGAGTTATACAGAATTAAGAGAGAGAGTGAGTAGGGAGAGAGTTGATAATTATAGTGAGTAATTACCTTATGTTGAAACGGATGTAGCAACAGTAGTTGATGATCATGTAACTTACCTGACTTTAACAGAAAATACTAAAGAAGAAATTATTATACACAATGTCGACAGGAATTTTGAAATAATAGTATGCAAGAACATTTGTAGTCACTATATTGAGACAATGGAAAAGAGCAATGATGATGATTGTTATAATTATAAGAATAAAAATGTGTCTGTAATTGTAAATGAATGGTGTAGTCATAAGATCAGGTTATTATTTGATGATGGAGGGTAGATATTGTGTTGTTCATTAACATTTAATTATTTTAGTTTATGGTGATGACCTTGCTAACTTATGAAATGAGGTGTGGTAAACAGAAAAATAATGACAAAAAATTGTAAATAAATTTATAGTGAAATTAATTGTGTTTGTGCTGTGAAATGCATTTTATGTAAATTATGTATGTAGGTAATAGGAATTGCTTTAGTAATACTTATAACATTTTTTTTCTCTCAGACTAAATAAATAATGAGAGTTTGTAATAAATGAATTGAATTTTTTGGAGTAAGGTAATTAAAATAACTTGTGTTTTAAATAATTGATTGAATTAAAGGATTTGAGATTAATTAATTATTGTTGTACAGAAGAGATTACCTAATGAATAGTAAATGACTAAACATGTAATATGTTTGAATATTGAGTTATATTGTTGTTAGGAGGTAAGTGATGAATTTTCTAAGGTAACTGTCAAAGATCATAGTAATGTAAAATGTTATAAAGATGGAGTGTAGGTAATGATGAGTATTTAAATAAGGCATTTGAGTCAGTCAAAGTGAACTCTAATGGGTTTTAGATGAAATACGAATTTTGGAATCAAAGTAAGTAATACAGAAACAGGGTAGTAGTAGGGACACAGTAGTGGGAGTGCATATATGTAGAGAAAGTGAGTGACGTAAATGGAGATTAAAAAGTTGATGGTGAAATTTTGTAGTGAAGGAGAGGTGGTAAGGAGTGATCAACGTGCGTTGTTGGGCAGGTAATTGTGAAGGGTCGAAGAGTGTTTTTGCCGAGATTATCGGAAGGGCAAAAGGTTATGAATGGAATTGCCAGGTTCGGGAACACACATCCTAGTTACAAAGAGGGTATTATGTATTTTATTCTAAAAGGAGAATAAATTGGTATAAGTGGAGTCGATTAGTGTAGAAGATTGGTGTCACCCTATGCAAATCTGTTAGTGGTTGTTAGAAGGAAGAAAGGGAGTAAGGTTACACGTATTAATGGCTATTCAGTAAATGAAATCCTTGTGAATGAATGAGAATCACCCAAACTAATTGATGATCAAAAAGTGAAATAAAAGAAAATTCATAATAGAAAGGTAATAATCAATGAAATGCAATATAACATGAATGTTAATAAAAAATTTGAATTTTGTGGAGAATCTAATGATACAATAAAGGTTAAATAAATAAAGGTTGAAAGGGAAAACAGTTAAATATTATCGATTGGAATCGAAATTTTCATAAATATTCTGGATTGAAATAAGAGAAGGGTACATCTATACAGTAATTCTTATGTTCACATATGTATTACATGTATTAGGAGTTAAGGGAAAAACCAATGTTTATTAACATAAACCAATACGCAGCTAAGGGGAAACAGATCAGTTAGGGATATGGTATGATACAAGGCCACCATCTGATTTTTTTATTCAATGTTTCAGAATTTGGGTGATGCTGTGGCGGCGGTCCTGAGCTGGCCAGCGCGTCAGAGCAGGAACGTTAAGTGCCTGACTGGCTTTGATGTGTTGGGATCTCGAAAGAGAAGTCCAGTAAGGTCATGCAGGTGCTGTCACAATCACTGGACCAAGGGGTAAGTTATCTATATTCTTTTTATATAAACAATACAGGGGTTGTGGCGACATATCCTAGCTGATCCCTTTAGGATGTATGAATGTGTCAATGAGAGTTTTTATTTTTGTCATAAAACCTCTCATTGAGGGGGTTTTGTAACGGTACAAATAGGTCTGTATAGGAATTTGGGTAAATAACAGGTATAAAATTTATTGTAAAATAAAATGTAGTATGTGTGAGTGCAACGTTTTCTAACGAGTGAAACGACGCAGTAAGCAGTGAAGGGTTTGCGTCAAGGTCAGTGGCGTACGTGAGAAATGGCAGCGATTTGGACAAATCAACCGACCGATCCTATGTAAACATCATCTAAAAAATGCCATACGTAATTGCTGCACCTTAAAAAACAAAGACGTCATCACCGAGAACAATAGAATTGATGCCGCGACAACCCATCCCACCTCAGAAATAAGCGCCATATTGTCGCTCTCAGTTGACTAACATCTTTCGTGTGAACTGCACGTTACCCAAATTGCTGGCCAGCAAATCTTTAAAGTAACAACAGCGATGTAGGAAAAATGTGAAGTTAAATTTGTTTTGAGAACCAAAAGTATAAAATGTAACATAGAGACAGTGAGTGCAGTTAAAAAAGGAGAAGCATTTAATAGTTCGGCCGAACAACAGCTGAAACATGAGTGACGCCTGACTCGATCATCGATACAGCCAAGCAGGGAACTAGACATTTTCACACAATCTAAAATACAGACCCATATTAATTGAGCTCAATCAAAAGATTTAAAAATGTACCGTTTAAATTAGTATGTGTGGGAGCATGTGTGAGTGTGTACAGGTACCTATGTAAATCACAAAGCACTGGTTTACGTTGTGTGATATAAATAACTTAATAATTTGAATCATTACAACAGTAGTAATTGTCAACATTCATTTCAAAATGTAACAAGAGTAAGTTGAAATCAAAAATATATTACGTAAATGTATCATGCATAAAGGCTGAGGAGAGGAAGTGTAACGCAGCCATTTTGTATTTGGATTTGGTAAAAGGAGAATGACTCCATTTTGTTATGAAAATATGAAACATACAGCTAATTAATAAACACAAGTTTTTATCTAATGCAATCAGAGCCTATTATTTCTCTACAATCATTGTGTTTTCTTCGCTCGTTTATAGAACCCTGGAACCCGTAAGTATAAATTTCCCATGTTGGTACCACACAACATGGCGGCTGAACTGGCCATAAATAAACATAGTAAACAAAGTGAGAAATGTTAACAAAAAAAGTAAGTAACAAAAGAAGATAGTTAACAAATGGCGCCCTTACAGTTGTGCATTATATAAATAAATTTTATATAAAATAGACCTGCATGAGGAAACAGAATGGTTGTTGAGAATGGGTATGTAATTAAGATACATAAATAATAAGGTTAGTTTATAACCATATATGGTAGTGATAAAACATAATGAAATAGAATATCTTTCTGATAGTAAGTCTGTGTAATAAGTATATGTTATATATAGTAAGATTTGAAAAAGAAATATATACAAAATTACGAGATGACAGATAAAAAAGTAGATGTCAGCGTAACTGACAAAACATTTAAGAGTGAGATGGGTATTAATTCAAAACCAGTCACTCAAATCGGCGAGTCTAGTGCCACTGAATCTGTTGAGTTAAATACAATACAGGTAACACCCATCTCAACTCGTAATGAAAACAAAAAAAAAGATAATAGTGACATAATAAATATGATGAAATTCTTTATGAAAGAGCAAAATAATAACTTAAATGCCAAATTTGACGAAGTGAACAGTCGTTTTGACGTTAGTGATACTAAAATGAATGATAAATTTGAGATGCAAAATAATGAGATAAAGTTGATGAGAGGGGAGATAAAACAGCAAAATTTTAATTTTAATAAACAAATGAATGAAATTCATGAACGTTGTGATCAGATAAAAGAACAGATAATAGAATCAGTCAGTCAGAAGTTTGATAAACAAAATGCAAGAGTAGATGACATAATTAATAACTTTGAAAGGAATAAAGTAGATGATAATTGTGAGATTAAAATGTGGGTAGAAGGTAGTAAAGAGACCGATCAATTAAATGAAAATAAAGACGGTTAGTTAACATATAAAGACGATAAGATAAGTAGTGTTGAGAATTGCGATGATATAATTAAAAACAGTGGTGATGAAATTTGAGAGGAAGTAGAATTAATAATGGAATGTTAGTGTATGTTGATGAGTCAGAGAGAAAGTGGAGAGAGAGTATAGAGGTAGAGGAGTTGCGGGGGTATTTTTTCCAGTGGTGTTGTTGGGGGGTGAAGAAGGGTCTTCACGAGTATATTTGGTAGATGAAAGATCTACAAAATTGTCCTTTGAATTTTGGTGGTGTTCCTGGTAGGACCAGGAGGTTTTTTTTATGATTTAGAGCCCCCTGCATATATTGAGAGAGAAAGAGTGACTTGGGATACTTTGAGAGAGAGAGAGAGAGAGAGAGAGAGGTATGGTGATAGGAAGATAGAGTTGTTTGAGGTTGGGAGGAGTTATACAGAATTAAGAGAGAGAGAGAATAGAGAGAGAGAGGATAATTATAGTGAGTACTTACCTTATGTTGAAACGGATGTAGCAACAGTAGTTGATGATCATGTAACTTACCTGACTTTAACAGAAAATACTAAATGAGAAATTATTATACCCAATGTCGACAGGAATTTTGAAATAATAGTATGCAAGAATATTTGTAGTCACTATATTGAGACAATGGAAAAGAGCAATGATGATGGTTGTTATAATTGTAATAACAAAAATGTGTCTGTAATTGTAAATGAATGGTGTAGTTATAAGATCAGGTTATTATTTGACGATGGAGGGTAGATATTATGTTGTTCATGAACATTTAATTATTTTAGTTTATGGTGATGACCTTGCTAACTTATGAAATTAGGTGTGGTAAACAGAAAAATAAGGACAAAAAATTGTATATAAATTTATAGTGAAATTACGTATGGTTGTGTTGTGAAATGTATTTTATGTAAACTATGTATGTAGATAATAGGAATTGCTTTAGTAATACTTTTAAATTTTTTTTCTCTCAGACTAAATAAATAATGAGATTTTGTAATAAATGAATTGTAATTGTTTTGGAGTAAGGTAATTAAAATAACTTGTGTTTTAAATAATTGATTGAATTAAAGGATTTGAGATTAATTAATTATTGTTGTACAGAAGAGATTACCTAATGAATAGTAAATGATTAAACATGTAATATGTTTGAATAATGAGTTACATTGTTATTAGGAGGTAAGTGATGAATTTTCTAAGGTAACTGTCAAAAATCATAGTAATATAAAATATTATAAAGATGGAGTTTGGGTAATGAAGAGTATTTAAATAAGGCATTTTAGTCAATCAAAGTTAACACTAATGGGTGTTTGAAGAAATAAAAATTTTGGAATCAAAGTATGTAATACAGAAACAGGGTAGTAGTAGGGACACAGTAGTGGAAGTGCATATATGTAGAGAAAGTGAGTGATGTAAATGGAGATTAAATAGTTGATTGTGAAATTTTGTAGGGATGGTGAGGTGGTAAGGTGTGATCAACGTGCCTCGTTGGGCAGGTAATTGTGAAGGGTAGAAGAGTGTTTTTGCCGAGATTATGGGAAGGGCAAGAGGTTATGAATGGAATTGCCAGGTTCGGGAACACACATCCTAGTTACGAAGAGGGTATTAGTTATTTTATTCTAAAAGGAGAATAAATTGGTATAAGTGGAGTAGATTAGTGTTGAAGATTGGTGTCACCCTATGCAAATCTGTTACTGGTTGTTAGAAGGAAGAAAGGGAGTAAGGTTTACACATATTAATGGCTATTCAGTAAATCAAATCATTGTGAATGAATGAGAATCACCCAAACTAATTGATGATCAAAAAGTGAAATAAAAGACAATGCCTAATAGAAAGGTAATAATCAAAGAAATGCGATGTAACATGAATGTTAATTATAAATTTGAATTTTGTGGAGAATCTAATGATACAATAAAGGTTAAATAAATAAAGGTTGAAAGGGAAAAGAGTTAAATATTATCGATTGGAATCGAAACTTTCATAAATATTTTGGAGTGAAATAAGAGAAGGGTACATCTATAAAGTAATTCTTATGTTTATATATGTATTAGAGGTACTAGGAGTTAAGGGAAAACCAATGCTTATTAATGTAAACCAATACGCAGCTAAGGGGAAACAGATCAGTTAGGGATATGGTATGATACAAGGCCACAATTTGATTTTTGTTATTAGATGTTTCAGAGTTTGGGTGATGCTGTGGCGACGGTCCTGAGCTGGCCAGCGCATCAGAGCAGGAACGTTAAGTGCCTGACTGGCCTTGCGGTGTTGGGATCTCGAAAGAGAAGTCCAGTAAGGTCAAAGTGGTGCTGTCACAATCACTGGACCAAGGGGTAAGTTATCTATATACTTTTAATATAAACAATACAGGGGGTTGTGGCGACATATCCTAGCTAATCCCTTTAGGAAGTATGAATGGGTCAATGAGAGTTTTTATGCTTTGTCACAAAACCTCTCTTTGAGGGGGTTTTGTAACGGTACAAATAGGTCTGTATAGGAATTTGGGTAAATAACAGGTATAAATTTTATTGTAAATTAAAATGTAGTATGTGTGACTGAAACGTTTTCTAACGAGTGAAATGACGCAGTAAGCAGTGAAGGGTTTGCGTCAAGGTCAGTGGCGTACATGAGAAATGGCAGCGATTTGGACAAAACAACCGACCGATCATATGTAAACATCATCTAAAAAATGCCATACGTAATTGCTGCACCTTAAAAAACAAAGACGTCATCACCGAGAACAATAGAATTGATGCCGCGACAACCCATTCCACCTCAGAAATAAGCGCCATATTGTCGCTCTCAGTCGACTAACATCTTTCGTGCGAACTGCACGTTACCCAAATTGCTGGCCAGCAAATCTTTAAAGTAACAACAGCGATGTAGGAAAAATGTAAAGTTAAATTTGTTTTGAGAACCAAAAGTATAAAATGTAACGTAGAGACAGTGAGTGCAGTTAAAAAGGAGAAGCATTTAATAGTTCGGCCGAACAACAGCTGAAACATGAGTGACGCCTGACTCGATCATCGATACAGCAAAGCAGGGAAGTAGACATTTTCACACAATCTAAAATACAGACCCATATTAATTGAGCTCAATCAAAAGATTTAAAAATGTACCGTTTAAATTAGTATGTGTGGGAGCATGTGTGAGTGTGTACAGGTACCTATGTAAATCACAAAGCACTGGTTTACGTTGTGTGATATAAATAACTTAATAATTTGAATCATTAAAACAGTAGTAATTGTCGACATTCATTTCAAAATGTAACAAGAGTAAGTTGAAATCAAAAATATATTACGTAAATGTATCATGCATAAAGGCTGAGGAGAGGAAGTGTAACGCAGCCATTTTGTATTTGGATTTGGTAAAAGGAGAATGACTCAATTTTGTTATGAAAATATGAAACATACAGCTAATTAATAAACACAAGTTTTTATCTAATGCAATCAGAGTCTATTATTTCTCTACTATCATTGTGTTTTCTTCGCTCGTTTATAGAACCTTGGAACCCGTAAGTATAAATTTCCCATGTTGGTACCACACAACATGGGGGCTGAACTGGCCACAAATAAACATAGTAAACAAAGTGAGAAATGTTAACATAAAAAGTAAGTAACAAAAGAAGATAGTTAACAAATGGTGGCCTTACAGTTGGACATTATATAAATAAATTTTTATATAAAATAGACCTGCATGAGGAAACAGAAAGGTTGTTGAGAATGGGTATGTAATTAAGATACATAAATAATAAGGTTAGTTTATAACCATATGTGGTAGTGATAAAACATCATGAAATAGAATATCTTTCTGATAGTAACTCTGTGTAATAAGTATATGTTATATATAGTAAGATTTGAAAAAGAAAAATATACAAAAGTTCGAGATGGCAGATAAAAAAGTAGATGTCAGCGTAATTGACAAAACATTTACGAGTGAGATGGGTATTCATTCAACACCAGTCAGTCAAATCGGCGAGTCTAGTGCCACTGAATCTGTTGAGTTAAATACAATACAGGTAACACCCATCTCAACTCGTCATGAAAACAAAAAAGAAGATAATAGTGACATAATAAATATGATGAAATTCCTTATGAAAGAGCAAAATAATAACTTAAATGTCAAATTTGACGAAGTGAACAGTCATTTTGACGTTAGTGATACTAAAATGAATGATAAATTTGAGATGCAAAATAATGAGATAAAGTTGATGAGAGGGGAGATAAAACAGCAAAATTTTAATTTTAATAAACAAATGAATGAAATTCATGAACGTTGTGATCAGATAAAAGAGCAGATAATAGAATCAGTCAGTCAGAAGTTTGATAAACAAAATGCAAGGGTAGATGACATAATTAATAACTTTAAAATGAATAAAGTAGATGATAATTGTGAGATTAAAATGTGGGTAGAAGGTAGTAAAGAGACCGATCAATTAAATGAAAACAAAGATGGTCAGTTAACATATAAAGACGATAAGGTAAGTGGTGTTGAGAATTACGATGATATAATTAAAAATAGTGGTGATGAAATTTTAGAGGAAGTAGAATGTAATAATGGAATGTTAGTGTATGTTGATGAGTCAGAGAGAAAGTGGCGAGAGGGTATAGTGGTAGAGGGGTTTTGGGGGGTATTTTTTTCCCGTGGTGTTGTTGGGGGTGAAGATGGGTCTTCACGAGTACATTTAGTAGATGAAAGATCTACAAAATTAACCTTTGAATTTTGGTGGTGCTCCTGGTAGGACCAGGAGGTGTTTTTATGATTTAGAGCCCCTGCATATATTTAGAGACAAAGAGTGACTTGGGGTTATAATGATGGATATTTTGAGAGAGAGAGGTATGGTGATTGGAAGATAGAGTTGTTTGAGGTTGGGAGGAGTTATACAGAATTAAGAGAGAGAGTGAATAGAGAGAGAGCTGATAATTGTAATGAGTACTTACCTTATGTTGAAACGGATGTAGCAACAGTAGTTGATGATCATGTAACTTACCTGACTTTAACAGAAAATACTAAAGGAGAAATTATTATACCCAATGTCGACAGGAATTTTGAAATAATATTATGGAAGAATATTTGTAGTCACTATATTGAGACAATGGAAAAGAGCAATGATGATGGTTGTTATAATTATAATAACAAAATGTGTCTGTAATTGTAAATGAATGGTGTAGTCATAAGATCAGGTTATTATTTGATGATGGAGGGTAGATATTGTGTTGTTCATGAACATTTAATTATTTTAGTTTATGGTGATGAACTTGGTAACTTATGAAATGAGGTGTGGTAAACAGAAAAATAAGGACAAAAAATTGTAAATGAATTTATAGTAAAATTAATTGTGTTTGTGTTGTGAAATGTATTTTATGTAAACTATGTATGTAGGTAATAGGAATTGCTTTAGTAATACTTATAAATTTTTTTTTTCTCTCAGCCAAAATAAATAATGAGAGTTTGTAATAAATGAATTGTAATTGTTTGGAGTAAGATAATTAAAATAACTTGTGTTTTAAATAATTGATTGAATTAAAGGATTTGAGATTAATTAATTATTGTTGTACAGAAGAGATTACCTAATGAATAGTAAATGATTATACATGTAATATGTTTGAATATTGTGTTATATTGTTATTAGGAGGTAAGTGATGAATTTTCTAAGGTAACTGTCAAAGATCATAGTAATGTAAATGTTATAAAGATGGAGTTTGGGTAATGATGAGTATTTAAATAAGTCATTTGAGTCAGTCAAAGTTAACTCTAATGCGTTTTAGATGAAATAAGAATTTTGGAATCAAAATAAGTAATACAAAAACAGGGTCGTAGTAGGGACACAGTAGTGGGAGTGCATATATGTAGAGAAAGTGCGTGATGCAAATGGAGATTAAATACTTGGATTTCGTTGTCCATGACGTGTCCGTTACTTAACTAAATATCACTATAATATTGACGACTCAGAACACTAAGTTTTTTATAAGTGAAAACGTAAAGTTTTACCTTAGAGCCTAAACCGGCTTTCACCTATAGAAGGCTTCATCAGAGGCTGTCGTAAGCAGCGCTGTTCTTCTTGTTGTTGGTAACGAGATAGTTTTTTGAAAGATCGAAGCTGTGTGTGTGTGGTGAGATGTGTTCGAATAATGCGTGCAATTTGAATTGTGTCTGTTCGTTTAGGATGTCGTTTTTATTTGTTTTTGTGTGTTTGTATATTTCTAATTGTTCTAGAGTGTCTAGTTTTCGGCCTTTTGTGTGTACGTGTAGTATGTTCATGTTAGTGTCGATGTTTTTATATGTGTGGTTTGCTTCAATGAGGTGGTTTGCGAAGGTAGATTCTGTAGTGGTGTGGAGTGCTTTGAACACACAAAAGCACTCCACACCACTACAGAATCTACCTTCGCAAACCACCTCATTGAAGCAAACCACACATATAAAAACATCGACAATAACATGAACATACTACACGTACACACAAAAGGCCGAAAACTAGACACTCTAGAACAATTAGAAATATACAAACACACAAAAACAAATAAAAACGACATCCTAAACGAACAGACACAATTCTAATCGCACGTATTATTCGAACACATCTCACCACACACACACAGCTTCGATCTTTCGAAAAACTATCTCGTCGCCAACAACAAGACGAACAGCACTACTTACGACAGCCTCTGATGAAGCCTTCTATAGGTGAAAGCCGGTTTAGGCTGTAAGGTAAAACTTTACGTTTTTACTTATAAAAAACTTAGTGTTCCGAGTCGTCAATATCATAGTGATATTTAGGAGATTAAATAGTTGATGGTGAAATTTTGTAGTGAGGGAGAGGTGGTAATGAGTGATCAACGTGCGTCGTTGGGCAGGTAATTGTGAAGGGTCGAAGAGTGTTTTTGCCGAGATTATGAAAAGGGCAAAAGGTTATGAATGGAATTGCCAGGTTTGGGAACACACATCCTAGTTACAAAGAGGGTATTAGGTATTTTATTCTAAAAGGAGAATAAATTGGTATAAGTGGAGTAGATTAGTGTTGAAGATTGGTGTCACCCTATGCATATCTGTTAGTGGTTGTTAGAAGGAAGAAAGGGAGTAAGGTTAAACATATTAATGGCTATTCAGTAAATCAAATCATTGTGAATGAATGAGAATCACCCAAACTAATTGATGATCAAAAAGTGAAAAAAAAAATTCATAATAGAAAGGTAATAATCAATGAAATGCGATATAACATGAATGTTAATAATAAATTTGAATTTTGTGGCGAATCTAATGATACAATAAAGGTTAAATAAATAAAGGTTGAAAGGGAAAAGAATTAAATACAGTAGAACTTGGCTAATTCGAAGCTGAAGGGACCAGTAAAAAATTCGAATTATCCAAAAATTCGAATTAGGAAAACTTTTAATAAGGGTAGAAAAATCAAATCAAAAACCGAAATTCAGTAAAGCAATGTTATTTTATTAAACAATTTCCTTATACATATGTATTACAAACGTATAAACACGTTTCAGTACAAAATATAGCATTCACAGTTTTTTAAAAAAGCTAGAAACTTTTGATTGCATTTTGCAGTTAATACACTGAGTTGTAGTAAACTCTTCAAGTTTATTAAGTGCTTGAAAATAGCGTCACTTACGTTTTGCTGTCCTTCAACAAACCATCTCAAGTCTTGAATGTAATTTGATGCCTGTGAAGCCGTTGGAATCGGTATCTCTGGAAGTTCTAGCTGGTCCCCTTCTTCATCTGAAGATGTACCATCATTTCTTATGTTCATAACATCAGCCACGATCTCCGCATCTGTCTGTTCACCGCACACCGCCAAGTCTTCATCCATGTTTACAAACTCTTCGTAACGAATGCCTGCATCATGTCCAACATCTTCCCAGTTATCCGTAGTGGGTACGACTTCTCTAGCAGCTTTATTCTCCTCTTCACCTTCAATGTGGCAGAAACAACCTTTACGAAAACAATTAGCAATTGTTTTTTGCGTAACTTAGTCCCAAGCACTGTTGCACATGCGGGCAGCTTGAAGGATGTTAATCTTGATATTTTCGTGCTCATCTAAATAAGCACCTGACAGAATGTTTTGGACCACAAGCCATCTGTAAAAATGCTTAAAATTTTTTATTACACCTCGGTCCATAGGTTGAACTACTGAAGTCATGTTTGGAGGGAAAAACACATCCTTTACATTTTCCATCAGAGGAATAGTGTTGTGCGCTGTACAGTTGTCCATAAACAAGACGATTCTTCTGTTTTGATTTCAAAATTTCCTGTTGATTTTCAAAAGCCATCTTTCGAAAATTTCACGTGTCATCCAAGCTTTATTATTTGATTTGTATTCAACTGGTTTCGTTTTTACATTTTTGAAACAACGTGGGTTGGCTGACTTCCCTATCATTAGCAAAGGCAGTTTTTCCGAGCCATCCATGTTTGCTCCGAATAAAAGTGTTATGCGCTCCTTGCTGTGTTTGCCGCCACTACAACTTTTTCCTTTAAAAGCAAGTGTTTTGTCGGGGGTGCATTTGAAGAATAAGCCCGTCTCGTCTACGTTAAAAATGTTTTTAGCGTCTCTATCAGAAATCATTTGCAACAAATCGTCTTTCCATGAATTTGCAGCTTCAACATCAACAGATCCACTTTCCCTAAAAACAGTTTTGAAAGAAATTCCTTTCTTTAAAACCATCGAGCCAACCAGTGCTGGCCTTAAAATCATTTTTCCCTAAGCTAGATGCGAATTCCTCAGCTTTGGCTCTGACGAGGGCCCACTGACTGGAATTTTTTTGTCCCTTGCTTGCTTAAACCACTTCACTACACATTCATCCATGTCAGGATTTTCTGGTCCTCGCGCTCTTTTCCTATCTTTGTCGCTGGCTTTACACACACTATTCAAAATCTTCTCTTTATTTTTTAGATACGTTGACAGTGTATTTGGCGGTATCGCGAATTCCTTGGCAATTTCAGATTTCTTTTTTGTCCCTTTTCCACTTTCCGTATAACGGCAACTTTTTCAGCAATTGTCAATGATTTGTATTGGGTCCGTGTTGGTTTTGAAAGGGTCATGATGAACACACCACACAATAAAACTGCACAATAAGCGTCACTAAAACACACCAGTCTGTATATACAGTACTGTATAAAGAAAGGAACGGTCTCTCACTACAGGACACAGCTCGCACAGTAGAAACTCAAAAAGACTTAACACTTCCATGAATGCAGGCAGACTGAACTGAAAGCAACAATGAAGATGGCTGACTGACGAGGCGTGGAACCAGGGACAATGGCGGACGGTACCGTTACACGAGCCAGTCATGTGTCATCGCCAGATACTGACGGCAATTCCACGAATTTGACACAAAGGACAAGCGTCTGTTCACAAAGGGCGATGCCTGCTTGTCTGTTTCCAGTCGTGTCTCTATTGTTACGTGGTCTAGCCCATACAGCAGGCGATTTTTTGTAGTTTGAGCAAAATTTTTATTTCGAATTAACCAAAAACAGTTCGAATTACAGACGAAGTTTTTGCATGGTTTTACATAGGATATTCAAGGGACCACGGTAAAAGTTCGAATTATCCACGAATTTGAATTATGCACGTTCGAATTAGCCAAGTTCTACTGTATTATCGATTGGAATCGAAATATTCATAAATATTTTGGAGTGAAATAAGAGAATGGTACATCTATAAAGTAATTCTTATGTTCATATATGTATTAGAGGTAATAGGAGTTAAGGGAAAACCAATGCTTATTAACGTAAACCAATACGCAGCTAAGGGGAAACAGATCAGTTAGGGATATGGTATGATACAAGGCTACAATTTGATTTTTTTATTCGATGTTTCAGAGTTTGGGTGATGCTGTGGCGACGGTCCTGAGCTGGCCAGCACGTCAGAGCAGGAACGTTAAGTGCCTGACTGGCCTTGCGGTGTTGGGATCTCGATAGAGAAGTCGAGTAAGGTCATGTAGGTGCTGTCACAATCACTGGACCAAGGGGTAAGTTATCTATATTCTTTTTATATAAACAATACAGGGGGTTGTTGCGACATATCCTAGCTGATCCCTTTAGGAAGTATGAATGTGTCAATGAGAGTTTTTATGCTTTGTCATAAAACCACTCATTGAGGGGGTTTTGTAACGGTAGAAATAGGTCTGTATAGGAATTTGGGTAAATAACAGGTATAAAATTTATTGTAAATTAAAATGTAGTATGTGTGAGTGCAACGTTTTCTAACGAGTGAAACGATGCAGTAAGCAGTGAAGGGTTTACGTCAAGGTCAGTGGCGTTCGTGAGAAATGGCAGCGATTTGGACAAAACATCCGACCGATCCTATGTCAACATCATCTAAAAACTGCCATACGTAATTGCTGCACCTTAAAAAACAAAGACGTTATCACCGAGAACAATAGAATTGATGACGTGACAACCCTTTCCACCTCAGAAATAAGCACCATATTGTCGCTCTCAATCGACTAACATCTTTCGTGCGAACTGCACGTTACCCAAATTGCTGGCCAGCAAGTCTTTAGAGTAACAACAGCGATGTAGCAAAAATGTGAAGTTAAATATGTTTTGAGAACCAAAAGTATAAAATGTAACGTAGAGACAGTGAGTGCAGTTAAAAAGGAGAAGCATTAATAGATCGGCCAAACAACAGCTGAAACATGAGTGACGCCTGACTCGATCATCGATACAGCAAAGCAGGGAAGTAGACATTTTCACACAATCTAAAATACAGACCCATATTAATTGAGCTCAATCAAAAGATTTAAAAATGTACTGTTTAAATTAGCATGTGTGGGAGCATGTGTGAGTGTGTACAGGTACCTATGTAAATCACAAAGCATTGGTTTACCTTGTGTGATATAAATAACTTAATAATTTGAATCATTAAAACAGTAGTAATTGTCGACATTCATTTCAAAATGTAACAAGAGTAAGTTGAAGTCAAAAATATATTACGTAAATGTATCATGCATAAAGGCTGAGGAGAGGAAGTGTAACGCAGCCATTTTGTTTTTGGATTTAGTAAAAGGAGACTGACTCCATTTTGTTATAAAAATATGAAACATACAGCTAATTAATAAACACAAGTTTTTATCTAATGCAATCAGAGTCTATTATTTCTCTACAATCATTGTGTTTTCTTCGCTCGTTTATAGAACCCTGGAACCTGTTAGTATAAATTTCCCATGTTGGTACCACACAACATGGCAGCTGAACTGGCCACAAATAAACATAGTAAACAAAGTGAGAAATGTTAACAAAAAAAGTAAGTAACAAAAGAAGATAGTTAACAAATGGCGCCCTTACAGTTGGACATTATATAAATAAATTTTATATAAAATAGACCTGCATGAGGAAACAGAATGGTTGTTGAGAATGGGTATGTAAATAAGATACATAAATAACAAGGTTAGTTTATATAACCATATGTGGTAGTGATAAAACATAATGAAATAGAATATCTTTCTGATAGTAAGTCTGTGTAATAAGTATATGTTATATATAGTAAGATTTGAAAAGAAATATATACAAAATTTCGAGATGGCAGATAAAAAAGTAGATGTCAGTGTAATTGACAAAACATTTACGAGTGAGATGGGTATTCATTCAACACCAGTCAGTCAAATCGGCGAGTCTAGTGCCACTGAATCTGTTGAGTTAAATACAATACAGGTAACACCCATCTCAACTCGTCATGAAAACAAAAAAGAAGATAATAGTGACATAATAAATATGATGAAATTCCTTATGAAAGAGCAAAATAATAACTTAAATGCCAAATTTGACGAAGTGAACAGTCGTTTTGACATTAGTGATACTAAAATGAATGATAAATTTGAGATGCAAAATAATGAGATAAAGTTGATGAGAGGGGAGATAAAACAGCAAAATTTTAATTTTAATAAACAAATGAATGAAATTCATGAACGTTGTGATCAGATAAAAGAGCAGATAATAGAATCAGTCAGTCAGAAGTTTGATAAACAAAATGCAAGGGTAGATGACATAATTAATAACTTTAAAATGACTAAAGTAGATGATAATTGTGAGATTAAAATGGGGGTAGAAGGAAGTAAAGAGACCGATCAATTAAATGAAAACAAAGACGGTCAGTTAACATATAAAGACGATAAGGTAAGTGGTGTTGAGAATTACGATGATATAATTAAAAATAGTGGTGATGAAATTTTAGAGGAAGTAGAATGCAATAATGGAATGTTAGTGTATGTTGATGAGTCAGAGAGAAAGTGGAGAGAGAGTATAGTGGTAGAGGGGTTGTGGGGGGGTATTTTTTTCCCGTGGTGTTTTTGGTGGTGAAGAAGGGTCTTCACGAGTATATTTAGTAGATGAAAGATCTACAAAATTGTCCTTTGAATTTTGGTGGTGCTCCTGGTAGGACCAGGAGATGTTTTTATGATTTAGAGCCCCTGCAAATATTTAGAGACAAAGAGTGACGTGGGGTTATAATGATAGATATTTTGAGAGAGAGAGGTATGGTGATTGGAAGATAGATTTGTTTGAGGTTGGGAGGATTTATACAGAATTAAGAGAGAGAGTGAATAGAGAGAGAGCTGATAATTATAATGAGTACTTACCTTATGTTGAAACGGATGTAGCAACAGTAGTTGATGATCATGTAACTTACATGACTATAACAGAAAATACTTAAGGAGAAATTATTATACCCAATGTCGACAGGAATTTTGAAATAATAGTATGGAAGAATATTTGTAGTCACTATATTGAGACAATGGAAAAGAGCAATGATGATGGTTGTTATAATTATAATAACAAAATGTGTCTGTAATTGTAAATGAATGGTGTAGTCATAAGATCAGGTTATTATTTGATGACGGAGGGTAGATATTGTGTTGTTCATGAACATTTAATTATTTTAGTTTATGGTGATGAACTTGCTAACTTATGAAATGAGGTGTGGTAAACAGAAAAATAAGGACAAAAAATTGTAAATAAATTTATAGTGAAATTAATTGTGGTTGTGTTGTGAAATGTATTTTATGTAAACTATGTATGTAGGTAATAGGAATTGCTTTAGTAATACTTATAACATTTTGTTTTCTCTCTGACAAAATAAATAATGAGAGTTTGTAGTAAATGAATTGTAATTGTTTTGGAGTAAGATAATTAAAATAACTTGTGTTTTAAATAATTGATTGAATTAAAGGATTTGAGATAAATTAATTATTGTTGTACAGAAGAGATTCCCTAATGAATAGTAAATGATTAAAAATGTAATATGTTTGAATATTGAGTTATATTGTTATTAGGAGGTAAGTGATGAATTTTCTAAGGTAACTGTCGAAGATCATAGTAATGTAAATGTTATAAAGATGGAGTTTGGGTAATGATGAGTATTTAAATAAGTCATTTGAGTCAGTCAAAGTTTACTCTAATGCGTGTTAGATGAAATAAGAATTTTGGAATCAAAATAAGTAATACAAAAACAGGGTCGTAGTAGGGACACAGTAGTGGGAGTGCATATATGTAGAGAATGTGCGTGATGTAAATGGAGATTAAATAGTTGATGGTGAAATTTTGTAGTGAGGGTGAGGTGGTAAGGAGTGATCAACGTGCGTCGTTGGGCAGGTAATTTTGAGTGTTTTTGCTGAGATTATGAAAAGGGCAAAAGCTTATGAATGGAATTGCCAAGTTCGGGAACACACATCCTAGTGCCACTGAATCTGTTGAGTTAAATACAATACAGGTAACACCCATCTCAACTCGTCATGAAAACAAAAAAGAAGATAATAGTGACATAATAAATATGATGAAATTCCTTATGAAAGAGCAAAATAATAACTTAAAAGCCAAATTTGACGAAGTGAACCGTCGTTTTGACGTTAGTGATATTAAATGAATGATAAATTTGAGATGCAAAATAATGAGATGAAGTTGATGAGAGGGGAGATAAAACAGCAAAATTTTAATTTTAATAAACAATTGAATGAAACTCATGAACGTTGTGATCAGATAAAAGAACAGATAATAGAATCAGTCAGTCAGAAGTTTGATAAACAAAATGCAAGAGTAGATGACATAATTAATAACTTTATAATTAAAAATATAAAAAATAACTAGATGATATAATTAAAAATAGTGGTGATGAAATTTTAGAGGAAGTAGAATGTAATAATGGAATGTTAGTGTATGTTGATGAGTCAGAGAGAAAATGGAGAGAGAGTATAGAGGTAGAGGGATTGCGGAGGTTATTCTTTCCCCATGGTGTTGTTGGTGGTGAAGAAGGGTCTTCACGAGTATATTTGGTAGATGAAAGATCTACAAAATTGTCCTTTCAATTTTGGTGGTGTTCCTGGTATGACCAGGAGGTGTTTTTATGATTTAGAGCCCCCTGCATATATTGAGAGAGAAAGAGTGACTTGGGGTTATAATGAGGGATATTTTGAGAGAGAGAGAGAGAGAGGTATGGTGATAGGAAGATAGAGTTGTTTGAGGTTGGGAGGAGTTGTAGAGAATTAAGAGAGAGAGTGAATAGAGAGAGAGTTGATAATTATAGTGAGTACTTACCTTATGTTGAAATGGATGTAGCAATAGTAGTTGATGATCATGTAACTTACCTGACTTTAACAGAAAATACTAAAGGAGAAATTATTATACCCAATGTCGACAGGAATTTTGAAATAATAGTATGCATGAATATTTGTAGTCACTATATTGAGACAATTAAAAAGAGCAATGGTGATGATTGTTATATTTATAATAATAAAAATGTGTCTGTAATTGTAAATGAATGGTGTAGTCATAAGATAAGGTTATTATTTGATGACGGAGGGTAGTTATTGTGTTGTTCATGAACATTTAATTATTTTAGAAGATGGTGATGACCTTGCTAACTTATGAAATGAGGTATGGTAAACAGAAAAATAAGGGCAAAAAATTGTAAATAAATTTATAGTGAAATTAATTTTGCTTGTGTTGTGAAATGTATTTTATATAAACTATGTATGTAGGTAATAGGAATTGCTTTAGTAATACTTATAACATATTTTTTTTTCTCTCAGACTTTGTAATAGTTTGTAACAAATGAATTGTAATTGTTTTTGAGTAAGGTAATTAAAATAACTTGTGTTTTAAATAATTCATTGAATTAAAGGTTTTGAGATTAATTAATTATTGTTGTACAGAAGAGATTCCCTAATGAATAGTAAATGATTAAACATGTAATGTGTTTGAATATTGAGTTATATTGTTATTAGGAGGTAAGTGATGAATTTTCTAAGGTAACTGTCAAATATCATAGTAATGTAAAATGTTATAAAGATGGAGTTTGGGTAATGATGAGTATTTAAATAAGGCATTTGAATCAGTCAAAGTTAACTCTAATGAGTGTTAGATGAAATAAGAATTTTGGAATCAAAGTAAGTAATACAGAAACAGGGTAGTAGTAGGGACACAGTAGTGGGAGTGCATATATGTAGAGAAAGTGAGTGATGTAAATGAAGATTAAATAGTTGATGGTGAAATTTTGTAGTGATGGTGAAGTGGTAAGGAGTGATCAACGTGCGTCGTTGGGCAAGTAATTGTGAAGGGTCGAAGAGTGTTTTTGTCAAGATTATGAAAAAGGCAAAAGGTTATGAATGGTATTGCCAAGTTCAGGAACACAAATCCTAGTTACAAAGAGGGTATTGGGGATTTTATTCTAAAAGGAGAATAAATTGGTATAAGTGGAGTAGATTAGTGTTGAAGATTGGTGTCACCCTATGCAAATCTGTTACTGGTTGTTAGAAGGAAGAAAGGGAGTAACGTTACACTTATTAATGGCTATTCAGTAAATCAAATCATTGTGAATGAATGAGATTCACCCAAACTATTTGATGATCAAAAAGTGAAATAAAAGAAAATTCATAATAGAGAGGTAATAATCAATGAAATGCGATGTAACATGAATGTTAATAATAAATTTGAATTTTGTGGAGAAACTAATGATACAATAAAGGTTAAATAAATAAAGGTTGAAAGGGAAACGAGTTAAATATTATCGATTGGAATCGAAATTTTCATAAATATTTTGGAGTGAAATAAGAGAAGGGTACATCTATAAAGTAATTCTTATGTTCATATATGTATTAGAGGTATTAGGAGTTAAGTGAAAAACCAATGCTTATTAACGTAAACTGATACGCAGCTGAGGGGAAACAGATCAGTTAGGGATATGGTATGATACAAGGCCACTATTTGATTTTTTTATTCGATGTTTCAGAGTTTGGGTGATGCTGTGGCGACGGTCCTGAGCTGGCCAGCGCGTCAGAGCAGGAACGTTAAGTGCCTGACTGGCCTTGCGGTGTTGGGACCTCGAAAGAGAAGTCCAGTAAGGTCATGCAGGTGCTGTCACAATCACTGGACCAAGGGGTAAGTTATCTATATTCTTTTTATATAAACAATACAGGGGGTTGTGGCAACATATCCTAGCTGATCCCTTTAGGAAGTATGAATGTGTCAATGAGAGTTTTTATGCTTTGTCATAAAACCCCTCATTGATGGGGTTTTGTAACGGTAGAAATAGGTCTGTATAGGAATTTGGGTAAATAACAGGTATAAAATTTATTGTAAATTAAAATGTAGTATGTGTGAGTGCAAAGTTTTCTAACGAGTGAAACGATGCAGTAAGCAGTGAAGGGTTTGCGTCAAGGTCAGTGGCGTTCGTGAGCAATGGCAACGATTTGGACAAAACAACCGACCGATCCTATGTAAACATCATCTAACAAATGCCATACGTAATTGCTGCACCTTAAAAAACAAAGACGTCAGCACCGAGAACAATAGAATTGATGACGCGACAAGCCTTTTTACCTCAGAAATAAGCACCATATTGTCGCTCTCAATCGACTAACATTTTTCGTGCGAACTGCACGTTAACCAAATTGCTGGCCAGCAAGTCTTTAGAGTAACAACCGCGATGTAGCAAAAATGTGAAGTTAAATATGTTTTGAGAACCAAAAGTATAAAATGTAACGTAGAGACAGGGAGTGCAGTTACAAAGGAGAAGCATTTAATAGTTCGGCCGAACAACAGCTGAAACATGAGTGACGCCTGACTCGATCATCGATACAGCAAAGCAGGGAAGTAGAGATTTTCACACAATCTAAAATACAGACCCATATTAATTGAGCTCAATCAAAAGATTTAAAAATGTACCGTTTAAATTAGTATGTGTGGGAGCATGTGTGAGTGTGTACAGGTACCTATGTAAATCACAAAGCATTGTTTTACATTGTGTGATATAAATAACTTAATAATTTGAATCATTAAAACAGTAGTAATTGTCGACATTCATTTCAAAATATAACAAGAGTAAGTTGAAGTCAAAAATATATTACGTAAATGTATCATGCATAAAGGCTGTGGAGAGGAAGTGTAACGCAGCCATTTTGTATTTGGATTTGGTAAAAGGAGAATGACTCAATTTTGTTATGAAAATATGAAACATACAGCTAATTAATAAACACAAGTTTTTATCTAATGCAATCAGAGTCTATTATTTCTCTACAATCATTGTGTTTTCTTCGCTCGTTTATAGAACATTGGAACCCGTAAGTATAAATTTCCCATGTTGGTACCACACAACATGGCGGCTGAACTGGCCATAAATAAACATAGTAAACAAAGTGAGAAATGTTAACAAAAAAAGTAAGTAACAAAAGAAGATAGTTAACAAATGGCGCCCTTACAGTTGGACATTATATATATAAATTTTATATAAAATAGACCTGCATGAGGAAACAAAATGGTTGTTGAGAATGGGTATGTAATTAAGATACATAAATAATAAGGTTAGTTTATAACCATATGTGGTAGTGATAAAACATAATGAAATAGAATATCTTTCTGATAGTACGTCTGTGTAATAAGTATATGTTATATATAGTAAGATATGAAAAAGATATATATACAAAATTTCTAGATGGCAGATAAAAAAGTAGATGTCAGCGTAACTGACAAAACATTTACGAGTGAGGTGGGTATTCATTCAACACCAGTCAGTCAAATCGGCGAGTCTAGTGCCACTGAATCTGTTGAGTTAAATACAATACAGGTAACACCCATCTCAACTCGCCATGAAAACAAAAAAGAAGATAGTAGTGACATAATAAATATGATGAAATTCCTTATGAAAGAGCAAAATAATAACTTAAAGCCAATTTGACGAAGTGAACCGTCGTTTTGAAGTTAGTGATATTAAAATGAATGATAAATTTGAGATGCAAAATAATGAAATAAAGTTGATGAGAGGGGAGATAAAAGAGCAAAATTTTAATTTTAATAAACAAATGAATGAAACTCATGAACGTTGTGATCAGATAAAAGAACAGATAATAGAATCAGTCAGTCAGAAGTTTGATAAACAAAATGCAAGAGTAGATGACATAATTAATAACTTTAAAATGAATAAAGTAGATGATAATTATGAGATTAAAATGGAGGTAGAAGGTAGTAAAGAGACTGATCAATTAAATGAAAATAAAGACGGTCAGTTAACATATAAAGACTATAAGGTAAGTGGTGTTGAGAATTACGATGATATAATTAAAAATAGTGGTGATGAAATTTTAGAGGAAGTAGAATGTAATAATGGAATGTTAGTGTATGTTGATGAGTCAGAGAGAAAGTGGAGAGAGAGTATAGAGATAGAGGGATTTCGGAGGTTATTTTTTCCCCATGGTGTTGTAGGGGGTGAAGAAGGGTCTTCACGAGTATATTTGGTAGACGAAAGATGTACAAAATTGTTTTTCAATTTTGATGGTGTTCCTGGTAGGACCAGGAGGTGTTTTTATGATTTAGAACCCCCTGCATATATTGAGAGAGAAAGAGTGACTTGGGGTTTTAATGAGGGATATTTTGAGAGAGAGAGAGAGAGAGAGAGAGAGAGAGAGAGAGAGAGAGAGAGAGAGAGAGAGAGAGAGAGAGAGAGAGAGTGAGAGAGGTATGGTGATAGGAAGATAGAGTTGTTTGAGGAGTTATAGAGAATTAAGAGAGAGAGTGAATAGAGAGAGAGAGTTGATAATTATAGTGAGTACTTACCTTATGTTGAAATGGATGTAGCAACAGTAGTTGATGATCATGTAACTTACCTGACTTTAACAGAAAATACTAAAGGAGAAATTATTATACCCAATGTCGACAGGAATTTTGAAATAATAGTATGCATGAATATTTGTAGTCACTATATTGAGACAATTAAAAAGAGCAATGATGATGATTGTTATATTTATAATAATAAAAATGTGTCTGTAATTGTAAATGAATGGTGTAGTCATAAGATAAGGTTATTATTTGATGACAGAGGGTAGATATTGTGTTGTTCATGAACATTTAATTATTTTGGTTTATGGTGATGACCTTGCTAACTTATGAAATGTGTAACAATAAAAAAGAGGCCTAAATATATATAAATACATAAAATACCCTACCAGGACTTACCTGCACGCAATTACAACACTTACCTGTTATTGAATTTTTACCAGAAGACCAAAGTCGCCACCTATATCTTTGAAGGACAGATATGGAGACCTTTACACTTTACCTTAATAAAACGGACAATTTTGCGATCTGACCCCACCCAATTAATAACTCAGAAAGATTCCGGAACTTTAGACGAATTTTTAACACAGAAATAAGACAGTGGTAATGACGAAATAACTTAGACTAACACATTTTATCTGGAACTTAAATACTTTTAATTACTTGAAAATTAGTTTAAATATTTTGACAAGAACCCTATGACCAAAAATGAATTATACATTAGGTATTATATTTACATTGAACTATTAATGCATTAAGTGTTGTAGTTAAATATTCACTATAAAGCAGCCCATTCTGCCATTCACTCATTCACACCGTATAATATATATATTCCCCTTATTTTTTGCTCGAGTCTTAAGTTGAATAATATGTTCTGAAAATGGATAATAGTTCGTGAATAATAATAATTAAAATTGAATAACCATGGTACATTACGTAACGCTTAGAGTCCCGTTCACCACGTGCTGTTGGATAGATGCATCTGAATATTTGTCCGTTACGAACACTTTTAACTTTCTTAGATCACTTCATTTACTACCATTCATAATGTCACTCCACTTATTCACACCGATTGCTCTTTTTTCGCTAAAACTTAGTTTTTTGTAACCGCGAGTCTTGGCTAGCGTGAGGCCGCCGCCGCGGCCATACGTAGACTAGGTATAGGCGGTAGGAAACTGCCGTTCACTGCCACCTGCTTTGCATCGTCGTTCATGTTTAGTTGTTGTGTGGTAACCACTTTATGCGTGGCATAGAGCTGGTATATGTGTGTGACCAGAGGACAATATTGGCTTCTGCTCTGCTGATGTCATTTAAGTGGGCGTGGTCTAAACGACACTTCCGTAGTGAACCCAACGGAACGATGATAATTTCATTCTCTGGCCATCTTACTTTTTTGCCAACGCTTGGGTCGGCGCCCATGCTTGGTGTGCGCATGGGAGCGCAATGCCACACTCTCGCATAGTTCTTGGAATTTTGGTGGAGGTGCAAATGCTCTGCCGCATTCCTCAACAACAACTGCGTCTTCTAGCGTTGTTTCACTGTTCTGTTACACTGACTCTTACGTTGCACAATAATGCAGCTTTACCATACTTTATACCAGTCCGCCCGAAAACAAAATAAATAAAAATATAAATATCCCAAACGGTTAAACTAAAGACACACAAAATTCGACCCGTTACAATACCCCCTCGATGAGAATTCTGCTGTCCATGACAGAAGAAATCTCATCGATAACCCCGAAGAGGACCGGTGAGGAACTGGTGCCAACAACCCCCTGGTTCTTAATCTGCACGGGTACACGACCCCCCTGGCTCAGTGACTATGGACTCATCTGAACGAGATCACTGGACTTCTCCGTAAGAGATCCCAACACCGAGAAATCGATCAGACTCACACCATAGCCCACCTCGCCCTTCAACATACTACCCCCAAAAATCCTCAATCCCTGGCTAAAATCATTCCAGCTCCTCCGCCGATATGGATCCCCTTTTTGCAAGCTGGGCTGCCTTTGGCAAATACTGGGCTCACACACTCTAACATTACATGATACCCTAACACATTAAAAATAAAAATTTTCTTTTAAAATTTTTTATAAATTTAAAAAATTTAAAATTCAAAAAAAATCTTTTACCAAAAAATTCTCTTCCTTGTTTTTTCTAATTTTTTGTTTCAAATGACTTAACCTAGACATTTCTAATAATATAAACACATCCTTACTCTAACATGAGAACCACTTATATTCTACCAATACAATGCACTACAATAAAAGAAACATGGTTCATGCACACATAATAAAAAATCATTATCTAAAATAGTCATTCGCTGGCAGGCGAAAAATCAAGTTTTCTTTTTTTTTTCAATAAAAAATTAAAATTTTCAAAATTTTAAAATTCAAAAAAATTATTCATTAAATATTTATTAAATTTATTTATTAAATAACATTTATTAAAATTATTCAAATATTGGTTTGAATTAATTAAACAAACAAATCACAATTAGCTTCCTACTATACACAAACTTAGTAGGTGTATGAACTCATCAGCTGATCATAACTAGGTCAAGTCCAAAACCCTTGACCTACATATGTTATGTATGATTTCTGAAAACACTTTAAACATCTGTAATATCCTAACTTGAAATACAAAACATAATAACATAAAATATTTAAAACAAACAAATATTAATATAATTAATCATCAACTTGACATTTAAATTATTTAAAATAAACAATTCTTGACTTTACATTATTTTCACTTCTATCAAAATTCTGTCACTGGTTGAAAAAATAAACAATTGTATATTCTTTATCATGAATCTCTCTGCCTTTTCAACAATCTTACCTTAATATACTGTGGGTGATGTAAATTATTTATTCTCGTTTTTCTGTATGAGATTTCTATACATATATAAACTTTCTCCCCCTGACTCTAATATTTATCAACTGCAACTCCCATGACACCCAACTCTATCAAAAATATCTACTAATCAGGACATTCTAAACCCCAACTTACCATTTAACACAAAACGCCACCTTCTCTACATATATGAAAAAATACTCTCTAACCCTTTGTACATAGGATACGTGTTTCCTTCCCAAAAAACTCAATTCCCTTATTTGGCCCCTGGTCTTTACCTAAGGCGGCCCCTTCCCCACTAAAATCTATTCCTATCCCGTCCCAACCCTTGTTGCGGACTCCCCAAATACACTACCCCCTAATACAAAATTGCCATCCCCAAAATTCTCAATCTCATTTCATTACTACAAATACACAAAATAACCTCATTAACTATAAAAACAACCATATATCATTCAAAATCTACATAAAGTCTCCATTACCACTGTGTCAACATCTATATTTCACAAAATCCTGTTATATCACATCAACTCAAAAACAACATTACATTATATTCCTCTCTATCATTTCACATTTAACGTTTAATTCAATTTGGACAGGTCTACGTGTCCCATAAAACATTTATCACCCATAAATTATCTTTTATTAATCTGCATATTCTTTTTATCTTTACTTCAAAATATCTGTAGCCCACTAAACATTAATTACTTGTAACATTTACAAACCCATATACCAGTGACATGGTATTGTTGATCAGCCGATATCCTAACATAAAAACACAATGAAACTACATCTTAAAATTGAACAAATACATGTAATACATTATCAACACTTACTTATATTATGTTGATTGCCTGCCAGGCGTCTAATGATTGGCTTAGAAAAGAAATTACACACATAATGAAAATACATTTTATCAACAACTATATCTAACACACAACAATAAAATGATACCTTTAAAATTATAGTATGAACCTTATTTTACGAGTCTGAGCATATAATTATGTGGACAGAGCACAAGCATTTTTGATTGGATTGAACTTTGAATACGCAAAAACTTTTGTCATAAAATTTTAAATTCGTGACTCCTTTACGTCACCTCCCAGCCACACACACTATTTCGGATTATGGAGGACTGTCTCGCCCTTTCGCTTCCACAGAGACTGTATATTTTGGAGCAGGGTTTACCTCTCCGTGTCTCTGCTTCCGCTGTTAAGTTTAAAATTTGTGAACATCAACATGTTCTTGTTAATAATCATGCACCCTTAAACGGATCTACCACCTGGCTCTGCTGTTCCTACTCGAACAGAGTGGCAGCCGCTGTTCCATAATTTGGTGATTCCCCTTTTATTTACCCCCCATCAATTTCAAAATACACCTTTACAACGATAACAGCTATGGCCAGTTATGGTCAGCGCGTAATCGTAATGTGCCCCAACCATAGCTGTTAAAGCTAAACCAATTCCACGGTCAGGGTTCGGTGAGGCCGTGACCGCCCGAAAATTTGGGGAATCACAAGTAAAATATCTTTCGTAATATTAAATTAAAATTTAAATGACAATATTAATTTAGATGGGGTTTTAACCCACTTTATATGGAAGCTTAACCATTATTAACATAAAACAATTAATACAAAATCTACAACCTTCCCCCATAGCAGTTCCACACTACACTGTTATAATACATCACATAACACAATACACAAATAGCAATAAACCTGGATTATTAGCATACATCAAACAAACAATTCTCTTTTAAATAATTTATATAAAAACTTATAAACATTATTATTTAAAATTTTTCATTAACTCTTTTTATTTATCATCATGATGAATTTATCCTGTGTTGTAATCAGATTTTCAAAAATTCGAAATTTATTATTAATACATTATGTTCCACAAAATAAACCATTTAACATTTATTTACTTATTAATTATTATTAAATCAAAATCTCACCAAACAATTTAATTACCTTATAAAATTCAAACACATAATATTCAATCACACTATCTAAACATCTCCACTTATTTAATTCAATTTATTATTAAAATTAAATATTCATTTGATTATTAAAATAACATATTTCCATTATTATCAACATTCTACAAATCATTAACTATTGTCTTCATAATTATTTTGTTATTTAATTAGAGTGCAAAAATATTAATAATATTACTATTATTAATACAACATTTTCTAAAACATATACACATTACATTTCACAATACACACAAATGAATTCAATATTATTTACAAAATATACGTCAAAACTGTTCAAGTGTATCTCACTTCAGATGTCCAAATCAGCAAGGTCATTACCAAAAATTTATAAAATTCAAACAAGGTCTATACACTGATATTCTAGTTCAGCCACCATCGTCAAAAATTAATCTTGGTTCTAAATAACACTTTTCAATTGTATTGACACACATATTGTTGTCTTGTGTGTCATAACCAAACAATTTCAATTTATCTGTTATACCATAATAATCATTCACCAAGTCTGCGTTAAGTATTTCTGTTAACTCTCCGTCAGTAAATATTTCCAATATCGGGTTAGTTACTTTTGTATTATCAATTACATCATTCGGGTTTAAATATACTTCTAATATTTCTTTCAACTCCTCATAATCTCTCTTTAATTCATATAACTCTATCTCTCTCTCAACACACAATTCTCTATTTAAATCACTCTCATCATAACACCATCTCATACTTATAAAATCATTCCGCACAGAGGGTATAAACTTATACAAATAAACTAAACTCAAATCTTCTACTAACACGGGACTCTTGCCCTTCAAAAACTCTTGTGACCACATTAAATCATCGTAAATAATAAAAGGAAAATTTCCCCTCTGTCCCCACTCTACTACAACATTATTTTTTCTCTCTCTCTCTAACTCACTGACACACATTAACATCTCATAATCACTGCATTCTATACTTTCATTAGTACTATTTGTTATTATATTTTCATCATTTACTTCTACATTATTCTTCACCCCCACTATACTCTCAAAATTGTCTACTATTTCGTCATTTTTACATTTTGTCATATTTAAAATATTGTCACCTATTTTCTCACACTTCTGTTCTAACTTATTTAAACTGGATCTTATTATTTCGTTATTACTTTCTATACATTTATTCATTTCTTGTATTTCATTTTTTAACTCGTCAAACTTGTCATTCATTTTATTGTATTTGACATTGGAATCAATTTGTTGCTCTTTATAATTGCTATTTATATTTTCAGACATGGTTTTCATTAGATTAAACAGGTCGTCTATCGACACCTTTTTTTCTTCCACCCCTACGCTAGCGTTAGGTCTATTCTTACCTTGTACATCGGTCATTTTCAAAATTTATTTATATCATACCCTTTATATAACGTCCCCTTAAATCAAAATACCCCATACAGAAAACAGTTATTAATACGTCAAAGTAAACACCCGCTCGCTCTACCTAACATAACCTTACTTAGCGTAATTATATACGATAAATCATATTTATAAATTCGTCATTACCACATCCTATCTTCTGTGTATTAAAATAGGTCTATCTCGTATAAAATTACAATTAAACGAAAATCCTGGCAGCGCGTCGACATTTGTAACAATAAAAAAGAGGCCTAAATATATATAAATACATAAAATACCCTACCAGGACTTACCTGCACGCAATTACAACACTTACCTGTTATTGAATTTTTACCAGAAGACCAAAGTCGCCACCTATATCTTTGAAGGACAGATATGGAGACCTTTACACTTTACCTTAATAAAACGGACAATTTTGCGATCTGACCCCACCCAATTAATAACTCAGAAAGATTCCGGAACGTTAGATGAATTTTTAACACAGAAATAAGACAGTGGTAATGACGAAATAACTTAGACTAACACATTTTATCTGGAACTTAAATACTTTTAATTACTTGAAAATTAGTTTAAATATTTTGACAAGAACCCTATGACCAAAAATGAATTATACATTAGGTATTATATTTACATTGAACTATTAATGCATTAAGTGTTGTAGTTAAATATTCACTATAAAGCAGCCCATTCTGCCATTCACTCATTCACACCGTATAATATATATATTCCCCTTATTTTTTGCTCGAGTCTTAAGTTGAATAATATGTTCTGAAAATGGATAATAGTTCGTGAATAATAATAATTAAAATTGAATAACCATGGTACGTTACGTAACGCTTAGAGTCCCGTTCACCACGTGCTGTTGGATAGATGCATCTGAATATTTGTCCGTTACGAACACTTTTAACTTTCTTAGATCACTTCATTTACTACCATTCATAATGTCACTCCACTTATTCACACCGATTGCTCTTTTTTCGCTAAAACTTAGTTTTTTGTAACCGCGAGTCTTGGCTAGCGTGAGGCCGCCGCCGCGGCCATACGTAGACTAGGTATAGGCGGTAGGAAACTGCCGTTCACTGCCACCTGCTTTGCATCGTCGTTCATGTTTAGTTGTTGTGTGGTAACCACTTTATGCGTGGCATAGAGCTGGTATATGTGTGTGACCAGAGGACAATATTGGCTTCTGCTCTGCTGATGTCATTTAAGTGGGCGTGGTCTAAACGACACTTCCGTAGTGAACCCAACGGAACGATGATAATTTCATTCTCTGGCCATCTTACTTTTTTGCCAACGCTTGGGTCGGCGCCCATGCTTGGTGTGCGCATGGGAGCGCAATGCCACACTCTCGCATAGTTCTTGGAATTTTGGTGGAGGTGCAAATGCTCTGCCGCATTCCTCAACAACAACTGCGTCTTCTAGCGTTGTTTCACTGTTCTGTTACACTGACTCTTACGTTGCACAATAATGCAGCTTTACCATACTTTATACCAGTCCGCCCGAAAACGAAATAAATAAAAATATAAATATCCCAAACGGTTAAACTAAAGACACACAAAATTCGACCCGTTACAATACCCCCTCGATGAGAATTCTGCTGTCCATGACAGAAGAAATCTCATCGATAACCCCGAAGAGGACCGGTGAGGAACTGGTGCCAACAACCCCCTGGTTCTTAATCTGCACGGGTACACGACCCCCCTGGCTCAGTGACTATGGACTCATCTGAACGAGATCACTGGACTTCTCCGTAAGAGATCCCAACACCGAGAAATCGATCAGACTCGCACCATAGCCCACCTCGCCCTTCAACATACTACCCCCAAAAATCCTCAATCCCTGGCTAAAATCATTCCAGCTCCTCCGCCGATATGGATCCCCTTTTTGCAAGCTGGGCTGCCTTTGGCAAATACTGGGCTCACACACTCTAACATTACATGATACCCTAACACATTAAAAATAAAAATTTTCTTTTAAAATTTTTTATAAATTTAAAAAATTTAAAATTCAAAAAAAATCTTTTACCAAAAAATTCTCTTCCTTGTTTTTTCTAATTTTTTGTTTCAAATGACTTAACCTAGACATTTCTAATAATATAAACACATCCTTACTCTAACATGAGAACCACTTATATTCTACCAATACAATGCACTACAATAAAAGAAACATGGTTCATGCACACATAATAAAAAATCATTATCTAAAATAGTCATTCGCTGGCAGGCGAAAAATCAAGTTTTCTTTTTTTTTTCAATAAAAAATTAAAATTTTCAAAATTTTAAAATTCAAAAAAATTATTCATTAAATATTTATTAAATTTATTTATTAAATAACATTTATTAAAATTATTCAAATATTGGTTTGAATTAATTAAACAAACAAATCACAATTAGCTTCCTACTATACACAAACTTAGTAGGTGTATGAACTCATCAGCTGATCATAACTAGGTCAAGTCCAAAACCCTTGACCTACATATGTTATGTATGATTTCTGAAAACACTTTAAACATCTGTAATATCCTAACTTGAAATACAAAACATAATAACATAAAATATTTAAAACAAACAAATATTAATATAATTAATCATCAACTTGACATTTAAATTATTTAAAATAAACAATTCTTGACTTTACATTATTTTCACTTCTATCAAAATTCTGTCACTGGTTGAAAAAATAAACAATTGTATATTCTTTATCATGAATCTCTCTGCCTTTTCAACAATCTTACCTTAATATACTGTGGGTGATGTAAATTATTTATTCTCGTTTTTCTGTATGAGATTTCTATACATATATAAACTTTCTCCCCCTGACTCTAATATTTATCAACTGCAACTCCCATGACACCCAACTCTATCAAAAATATCTACTAATCAGGACATTCTAAACCCCAACTTACCATTTAACACAAAACGCCACCTTCTCTACATATATGAAAAAATACTCTCTAACCCTTTGTACATAGGATACGTGTTTCCTTCCCAAAAAACTCAATTCCCTTATTTGGCCCCTGGTCTTTACCTAAGGCGGCCCCTTCCCCACTAAAATCTATTCCTATCCCGTCCCAACCCTTGTTGCGGACTCCCCAAATACACTACCCCCTAATACAAAATTGCCATCCCCAAAATTCTCAATCTCATTTCATTACTACAAATACACAAAATAACCTCATTAACTATAAAAACAACCATATATCATTCAAAATCTACATAAAGTCTCCATTACCACTGTGTCAACATCTATATTTCACAAAATCCTGTTATATCACATCAACTCAAAAACAACATTACATTATATTCCTCTCTATCATTTCACATTTAACGTTTAATTCAATTTGGACAGGTCTACGTGTCCCATAAAACATTTATCACCCATAAATTATCTTTTATTAATCTGCATATTCTTTTTATCTTTACTTCAAAATATCTGTAGCCCACTAAACATTAATTACTTGTAACATTTACAAACCCATATACCAGTGACATGGTATTGTTGATCAGCCGATATCCTAACATAAAAACACAATGAAACTACATCTTAAAATTGAACAAATACATGTAATACATTATCAACACTTACTTATATTATGTTGATTGCCTGCCAGGCGTCTAATGATTGGCTTAGAAAAGAAATTACACACATAATGAAAATACATTTTATCAACAACTATATCTAACACACAACAATAAAATGATACCTTTAAAATTATAGTATGAACCTTATTTTACGAGTCTGAGCATATAATTATGTGGACAGAGCACAAGCATTTTTGATTGGATTGAACTTTGAATACGCAAAAACTTTTGTCATAAAATTTTAAATTCGTGACTCCTTTACGTCACCTCCCAGCCACACACACTATTTCGGATTATGGAGGACTGTCTCGCCCTTTCGCTTCCACAGAGACTGTATATTTTGGAGCAGGGTTTACCTCTCCGTGTCTCTGCTTCCGCTGTTAAGTTTAAAATTTGTGAACATCAACATGTTCTTGTTAATAATCATGCACCCTTAAACGGATCTACCACCTGGCTCTGCTGTTCCTACTCGAACAGAGTGGCAGCCGCTGTTCCATAATTTGGTGATTCCCCTTTTATTTACCCCCCATCAATTTCAAAATACACCTTTACAACGATAACAGCTATGGCCAGTTATGGTCAGCGCGTAATCATAATGTGCCCCAACCATAGCTGTTAAAGCTAAACCAATTCCACGGTCAGGGTTCGGTGAGGCCGTGACCGCCCGAAAATTTGGGGAATCACAAGTAAAATATCTTTCGTAATATTAAATTAAAATTTAAATGACAATATTAATTTAGATGGGGTTTTAACCCACTTTATATGGAAGCTTAACCATTATTAACATAAAACAATTAATACAAAATCTACAACCTTCCCCCATAGCAGTTCCACACTACACTGTTATAATACATCACATAACACAATACACAAATAGCAATAAACCTGGATTATTAGCATACATCAAACAAACAATTCTCTTTTAAATAATTTATATAAAAACTTATAAACATTATTATTTAAAATTTTTCATTAACTCTTTTTATTTATCATCATGATGAATTTATCCTGTGTTGTAATCAGATTTTCAAAAATTCGAAATTTATTATTAATACATTATGTTCCACAAAATAAACCATTTAACATTTATTTACTTATTAATTATTATTAAATCAAAATCTCACCAAACAATTTAATTACCTTATAAAATTCAAACACATAATATTCAATCACACTATCTAAACATCTCCACTTATTTAATTCAATTTATTATTAAAATTAAATATTCATTTGATTATTAAAATAACATATTTCCATTATTATCAACATTCTACAAATCATTAACTATTGTCTTCATAATTATTTTGTTATTTAATTAGAGTGCAAAAATATTAATAATATTACTATTATTAATACAACATTTTCTAAAACATATACACATTACATTTCACAATACACACAAATGAATTCAATATTATTTACAAAATATATGTCAAAACTGTTCAAGTGTATCTCACTTCAGATGTCCAAATCAGCAAGGTCATTACCAAAAATTTATAAAATTCAAACAAGGTCTATACACTGATATTCTAGTTCAGCCACCATCGTCAAAAATTAATCTTGGTTCTAAATAACACTTTTCAATTGTATTGACACACATATTGTTGTCTTGTGTGTCATAACCAAACAATTTCAATTTATCTGTTATACCATAATAATCATTCACCAAGTCTGCGTTAAGTATTTCTGTTAACTCTCCGTCAGTAAATATTTCCAATATCGGGTTAGTTACTTTTGTATTATCAATTACATCATTCGGGTTTAAATATACTTCTAATATTTCTTTCAACTCCTCATAATCTCTCTTTAATTCATATAACTCTATCTCTCTCTCAACACACAATTCTCTATTTAAATCACTCTCATCATAACACCATCTCATACTTATAAAATCATTCCGCACAGAGGGTATAAACTTATACAAATAAACTAAACTCAAATCTTCTACTAACACGGGACTCTTGCCCTTCAAAAACTCTTGTGACCACATTAAATCATCGTAAATAATAAAAGGAAAATTTCCCCTCTGTCCCCACTCTACTACAACATTATTTTTTCTCTCTCTCTCTAACTCACTGACACACATTAACATCTCATAATCACTGCATTCTATACTTTCATTAGTACTATTTGTTATTATATTTTCATCATTTACTTCTACATTATTCTTCACCCCCACTATACTCTCAAAATTGTCTACTATTTCGTCATTTTTACATTTTGTCATATTTAAAATATTGTCACCTATTTTCTCACACTTCTGTTCTAACTTATTTAAACTGGATCTTATTATTTCGTTATTACTTTCTATACATTTATTCATTTCTTGTATTTCATTTTTTAACTCGTCAAACTTGTCATTCATTTTATTGTATTTGACATTGGAATCAATTTGTTGCTCTTTATAATTGCTATTTATATTTTCAGACATGGTTTTCATTAGATTAAACAGGTCGTCTATCGACACCTTTTTTTCTTCCACCCCTACGCTAGCGTTAGGTCTATTCTTACCTTGTACATCGGTCATTTTCAAAATTTATTTATATCATACCCTTTATATAACGTCCCCTTAAATCAAAATACCCCATACAGAAAACAGTTATTAATACGTCAAAGTAAACACCCGCTCGCTCTACCTAACATAACCTTACTTAGCGTAATTATATACGATAAATCATATTTATAAATTCGTCATTACCACATCCTATCTTCTGTGTATTAAAATAGGTCTATCTCGTATAAAATTACAATTAAACGAAAATCCTGGCAGCGCGTCGACATTTGTAACAATAAAAAAGAGGCCTAAATATATATAAATACATAAAATACCCTACCAGGACTTACCTGCACGCAATTACAACACTTACCTGTTATTGAATTTTTACCAGAAGACCAAAGTCGCCACCTATATCTTTGAAGGACAGATATGGAGACCTTTACACTTTACCTTAATAAAACGGACAATTTTGCGATCTGACCCCACCCAATTAATAACTCAGAAAGATTCCGGAACGTTAGATGAATTTTTAACACAGAAATAAGACAGTGGTAATGACGAAATAACTTAGACTAACACATTTTATCTGGAACTTAAATACTTTTAATTACTTGAAAATTAGTTTAAATATTTTGACAAGAACCCTATGACCAAAAATGAATTATACATTAGGTATTATATTTACATTGAACTATTAATGCATTAAGTGTTGTAGTTAAATATTCACTATAAAGCAGCCCATTCTGCCATTCACTCATTCACACCGTATAATATATATATTCCCCTTATTTTTTGCTCGAGTCTTAAGTTGAATAATATGTTCTGAAAATGGATAATAGTTCGTGAATAATAATAATTAAAATTGAATAACCATGGTACGTTACGTAACGCTTAGAGTCCCGTTCACCACGTGCTGTTGGATAGATGGATCTGAATATTTGTCCGTTACGAACACTTTTAACTTTCTTAGATCACTTCATTTACTACCATTCATAATGTCACTCCACTTATTCACACCGTTGCTCTTTTTTCGCTAAAACTTAGTTTTTTGTAACCGCGAGTCTTGGCTAGCGTGAGGCCGCCGCCGCGGCCATACGTAGACTAGGTATAGGCGGTAGGAAACTGCCGTTCACTGCCACCTGCTTTGCATCGTCGTTCATGTTTAGTTGTTGTGTGGTAACCACTTTATGCGTGGCATAGAGCTGGTATATGTGTGTGACCAGAGGACAATATTGGCTTCTGCTCTGCTGATGTCATTTAAGTGGGCGTGGTCTAAACGACACTTCCGTAGTGAACTCAACGGAACGATGATAATTTCATTCTCTGGCCATCTTACTTTTTTGCCAACGCTTGGGTCGGCGCCCATGCTTGGTGTGCGCATGGGAGCGCAATGCCACACTCTCGCATAGTTCTTGGAATTTTGGTGGAGGTGCAAATGCTCTGCCGCATTCCTCAACAACAACTGCGTCTTCTAGCGTTGTTTCACTGTTCTGTTACACTGACTCTTACGTTGCTCAATAATGCAGTTTTACCATACTTTATACCAGTCCGCCCGAAAACGAAATAAATAAAAATATAAATATCCCAAACGGTTAAACTAAAGACACACAAAATTCGACCCGTTACAAATGAGGTATGGTAAACAGAAAAATAAGGACAAAAAATTGTAAATAAATTTATAGTGAAATTAATTGTGCTTGTGTTGTGAAATGTATTTTATATAAATTATGTATGTAGGTAATAGGAATTGCTTTAGTAATACTTATAACATTTTTTTTTCTCTCAGACTTTGTAATAGTTTGTAATAAATGAATTGTAATTGTTTTGGAGTAAGGTAATTAAAATAACTTGTGTTTTAAATAATTCATTGAATTAAAGGATTTGAGATTAATTAATTATTGTTGTACAGAAGAGATTCCCTAATGAATAGTAAATAATTAAACATGTAATATGTTTGAATATTGAGTTATATTGTTATTAGTAGGTAAGTGATGAATTTTCTAAGGTAACTGTCAAAGATCATAGTAATGTAAAATGTTATAAAGATGGAGTTTGGGTAATGATGAGTATTAAATAAGGCATTTGAATCAGTCAAAGTTAACTCTAATGGGTGTTAGATGAAATAAGAATTTTGGAATCAAAGTAAGTAACACAGAAACAGGGTAGTATTAGGGACACAGTAGTGGGAGTGCATATATGTAGAGAAAGTGAGTGATGTAAATGGAGATTAAATAGTTGATGGTGAAATTTTGTAGTGAGGGTGAGGTGGTAAGGAGTGATCAACGTGGGTCGTTGGGCAGGTAATTGTGAAGGGCCAAAGAGTGTTTTTGCCGAGATTATGAAAAGGGCAAAAGGTTAAGAATGGAATTGCCAGGTTCGGGAACACACATCCTAGTTACAAAGAGGGTATTAGGTATTTTATTGTAAAAGGAGAATAAATTGGTATAAGTGGAGTAGATTAGTGTTGAAGATTGGTGTCACCCTATGCAAATCTGTTAGTGGTTGTTAGAAGGAAGAAAGGGAGTAATGTTACACATATTAATGGCTATTCAGTAAATCAAATCATTGTGAATGAATGAGATTCACCCAAACTATTTGATGATCAAAAAGTGAAATAAAAGAAAATTCATAATAGAAAGGTAATAATCAATGAAATGCGATGTAACATGAATGTTAATAATAAATTTGAATTTTGTGGAGAATCTGATGATACAATAAATGTTAAATAAATAAAGGTTGAAAGGGAAAAGAGTTAAATATTATCGATTGGAATCGAAATTTTCATAAATATTTTGGAGTGAAATAACAGAAGGGTACATCTATAAAGTAATTCTCATGTTCATATATGTATTAGAGGTATTAGGAGTTAAGGGAAAAACCAATGCTTATTAACGTAAACTGATATGCAGCTGAGGGGAAACAGATCAGTTAGGGATATGGTATGATACAAGGCCACTATTTGATTTTTTTATTCGATGTTTCAGAATTTGGGTGATGCTGTGGCGGCGGTCCTGAGCTGGCCAGCGCGTGAGAGCAGGAACGTTAAGTGCCTGACTGGCCTTGCGGTGTTGGGACCTCGAAAGAGAAGTCCAGTAAGGTCATGCAGGTGCTGTCACAATCACTGGACCTAGGGGTAATTTATCTATATTCTTTTTATATAAACAATACAGGGGGTTGTGGCGACATATCCTAGCTGATCCCTTTAGGAAGTATGAATGTGTCAATGAGAGTTTTTATGCTTTGTCATAAAACCTCTCATTGAGGGGGTTTTGTAACGGTAGAAATAGGTCTGTATAGGAATTTGGGTAAATAACAGGTATAAAATTTATTGTAAATTAAAATATAGTATGTGTGAGTGCAACGTTTTCTAACGATTGAAACGACGCAGTAAGCAGTGAAGGGTATGCGTCAAGGTCAGTGGCGTTCATGAGAAATGGCAGCAATTTGGACAAAACAACCGACCGATCCTATGTAAACATCATCTAAAAAATGCCATACGTAATTGCTGCACCTTAAAAAACAAAGACGTCATCACCGAGAACAATAGAATTGATGACGCGACAACCCTTTCCACCTCAGAAATAAGCACCATATTGTCGCTCTCAATCGACTAACATCTTTCGTGCGAACTGCACGTTACCCAAATTGCTGGCCAGCAAGTCTTTAGAGTAACAACCGCGATGTAGCAAAAATGTGAAGTTAAATATGTTTTGAGAACCAAAAGTATAAAATGTAACGTAGAGACAGTGAGTGCAGTTAAAAAGGAGAAGCATTCAATAGTTCGGCCGAACAACAGCTGAAACATGAGTGACGACTGACTCGATCATCGATACAGCAAAGTAGGGAAGTAGACATTTTCACACAATCTAAAATACAGACCCATATTAATTGAGCTCAATCAAAAGATTTAAAAATGTACCGTTAGTATGTGTGGGAGCATGTGTGAGTGTGTACAGTGCCTATGTAAATCACAAAGCATTGTTTTACGTTGTGTGATATAAATAACTTAATAATTTGAATCATTAAAACAGTAGTAATTATCGACATTCATTTCAAAATGTAACAAGTGTAAGTTGAAGTCAAAAATATATTACGTAAATGTATCATGCATAAAGGCTGAGGAGAGGAAGTGTAACGCAGCCATTTTGTATTTGGATTTGGTAAAAGGAGAATGACTCAATTTTGTTATGAAAATATGAAACATACAGCTAATTAATAAACACAAGTTTTTATCTAATGCAATCAGAGTCTATTATTTCTCTACAATCATTGTGTTTTCTTCGCTCGTTTATAGAACATTGGAATCCGTAAGTATAAATTTCCCATGTTGGTACCACACATCATGGCGGCTGAACTGGCCATAAATAAACATAGTAAACAAAGTGAGAAATGTTAACAAAAAAAGTAAGTAACAAAAGAAGATAGTTAACAAATGGCGCCCTTACAGTTGGACATTATATATATAAATTTTATATAAAATAGACCTGCATGAGGAAACAAAATGGTTGTTGAGAATGGGTATGTAATTAAGATACATAAATAATAAGGTTAGTTTATAACCATATGTGGTAGTGATAAAACATAATGAAAAAGAATATCTTTCTGATAGTAAGTCTGTGTAATAAGTATATGTTATATATAGTAAGAATTGAAAAAGAAATATATACAAAATATAAAATTCTAGATGGCAGATAAAAAAGTAGATGTCAGCGTAACTGACAAAACATTTACGAGTGAGGTGGGTATTCATTCAACACCAGTCAGCCAAATTGGCGAGTCTAGTGCCACTGAATCTGTTGAGTTAAATACAATACAGGTAACACCCATCTCAACTCGCCATGAAAACAAAAAAGAAGATAGTAGTGACATAATAAATATGATGAAATTCCTTATGAAAGAGCAAAATAATAACTTAAAGCCAAATTTGACGAAGTGAACCGTCGTTTTGACGTTAGTGATATTAAAATGAATGATAAATTTGAGATGCAAAATAATGAAATAAAGTTGATGAGAGGGGAGATAAAACAGCAAAATTTTAATTTTAATAAACAAATGAATGAAACTCATGAACGTTGTGATCAGATAAAAGAACAGATAATAGAATCAGTCAGTCAGAAGTTTGATAAACAAAATGCAAGAGTAGATGACATAATTAATAACTTTAAAATGAATAAAGTAGATAATAATTATGAGATTAAAATGGAGGTAGAAGGTAGTAAAGAGACTGATCAATTAAATGAAAATAAAGACGGTCAGTTAACATATAAAGACGATAAGGTAAGTGGTGTTGAGAATTACGATGATATAATTAAAAATAGTGGTGATGAAATTTTAGAGGAAGTAGAATGTAATAATGGAATGTTAGTGTATGTTGATGAGTCAGAGAGAAAGTGGAGAGAGAGTATAGAGATAGAGGGATTTCGGAGGTTATTTTTTCCCCATGGTGTTGTAGGGGGTGAAGAAGGGTCTTCACGAGTATATTTGGTAGATGAAAGATCTACAAAATTGTTTTTCAATTTTGGTGGTGTTCCTGGTAGGACCAGGAGGTGTTTTTATGATTTAGAGCCATATAAATGCTCATATATTGAGAGAGAAAGAGTGACTTGGGGTTGTAATGAGGGATATTTTGAGAGAGAGAGAGAGAGAAAGAGAGACAGAGAGGTATGGTGATAGGAAGATAGAGTTGTTTGAGGTTGGGAGGAGTTATAGAGAATTAAGAGAGAGAGTGAATAGAGAGAGAGTTGATAATTATAGTGAGTACTTACCTTATGTTGAAATGGATGTAGCAACAGTAGTTGATGATCATGTAACTTACCTGACTTTAACAGAAAATACTAAAGGAGAAATTATTATACCCAATGTCGACAGGAATTTTGAAATAATAGTATGCATGAATATTTGTAGTCACTATATTGAGACAATTGAAAAGAGCAATGATGATGATTGTTATATTTATAATAATAAAAATGTGTCTGTAATTGTAAATGAATGGTGTAGTCATAAGATAAGGTTATTATTTGATGACGGAGGGTAGATATTGTGTTGTTCATGAACATTTAATTATTTTAGAATATGGTGATGACCTTGCTAACTTATGAAATGAGGTATGGTAAACAGAAAAATAAGGACAAAAAATTGTAAATAAATTTATAGTGAAATTAATTGTGCTTGTGTTGTGAAATGTATTTTATATAAACTATGTATGTAGGTAATAGGAATTGCTTTAGTAATACTTATAACATTTTTTTTTCTCTCAGACTTTGTAATAGTTTGTAATAAATGAATTGTAATTGTTTTGGAGTAAGGTAATTAAAATAACTTGTGTTTTAAATAATTCATTGAATTAAAGGATTTGAGATTAATTAATTATTGTTGTACAGAAGAGATTCCCTAATGAATAGTAAATAATTAAACATGTAATATGTTTGAATAATGAGTTATATTGTTATTAGTAGGTAAGTGATGAATTTTCTAAGGTAACTGTCAAAGATCATAGTAATGTAAAATGTTATAAAGATGGAGTTTGGGTAATGATGAGTATTAAATAAGGCATTTGAATCAGTCAAAGTTAACTCTAATGGGTGTTAGATGAAATAAGAATTTTGGAATCAAAGTAAGTAATACAGAAACAGGGTAGTATTAGGGACACAGTAGTGGGAGTGTATATATGTAGAGAAAGTGAGTGATGTAAATGGAGATTAAATAGTTGATGGTGAAATTTTGTAGTGACGGTGAGGTGGTAAGGAGTGATCAACGTGCGTCGTTGGGCAGGTAATTGTGAAGGGCCGAAGAGTGTTTTTGCCGAGATTATGAAAAGGGCAAAAGGTTAAGAATGGAATTGCCAGGTTCGGGAACACACATCCTAGTTACAAAGAGGGTATTAGGTATTTTATTGTAAAAGGAGAATAAATTGGTATAAGTGGAGTAGATTAGTGTTGAAGATTGGTGTCACCCTATGCAAATCTGTTAGTGGTTGTTAGAAGGAAGAAAGGGAGTAACGTTACACATATTAATGGCTATTCAGTAAATCAAATCATTGTGAATGAATGAGATTCACCCAAACTATTTGATGATCAAAAAGTGAAATAAAAGAAAATTCATAATAGAAAGGTAATAATCAATGAAATGCGATGTAACATGAATGTTAATAATAAATTTGAATTTTGTGGAGAATCTGATGATACAATAAATGTTAAATAAATAAAGGTTGAAAGGGAAAAGAGTTAAATATTATCGATTGGAATCGAAATTTTCATAAATATTTTGGAGTGAAATAACAGAAGGGTACATCTATAAAGTAATTCTCATGTTCATATATGTATTAGAGGTATTAGGAGTTAAGGGAAAAACCAATGCTTATTAACGTAAACTGATATGCAGCTGAGGGGAAACAGATCAGTTAGGGATATGGTATGATACAAGGCCACTATTTGATTTTTTTATTCGATGTTTCAGAATTTGGGTGATGCTGTGGCGGCGGTCCTGAGCTGGCCAGCGCGTGAGAGCAGGAACGTTAAGTGCCTGACTGGCCTTGCGGTGTTGGGACCTCGAAAGAGAAGTCCAGTAAGGTCATGCAGGTGCTGTCACAATCACTGGACCTAGGGGTAAGTTATCTATATTCTTTTTATATAAACAATACAGGGGGTTGTGGCGACATATCCTAGCTGATCCCTTTAGGAAGTATGAATGTGTCAATGAGAGTTTTTATGCTTTGTCATAAAACCCCTCATTGAGGGGGTTTTGTAACGGTAGAAATAGGTCTGTATAGGAATTTGGGTAAATAACAGGTATAAAATTTATTGTAAATTAAAATATAGTATGTGTGAGTGCAACGTTTTCTAACGATTGAAACGACGCAGTAAGCAGTGAAGGGTATGCGTCAAGGTCAGTGGCGTTCATGAGAAATGGCAGCAATTTGGACAAAACAACCGACCGATCCTATGTAAACATCATCTAAAAAATGCCATACGTAATTGCTGCACCTTAAAAAACAAAGACGTCATCACCGAGAACAATAGAATTGATCACGCGACAACCCTTTCCACCTCAGAAATAAGCACCATATTGTCGCTCTCAATCGACTAACATCTTTCGTGCAAACTGCACGTTACCCAAATTGCTGGCCAGCAAGTCTTTAGAGTAACAACCGCGATGTAGCAAAAATGTGAATTTAAATATGTTTTGAGAACCAAAAGTATAAAATGTAACGTAGAGACAGTGAGTGCAGTTAAAAAGGAGAAGCATTTAATAGTTGTCTTGATTATTCATCTCTTCTTTCACAGCACTAACACTTAACTAAAAATGAACTTTTTTCATGTGAAAAACTTACTATTTTATCGGACGCGTTTCGGCTTAGTATCCGCCTTCTTCAGCTCACTATTTTATCGGACGCGTTTCGGCTTAGTATCCGCCTTCTTCAGCCAGCTGAAGAAGGCGGATACTAAGCCGAAACGCGTCCGATAAAATAGTAAGTTTTTCACATGAAAAAAGTTCATTTTTAGTTAAGATTTAATAGTTCGTCCGAACAACAGCTGAAACATGAGTGACGACTGACTCGATCATCGATACAGCAAAGTAGGGAAGTAGACATTTTCACACAATCTAAAATACAGACCCATATTAATTGAGTTCAATCAAAAGATTTAAAAATGTACCGTTTAAATTAGTATGTGTGGGAGCATGTGTGAGTGTGTACAGGAACCTATGTAAATCACAAAGCATTGTTTTACGTTGTGTGATATAAATAACTTAATAATTTGAATCATTAAAACAGTAGTAATTATCGACATTCATTTCAAAATGTAACAAGTGTAAGTTGAAGTCAAAAATATATTACGTAAATGTATCATGCATAAAGGCTGAGGAGAGGAAGTGTAACGCAGCCATTTTGTATTTGGATTTGGTAAAAGGAGAATGACTCAATTTTGTTATGAAAATATGAAACATACAGCTAATTAATAAACACAAGTTTTTATCTAATGCAATCAGAGTCTATTATTTCACTACAATCATTGTGTTTTCTTCGCTCGTTTATAGAACATTGGAATCCGTAAGTATAAATTTCCCATGTTGGTACCACACATCATGGCGGCTGAACTGGCCATAAATAAACATAGTAAACAAAGTGAGAAATGTTAACAAAAAAAGTAAGTAACAAAAGAAGATAGTTAACAAATGGCGCCCTTACAGTTGGATATTATATATATAAATTTTATATAAAATAGACCTGCATGAGGAAACAAAATGGTTGTTGAGAATGGGTATGTAATTAAGATACATAAATAATAAGGTTAGTTTATAACCATATGTCGTAGTGATAAAACATAATGAAATAGAATATCTTTCTGATAGTAAGTCTGTGTAATAAGTATATGTTATATATAGTAAGAATTGAAAAAGAAATATATACAAAATTTCTAGATGGCAGATAAAAAAGTAGATGTCAGCGTAACTGACAAAACATTTACGAGTGAGGTGGGTATTCATTCAACACCAGTCAGCCAAATCGGCGAGTCTAGTGCCACTGAATCTGTTGAGTTAAATACAATACAGGTAACACCCATCTGAACTCGTCATGAAAACAAAAAAGAAGATAATAGTGACATAATAAATATGATGAAATTCCTTATGAAAGAGCAAAATAATAACTTAAAAGCCAAATTTGACGAAGTGAACAGTTGTTTTGATGTTAGTGATATTAAAATGAATGATAAATTTGAGATGCAAAATAATGAGATAAAGTTGATGAGAGGGGAGATAAAACAGCAAAATTTTAATTTTAATAAACAAATGAATGAAACTCATGAACGTTGTGATCAGATAAAAGAACAGATAATAGAATCAGTCAGTCAGAAGTTTGATAAACAAAATGCAAGAGTAGATGACATAATTAATAACTTTAAAATGAATAAAGTAGATGATAATTATGAGATTAAAATGGAGGTAGAAGGTAGTAAAGAGACTGATCAATTAAATGAAAATAAAGACGGTCAGTTAACATATAAAGACGATAAGGTAAGTGGTGTTGAGAATTACGATGATATAATTAAATATAGTGGTGATGAAATTTTAGAGGAAGTAGAATGTAATAATGGAATGTTAGTGTATGTTGATGAGTCAGAGAGAAAGTGGAGAGAGAGTATAGAGATAGAGGGATTTCGGAGGTTATTTTTTCCCCATGGTGTTGTAGGGGGTGAAGAAGGGTCTTCACGAGTATATTTGGTAGATGAAAGATCTACAAAATTGTTTTTCAATTTTGGTGGTGTTCCTGGTAGGACCAGGAGGTGTTTTTATGATTTAGAGCCATATAAATGCTCATATATTGAGAGAGAAAGAGTGACTTGGGGTTGTAATGAGGGATATTTTGAGAGAGAGAGAGAGAGAGACAGAGAGGTATGGTGATAGGAAGATAGAGTTGTTTGAGGTTGGGAGGAGTTATAGAGAATTAAGAGAGAGAGTGAATAGAGAGAGAGTTGATAATTATAGTGAGTACTTACCTTATGTTGAAATGGATGTAGCAACAGTAGTTGATGATCATGTAACTTACCTGACTTTAACAGAAAATACTAAAGGAGAAATTATTATACCCAATGTCGACAGGAATTTTGAAATAATAGTATGCATGAATATTTGTAGTCACTATATTGAGACAATTGAAAAGAGCAATGATGATGATTGTTATATTTATAATAATAAAAATGTGTCTGTAATTGTAAATGAATGGTGTAGTCATAAGATAAGGTTATTATTTGATGACGGAGGGTAGATATTGTGTTGTTCATGAACATTTAATTATTTTAGAATATGGTGATGACCTTGCTAACTTATGAAATGAGGTATGGTAAACAGAAAAATAAGGACAAAAAATTGTAAATAAATTTATAGTGAAATTAATTGTGCTTGTGTTGTGAAATGTATTTTATATAAACTATGTATGTAGGTAATAGGAATTGCTTTAGTAATACTTATAACATTTTTTTTTCTCTCAGACTTTGTAATAGTTTGTAATAAATGAATTGTAATTGTTTTGGAGTAAGGTAATTAAAATAACTTGTGTTTTAAATAATTCATTGAATTAAAGGATTTGAGATTAATTAATTATTGTTGTACAGAAGAGATTCCCTAATGAATAGTAAATAATTAAACATGTAATATGTTTGAATAATGAGTTATATTGTTATTAGTAGGTAAGTGATGAATTTTCTAAGGTAACTGTCAAAGATCATAGTAATGTAAAATGTTATAAAGATGGAGTTTGGGTAATGATGAGTATTAAATAAGGCATTTGAATCAGTCAAAGTTAACTCTAATGGGTGTTAGATGAAATAAGAATTTTGGAATCAAAGTAAGTAATACAGAAACAGGGTAGTATTAGGGACACAGTAGTGGGAGTGTATATATGTAGAGAAAGTGAGTGATGTAAATGGAGATTAAATAGTTGATGGTGAAATTTTGTAGTGACGGTGAGGTGGTAAGGAGTGATCAACGTGCGTCGTTGGGCAGGTAATTGTGAAGGGCCGAAGAGTGTTTTTGCCGAGATTATGAAAAGGGCAAAAGGTTAAGAATGGAATTGCCAGGTTCGGGAACACACATCCTAGTTACAAAGAGGGTATTAGGTATTTTATTGTAAAAGGAGAATAAATTGGTATAAGTGGAGTAGATTAGTGTTGAAGATTGGTGTCACCCTATGCAAATCTGTTAGTGGTTGTTAGAAGGAAGAAAGGGAGTAACGTTACACATATTAATGGCTATTCAGTAAATCAAATCATTGTGAATGAATGTGATTCACCCAAACTATTTGATGATCAAAAAGTGAAATAAAAGAAAATTCATAATAGAAAGGTAATAATCAATGAAATGCGATGTAACATGAATGTTAATAATAAATTTGAATTTTGTGGAGAATCTGATGATACAATAAATGTTAAATAAATAAAGGTTGAAAGGGAAAAGAGTTAAATATTATCGATTGGAATCGAAATTTTCATAAATATTTTGGAGTGAAATAACAGAAGGGTACATCTATAAAGTAATTCTCATGTTCATATATGTATTAGAGGTATTAGGAGTTAAGGGAAAAACCAATGCTTATTAACGTAAACTGATATGCAGCTGAGGGGAAACAGATCAGTTAGGGATATGGTATGATACAAGGCCACTATTTGATTTTTTTATTCGATGTTTCAGAATTTGGGTGATGCTGTGGCGGCGGTCCTGAGCTGGCCAGCGCGTGAGAGCAGGAACGTTAAGTGCCTGACTGGCCTTGCGGTGTTGGGACCTCGAAAGAGAAGTCCAGTAAGGTCATGCAGGTGCTGTCACAATCACTGGACCTAGGGGTAAGTTATCTATATTCTTTTTATATAAACAATACAGGGGGTTGTGGCGACATATCCTAGCTGATCCCTTTAGGAAGTATGAATGTGTCAATGAGAGTTTTTATGCTTTGTCATAAAACCCCTCATTGAGGGGGTTTTGTAACGGTAGAAATAGGTCTGTATAGGAATTTGGGTAAATAACAGGTATAAAATTTATTGTAAATTAAAATATAGTATGTGTGAGTGCAACGTTTTCTAACGATTGAAACGACGCAGTAAGCAGTGAAGGGTATGCGTCAAGGTCAGTGGCGTTCATGAGAAATGGCAGCAATTTGGACAAAACAACCGACCGATCCTATGTAAACATCATCTAAAAAATGCCATACGTAATTGCTGCACCTTAAAAAACAAAGACGTCATCACCGAGAACAATAGAATTGATGACGCGACAACCCTTTCCACCTCAGAAATAAGCACCATATTGTCGCTCACAATCGACTAACATCTTTCGTGCGAACTGCACGTTACCCAAATTGCTGGCCAGCAAGTCTTTAGAGTAACAACCGCGATGTAGCAAAAATGTGAAGTTAAATATGTTTTGAGAACCAAAAGTATAAAATGTAACGTACAGACAGTGAGTGCAGTTAAAAAGGAGAAGCATTTAATAGTTCGGCCGAACAACAGCTGAAACATGAGTGACGACTGACTCGATCATCGATACAGCAAAGTAGGGAAGTAGACATTTTCACACAATCTAAAATACAGACCCATATTAATTGAGCTCAATCAAAAGATTTAAAAATGTACCGTTTAAATTAGTATGTGTGGGAGCATGTGTGAGTGTGTACAGGTACCTATGTAAATCACAAAGCATTGTTTTACGTTGTGTGATATAAATAACTTAATAATTTGAATCATTAAAACAGTAGTAATTATCGACATTCATTTCAAAATGTAACAAGTGTAAGTTGAAGTAAAAAATATATTACGTAAATGTATCATGCATAAAGGCTGAGGAGAGGAAGTGTAACGCAGCCATTTTGTATTTGGATTTGGTAAAAGGAGAATGACTCAATTTTGTTATGAAAATATGAAACATACAGCTAATTAATAAACACAAGTTTTTATCTAATGCAATCAGAGTCTATTATTTCTCTACAATCATTGTGTTTTCTTCGCTCGTTTATAGAACATTGGAATCCGTAAGTATAAATTTCCCATGTTGGTACCACACATCATGGCGGCTGAACTGGCCATAAATAAACATAGTAAACAAAGTGAGAAATGTTAACAAAAAAAGTAAGTAACAAAAGAAGATAGTTAACAAATGGCGCCCTTACAGTTGGATATTATATATATAAATTTTATATAAAATAGACCTGCATGAGGAAACAAAATGGTTGTTGAGAATGGGTATGTAATTAAGATACATAAATAATAAGGTTAGTTTATAACCATATGTCGTAGTGATAAAACATAATGAAATAGAATATCTTTCTGATAGTAAGTCTGTGTAATAAGTATATGTTATATATAGTAAGAATTGAAAAAGAAATATATACAAAATTTCTAGATGGCAGATAAAAAAGTAGATGTCAGCGTAACTGACAAAACATTTACGAGTGAGGTGGGTATTCATTCAACACCAGTCAGCCAAATCGGCGAGTCTAGTGCCACTGAATCTGTTGAGTTAAATACAATACAGGTAACACCCATCTGAACTCGTCATGAAAACAAAAAAGAAGATAATAGTGACATAATAAATATGATGAAATTCCTTATGAAAGAGCAAAATAATAACTTAAAAGCCAAATTTGACGAAGTGAACAGTCGTTTTGATGTTAGTGATATTAAAATGAATGATAAATTTGAGATGCAAAATAATGAGATAAAGTTGATGAGAGGGGAGATAAAACAGCAAAATTTTAATTTTAATAAACAAATGAATGAAACTCATGAACGTTGTGATCAGATAAAAGAACAGATAATAGAATCAGTCAGTCAGAAGTTTGATAAACAAAATGCAAGAGTAGATGACATAATTAATAACTTTAAAATGAATAAAGTAGATGATAATTATGAGATTAAAATGGAGGTAGAAGGTAGTAAAGAGACTGATCAATTAAATGAAAATAAAGACGGTCAGTTAACATATAAAGACGATAAGGTAAGTGGTGTTGAGAATTACGATGATATAATTAAATATAGTGGTGATGAAATTTTAGAGGAAGTAGAATGTAATAATGGAATGTTAGTGTATGTTGATGAGTCAGAGAGAAAGTGGAGAGAGAGTATAGAGATAGAGGGATTTCGGAGGTTATTTTTTCCCCATGGTGTTGTAGGGGGTGAAGAAGGGTCTTCACGAGTATATTTGGTAGATGAAAGATCTACAAAATTGTTTTTCAATTTTGGTGGTGTTCCTGGTAGGACCAGGAGGTGTTTTTATGATTTAGAGCCATATAAATGCTCATATATTGAGAGAGAAAGAGTGACTTGGGGTTGTAATGAGGGATATTTTGAGAGAGAGAGAGAGAGACAGAGAGGTATGGTGATAGGAAGATAGAGTTGTTTGAGGTTGGGAGGAGTTATAGAGAATTAAGAGAGAGAGTGAATAGAGAGAGAGTTGATAATTATAGTGAGTACTTACCTTATGTTGAAATGGATGTAGCAACAGTAGTTGATGATCATGTAACTTACCTGACTTTAACAGAAAATACTAAAGGAGAAATTATTATACCCAATGTCGACAGGAATTTTGAAATAATAGTATGCATGAATATTTGTAGTCACTATATTGAGACAATTGAAAAGAGCAATGATGATGATTGTTATATTTATAATAATAAAAATGTGTCTGTAATTGTAAATGAATGGTGTAGTCATAAGATAAGGTTATTATTTGATGACGGAGGGTAGATATTGTGTTGTTCATGAACATTTAATTATTTTAGAATATGGTGATGACCTTGCTAACTTATGAAATGAGGTATGGTAAACAGAAAAATAAGGACAAAAAATTGTAAATAAATTTATAGTGAAATTAATTGTGCTTGTGTTGTGAAATGTATTTTATATAAACTATGTATGTAGGTAATAGGAATTGCTTTAGTAATACTTATAACATTTTTTTTTCTCTCAGACTTTGTAATAGTTTGTAATAAATGAATTGTAATTGTTTTGGAGTAAGGTAATTAAAATAACTTGTGTTTTAAATAATTCATTGAATTAAAGGATTTGAGATTAATTAATTATTGTTGTACAGAAGAGATTCCCTAATGAATAGTAAATAATTAAACATGTAATATGTTTGAATAATGAGTTATATTGTTATTAGTAGGTAAGTGATGAATTTTCTAAGGTAACTGTCAAAGAACATAGTAATGTAAAATGTTATAAAGATGGAGTTTGGGTAATGATGAGTATTAAATAAGGCATTTCAATCAGTCAAAGTTAACTCTAATGGGTGTTAGATGAAATAAGAATTTTGGAATCAAAGTAAGTAACACAGAAACAGGGTAGTATTAGGGACACAGTAGTGGGAGTGTATATATGTAGAGAAAGTGAGTGATGTAAATGGAGATTAAATAGTTGATGGTGAAATTTTGTAGTGACGGTGAGGTGGTAAGGAGTGATCAACGTGCGTCGTTGGGCAGGTAATTGTGAAGGGCCGAAGAGTGTTTTTGCCGAGATTATGAAAAGGGCAAAAGGTTAAGAATGGAATTGCCAGGTTCGGGAACACACATCCTAGTTACAAAGAGGGTATTAGGTATTTTATTGTAAAAGGAGAATAAATTGGTATAAGTGGAGTAGATTAGTGTTGAAGATTGGTGTCACCCTATGCAAATCTGTTAGTGGTTGTTAGAAGGAAGAAAGGGAGTAACGTTACACATATTAATGGCTATTCAGTAAATCAAATCATTGTGAATGAATGAGATTCACCCAAACTATTTGATGATCAAAAAGTGAAATAAAAGAAAATTCATAATAGAAAGGTAATAATCAATGAAATGCGATGTAACATGAATGTTAATAATAAATTTGAATTTTGTGGAGAATCTGATGATACAATAAATGTTAAATAAATAAAGGTTGAAAGGGAAAAGAGTTAAATATTATCGATTGGAATCGAAATTTTCATAAATATTTTGGAGTGAAATAACAGAAGGGTACATCTATAAAGTAATTCTCATGTTCATATATGTATTAGAGGTATTAGGAGTTAAGGGAAAAACCAATGCTTATTAACGTAAACTGATATGCAGCTGAGGGGAAACAGATCAGTTAGGGATATGGTATGATACAAGGCCACTATTTGATTTTTTTATTCGATGTTTCAGAATTTGGGTGATGCTGTGGCGGCGGTCCTGAGCTGGCCAGCGCGTGAGAGCAGGAACGTTAAGTGCCTGACTGGCCTTGCGGTGTTGGGACCTCGAAAGAGAAGTCCAGTAAGGTCATGCAGGTGCTGTCACAATCACTGGACCTAGGGGTAAGTTATCTATATTCTTTTTATATAAACAATACAGGGGGTTGTGGCGACATATCCTAGCTGATCCCTTTAGGAAGTATGAATGTGTCAATGAGAGTTTTTATGCTTTGTCATAAAACCCCTCATTGAGGGGGTTTTGTAACGGTAGAAATAGGTCTGTATAGGAATTTGGGTAAATAACAGGTATAAAATTTATTGTAAATTAAAATATAGTATGTGTGAGTGCAACGTTTTCTAACGATTGAAACGACGCAGTAAGCAGTGAAGGGTATGCGTCAAGGTCAGTGGCGTTCATGAGAAATGGCAGCAATTTGGACAAAACAACCGACCGATCCTATGTAAACATCATCTAAAAAATGCCATACGTAATTGCTGCACCTTAAAAAACAAAGACGTCATCACCGAGAACAATAGAATTGATGACGCGACAACCCTTTCCACCTCAGAAATAAGCACCATATTGTCGCTCACAATCGACTAACATCTTTCGTGCGAACTGCACGTTACCCAAATTGCTGGCCAGCAAGTCTTTAGAGTAACAACCGCGATGTAGCAAAAATGTGAAGTTAAATATGTTTTGAGAACCAAAAGTATAAAATGTAACGTACAGACAGTGAGTGCAGTTAAAAAGGAGAAGCATTTAATAGTTCGGCCGAACAACAGCTGAAACATGAGTGACGACTGACTCGATCATCGATACAGCAAAGTAGGGAAGTAGACATTTTCACACAATCTAAAATACAGACCCATATTAATTGAGCTCAATCAAAAGATTTAAAAATGTACCGTTAGTATGTGTGGGAGCATGTGTGAGTGTGTACAGGTACCTATGTAAATCACAAAGCATTGTTTTACGTTGTGTGATATAAATAACTTAATAATTTGAATCATTAAAACAGTAGTAATTATCGACATTCATTTCAAAATGTAACAAGTGTAAGTTGAAGTCAAAAATATATTACGTAAATGTATCATGCATAAAGGCTGAGGAGAGGAAGTGTAACGCAGCCATTTTGTATTTGGATTTGGTAAAAGGAGAATGACTCAATTTTGTTATGAAAATATGAAACATACAGCTAATTAATAAACACAAGTTTTTATCTAATGCAATCAGAGTCTATTATTTCTCTACAATCATTGTGTTTTCTTCGCTCGTTTATAGAACATTGGAATCCGTAAGTATAAATTTCCCATGTTGGTACCACACATCATGGCGGCTGAACTGGCCATAAATAAACATAGTAAACAAAGTGAGAAATGTTAACAAAAAAAGTAAGTAACAAAAGAAGATAGTTAACAAATGGCGCCCTTACAGTTGGATATTATATATATAAATTTTATATAAAATAGACCTGCATGAGGAAACAAAATGGTTGTTGAGAATGGGTATGTAATTAAGATACATAAATAATAAGGTTAGTTTATAACCATATGTCGTAGTGATAAAACATAATGAAATAGAATATCTTTCTGATAGTAAGTCTGTGTAATAAGTATATGTTATATATAGTAAGAATTGAAAAAGAAATATATACAAAATTTCTAGATGGCAGATAAAAAAGTAGATGTCAGCGTAACTGACAAAACATTTACGAGTGAGGTGGGTATTCATTCAACACCAGTCAGCCAAATCGGCGAGTCTAGTGCCACTGAATCTGTTGAGTTAAATACAATACAGGTAACACCCATCTGAACTCGTCATGAAAACAAAAAAGAAGATAATAGTGACATAATAAATATGATGAAATTCCTTATGAAAGAGCAAAATAATAACTTAAAAGCCAAATTTGACGAAGTGAACAGTCGTTTTGATGTTAGTGATATTAAAATGAATGATAAATTTGAGATGCAAAATAATGAGATAAAGTTGATGAGAGGGGAGATAAAACAGCAAAATTTTAATTTTAATAAACAAATGAATGAAACTCATGAACGTTGTGATCAGATAAAAGAACAGATAATAGAATCAGTCAGTCAGAAGTTTGATAAACAAAATGCAAGAGTAGATGACATAATTAATAACTTTAAAATGAATAAAGTAGATGATAATTATGAGATTAAAATGGAGGTAGAAGGTAGTAAAGAGACTGATCAATTAAATGAAAATAAAGACGGTCAGTTAACATATAAAGACGATAAGGTAAGTGGTGTTGAGAATTACGATGATATAATTAAATATAGTGGTGATGAAATTTTAGAGGAAGTAGAATGTAATAATGGAATGTTAGTGTATGTTGATGAGTCAGAGAGAAAGTGGAGAGAGAGTATAGAGATAGAGGGATTTCGGAGGTTATTTTTTCCCCATGGTGTTGTAGGGGGTGAAGAAGGGTCTTCACGAGTATATTTGGTAGATGAAAGATCTACAAAATTGTTTTTCAATTTTGGTGGTGTTCCTGGTAGGACCAGGAGGTGTTTTTATGATTTAGAGCCATATAAATGCTCATATATTGAGAGAGAAAGAGTGACTTGGGGTTGTAATGAGGGATATTTTGAGAGAGAGAGAGAGAGACAGAGAGGTATGGTGATAGGAAGATAGAGTTGTTTGAGGTTGGGAGGAGTTATAGAGAATTAAGAGAGAGAGTGAATAGAGAGAGAGTTGATAATTATAGTGAGTACTTACCTTATGTTGAAATGGATGTAGCAACAGTAGTTGATGATCATGTAACTTACCTGACTTTAACAGAAAATACTAAAGGAGAAATTATTATACCCAATGTCGACAGGAATTTTGAAATAATAGTATGCATGAATATTTGTAGTCACTATATTGAGACAATTGAAAAGAGCAATGATGATGATTGTTATATTTATAATAATAAAAATGTGTCTGTAATTGTAAATGAATGGTGTAGTCATAAGATAAGGTTATTATTTGATGACGGAGGGTAGATATTGTGTTGTTCATGAACATTTAATTATTTTAGAATATGGTGATGACCTTGCTAACTTATGAAATGAGGTATGGTAAACAGAAAAATAAGGACAAAAAATTGTAAATAAATTTATAGTGAAATTAATTGTGCTTGTGTTGTGAAATGTATTTTATATAAACTATGTATGTAGGTAATAGGAATTGCTTTAGTAATACTTATAACATTTTTTTCTCTCTCAGACTTTGTAATAGTTTGTAATAAATGAATTGTAATTGTTTTGGAGTAAGGTAATTAAAATAACTTGTGTTTTAAATAATTCATTGAATTAAAGGATTTGAGATTAATTAATTATTGTTGTACAGAAGAGATTCCCTAATGAATAGTAAATAATTAAACATGTAATATGTTTGAATAATGAGTTATATTGTTATTAGTAGGTAAGTGATGAATTTTCTAAGGTAACTGTCAAAGATCATAGTAATGTAAAATGTTATAAAGATGGAGTTTGGGTAATGATGAGTATTAAATAAGGCATTTCAATCAGTCAAAGTTAACTCTAATGGGTGTTAGATGAAATAAGAATTTTGGAATCAAAGTAAGTAACACAGAAACAGGGTAGTATTAGGGACACAGTAGTGGGAGTGTATATATGTAGAGAAAGTGAGTGATGTAAATGGAGATTAAATAGTTGATGGTGAAATTTTGTAGTGACGGTGAGGTGGTAAGGAGTGATCAACGTGCGTCGTTGGGCAGGTAATTGTGAAGGGCTGAAGAGTGTTTTTGCCGAGATTATGAAAAGGGCAAAAGGTTAAGAATGGAATTGCCAGGTTCGGGAACACACATCCTAGTTACAAAGAGGGTATTAGGTATTTTATTGTAAAAGGAGAATAAATTGGTATAAGTGGAGTAGATTAGTGTTGAAGATTGGTGTCACCCTATGCAAATCTGTTAGTGGTTGTTAGAAGGAAGAAAGGGAGTAATGTTACACATATTAATGGCTATTCAGTAAATCAAATCATTGTGAATGAATGAGATTCACCCAAACTATTTGATGATCAAAAAGTGAAATAAAAGAAAATTCATAATAGAAAGGTAATAATCAATGAAATGCGATGTAACATGAATGTTAATAATAAATTTGAATTTTGTGGAGAATCTGATGATACAATAAATGTTAAATAAATAAAGGTTGAAAGGGAAAAGAGTTAAATATTATCGATTGGAATCGAAATTTTCATAAATATTTTGGAGTGAAATAACAGAAGGGTACATCTATAAAGTAATTCTCATGTTCATATATGTATTAGAGGTATTAGGAGTTAAGGGAAAAACCAATGCTTATTAACGTAAACTGATATGCAGCTGAGGGGAAACAGATCAGTTAGGGATATGGTATGATACAAGGCCACTATTTGATTTTTTTATTCGATGTTTCAGAATTTGGGTGATGCTGTGGCGGCGGTCCTGAGCTGGCCAGCGTGTGAGAGCAGGAACGTTAAGTGCCTGACTGGCCTTGCGGTGTTGGGACCTCGAAAGAGAAGTCCAGTAAGGTCATGCAGGTGCTGTCACAATCACTGGACCTAGGGGTAAGTTATCTATATTCTTTTTATATAAACAATACAGGGGGTTGTGGCGACATATCCTAGCTGATCCCTTTAGGAAGTATGAATGTGTCAATGAGAGTTTTTATGCTTTGTCATAAAACCCCTCATTGAGGGGGTTTTGTAACGGTAGAAATAGGTCTGTATAGGAATTTGGGTAAATAACAGGTATAAAATTTATTGTAAATTAAAATATAGTATGTGTGAGTGCAACGTTTTCTAACGATTGAAACGACGCAGTAAGCAGTGAAGGGTATGCGTCAAGGTCAGTGGCGTTCATGAGAAATGGCAGCAATTTGGACAAAACAACCGACCGATCCTATGTAAACATCATCTAAAAAATGCCATACGTAATTGCTGCACCTTAAAAAACAAAGACGTCATCACCGAGAACAATAGAATTGATGACGCGACAACCCTTTCCACCTCAGAAATAAGCACCATATTGTCGATCTCAATCGACTAACATCTTTCGTGCAAACTGCACATTACCCAAATTGCTGGCCAGCAAGTCTTTAGAGTAACAACCGCGATGTAGCAAAAATGTGAAGTTAAATATGTTTTGAGAACCAAAAGTATAAAATGTAACGTAGAGACAGTGAGTGCAGTTAAAAAGGAGAAGCATTTAATAGTTCGTCCGAACAACAGCTGAAACATGAGTGACGACTGACTCGATCATCGATACAGCAAAGTAGGGAAGTAGACATTTTCACACAATCTAAAATACAGACCCATATTAATTGAGCTCAATCAAAAGATTTAAAAATGTACCGTTTAAATTAGTATGTGTGGGAGCATGTGTGAGTGTGTACAGGTACCTATGTAAATCACAAAGCATTGTTTTACGTTGTGTGATATAAATAACTTAATAATTTGAATCATTAAAACAGTAGTAATTATCGACATTCATTTCAAAATGTAACAAGTGTAAGTTGAAGTCAAAAATATATTACGTAAATGTATCATGCATAAAGGCTGAGGAGAGGAAGTGTAACGCAGCCATTTTGTATTTGGATTTGGTAAAAGGAGAATGACTCAATTTTGTTATGAAAATATGAAACATACAGCTAATTAATAAACACAAGTTTTTATCTAATGCAATCAGAGTCTATTATTTCTCTACAATCATTGTGTTTTCTTCGCTCGTTTATAGAACATTGGAATCCGTAAGTATAAATTTCCCATGTTGGTACCACACATCATGGCGGCTGAACTGGCCATAAATAAACATAGTAAACAAAGTGAGAAATGTTAACAAAAAAAGTAAGTAACAAAAGAAGATAGTTAACAAATGGCGCCCTTACAGTTGGATATTATATATATAAATTTTATATAAAATAGACCTGCATGAGGAAACAAAATGGTTGTTGAGAATGGGTATGTAATTAAGATACATAAATAATAAGGTTAGTTTATAACCATATGTCATAGTGATAAAACATAATGAAATAGAATATCTTTCTGATAGTAAGTCTGTGTAATAAGTATATGTTATATATAGTAAGAATTGAAAAAGAAATATATACAAAATTTCTAGATGGCAGATAAAAAAGTAGATGTCAGCGTAACTGACAAAACATTTACGAGTGAGGTGGGTATTCATTCAACACCAGTCAGCCAAATCGGCGAGTCTAGTGCCACTGAATCTGTTGAGTTAAATACAATACAGGTAACACCCATCTGAACTCGTCATGAAAACAAAAAAGAAGATAATAGTGACATAATAAATATGATGCAATTCCTTATGAAAGAGCAAAATAATAACTTAAAAGCCAAATTTGACGAAGTGAACAGTCATTTTGATGTTAGTGATATTAAAATGAATGATAAATTTGAGATGCAAAATAATGAGATAAAGTTGATGAGAGGGGAGATAAAACAGCAAAATTTTAATTTTAATAAACAAATGAATGAAACTCATGAACGTTGTGATCAGATAAAAGAACAGATAATAGAATCAGTCAGTCAGAAGTTTGATAAACAAAATGCAAGAGTAGATGACATAATTAATAACTTTAAAATGAATAAAGTAGATGATAATTATGAGATTAAAATGGAGGTAGAAGGTAGTAAAGAGACTGATCAATTAAATGAAAATAAAGACGGTCAGTTAACATATAAAGACGATAAGGTAAGTGGTGTTGAGAATTACGATGATATAATTAAATATAGTGGTGATGAAATTTTAGAGGAAGTAGAATGTAATAATGGAATGTTAGTGTATGTTGATGAGTCAGAGAGAAAGTGGAGAGAGAGTATAGAGATAGAGGGATTTCGGAGGTTATTTTTTCCCCATGGTGTTGTAGGGGGTGAAGAAGGGTCTTCACGAGTATATTTAGTAGATGAAAGATCTACAAAATTGTCCTTTGAATTTTGGTGGTGCTCCTGGTAGGACCAGGAGATGTTTTTATGATTTAGAGCCCCTGCAAATATTTAGAGACAAAGAGTGACGTGGGGTTATAATGATAGATATTTTGAGAGAGAGAGGTATGGTGATTGGAAGATAGATTTGTTTGAGGTTGGGAGGATTTATACAGAATTAAGAGAGAGAGTGAATAGAGAGAGAGCTGATAATTATAATGAGTACTTATCTTATGTTGAAACGGATGTAGCAACAGTAGTTGATGATCGTGTAACTTACATGACTATAACAGAAAATACTAAAGGAGAAATTATTATACCCAATGTCGACAGGAATTTTGAAATAATAGTATGGAAGAATATTTGTAGTCACTATATTGAGACAATGGAAAAGAGCAATGATGATGGTTGTTATAATTATAATAACAAAATGTGTCTGTAATTGTAAATGAATGGTGTAGTCATAAGATCAGGTTATTATTTGATGACGGAGGGTAGATATTGTGTTGTTCATGAACATTTAATTATTTTAGTTTATGGTGATGAACTTGCTAACTTATGAAATGAGGTGTGGTAAACAGAAAAATAAGGACAAAAAATTGTAAATAAATTTATAGTGAAATTAATTGTGTTTGTGTTGTGAAATGTATTTTATGTAAACTATGTATGTAGGTAATAGGAATTGCTTTAGTAATACTTATAACATTTTGTTTTCTCTCTGACAAAATAAATAATGAGAGTTTGTAGTAAATGAATTGTAATTGTTTTGGAGTAAGATAATTAAAATAACTTGTGTTTTAAATAATTGATTGAATTAAAGGATTTGAGATAAATTAATTATTGTTGTACAGAAGAGATTCCCTAATGAATAGTAAATGATTAAAAATGTAATATGTTTGAATATTGAGTTATATTGTTATTAGGAGGTAAGTGATGAATTTTCTAAGGTAACTGTTGAAGATCATAGTAATGTAAATGTTATAAAGATGGAGTTTGGGTAATGATGAGTATTTAAATAAGTCATTTGAGTCAGTCAAAGTTTACTCTAATGCGTGTTAGATGAAATAAGAATTTTGGAATCAAAATAAGTAATACAAAAACAGGGTCGTAGTAGGGACACAGTAGTGGGAGTGCATATATGTAGAGAATGTGCGTGATGTAAATGGAGATTAAATAGTTGATGGTGAAATTTTGTAGTGAGGGTGAGGTGGTAAGGAGTGATCAATGTGCGTCGTTGGGCAGGTAATTTTGAGTGTTTTTGCTGAGATTATGAAAAGGGCAAAAGGTTATGAATGGAATTGCCAAGTTCGGGAACACACATCCTAGTGCCACTGAATCTGTTGAGTTAAATACAATACAGGTAACACCCATCTCAACTCGTCATGAAAACAAAAAAGAAGATAATAGTGACATAATAAATATGATGAAATTCCTTATGAAAGAGCAAAATAATAACTTAAAAGCCAAATTTGACGAAGTGAACCGTCGTTTTGACGTTAGTGATATTAAATGAATGATAAATTTGAGATGCAAAATAATGAGATGAAGTTGATGAGAGGGGAGATAAAACAGCAAAATTTTAATTTTAATAAACAATTGAATGAAACTCATGAACGTTGTGATCAGATAAAAGAACAGATAATAGAATCAGTCAGTCAGAAGTTTGATAAACAAAATGCAAGAGTAGATGACATAATTAATAACTTTATAATTAAAAATATAAAAAATAACTAGATGATATAATTAAAAATAGTGGTGATGAAATTTTAGAGGAAGTAGAATGTAATAATGGAATGTTAGTGTATGTTGATGAGTCAGAGAGAAAGTGGAGAGAGAGTATAGAGGTAGAGGGATTGCGGAGGTTATTCTTTCCCCATGGTGTTGTTGGTGGTGAAGAAGGGTCTTCACGAGTATATTTGGTAGATGAAAGATCTACAAAATTGTCCTTTCAATTTTGGTGGTGTTCCTGGTATGACCAGGAGGTGTTTTTATGATTTAGAGCCCCCTGCATATATTGAGAGAGAAAGAGTGTCTTGGGGTTATAATGAGGGATATTTTGAGAGAGAGAGAGAGAGAGAGGTATGGTGATAGGAAAATAGAGTTGTTTGAGGTTGGGAGGAGTTGTAGAGAATTAAGGGAGAGAGTGAATAGAGAGAGAGTTGATAATTATAGTGAGTACTTACCTTATGTTGAAATGGATGTAGCAACAGTAGTTGATGATCATGTAACTTACCTGACTTTAACAGAAAATACTAAAGGAGAAATTATTATACCCAATGTCGACAGGAATTTTGAAATAATAGTATGCATGAATATTTGTAGTCACTATATTTAGACAATTAAAAAGAGCAATGATGATGATTGTTATATTTATAATAATAAAAATGTGTCTGTAATTGTAAATGAATGGTGTAGTCATAAGATAAGGTTATTATTTGATGACGGAGGGTAGATATTGTGTTGTTCATGAACATTTAATTATTTTAGAATATGGTGATGACCTTGCTAACTTATGAAATGAGGTATGGTAAACAGAAAAATAAGGACAAACAGAAAAATAAGGACAAAAAATTGTAAATAAATTTATAGTGAAATTAATTGTGCTTGTGTTGTGAAATGTATTTTATATAAACTATGTATGTAGGTAATAGGAATTGCTTTAGTAATACTTATAACATTTTTTTTTCTCTCAGACTTTGTAATAAATGAATTGTAATTGTTTTGGAGTAAGGTAATTAAAATAACTTGTGTTTTAAATAATTCATTGAATTAAAGGATTTGAGATTAATTAATTATTGTTGTACAGAAGAGATTCCCTAATGAATAGTAAATAATTAAACATGTAATATGTTTGAATAATGAGTTATATTGTTATTAGTATGTAAGTGATGAATTTTCTAAGGTAACTGTCAAAGATCATAGTAATGTAAAATGTTATAAAGATGGAGTTTGGGTAATGATGAGTATTAAATAAGGCATTTGAATCAGTCAAAGTTAACTCTAATGGGTGTTAGATGAAATAAGAATTTTGGAATCAAATTAAGTAATACAGAAACAGGGTAGTATTAGGGACACAGTAGTGGGAGTGTATATATGTAGAGAAAGTGAGTGATGTAAATGGAGGATTAAATAGTTGATGGTGAAATTTTGTAGTGACGGTGAGGTGGTAAGGAGTGATCAACGTGCGTCGTTGGGCAGGTAATTGTGAAGGGCCGAAGAGTGTTTTTGCCGAGATTATGAAAAGGGCAAAAGGTTAAGAATGGAATTGCCAGGTTCGGGAACACACATCCTAGTTACAAAGAGGGTATTAGGTATTTTATTGTAAAAGGAGAATGAATTGGTATAAGTGGAGTAGATTAGTGTTGAGATTGGTGTCACCCTATGCAAATCTGTTAGTGGTTGTTAGAAGGAAGAAAGGGAGTAACGTTACACATATTAATGGCTATTCAGTAAATCAATCATTGTGAATGAATGAGATTCACCCAAACTATTTGATGATCAAAAAGTGAAATAATAGAAAATTCATAATAGAAAGGTAATAATCAATGAAATGCGATGTAACATGAATGTTAATAAAAATTTGAATTTTGTGGAGAATCTGATGATACAATAAATGTTAAATAAATAAAGGTTGAAAGGGAAAAGAGTTAAATATTATCGATTGGAATCGAAATTTTCATAAATATTTTGAGTGAAATAACAGAAGGGTACATCTATAAAGTAATTCTCATGTTCATATATGTATTAGAGGTATTAGGAGTTAAGGGAAAAACCAATGCTTATTATCGTAAACTGATATGCAGCTGAGGGGAAACAGATCAGTTAGGGATATGGTATGATACAAGCCACTATTTGATTTTATTATTCGATGTTCAGAATTTGGGTGATGCTGTGGCGGCGGTCCTGACGTGGCCAGCGCGTGAGAGCAGGAACGTTAAGTGCCTGACTGGCCTTGCGGTGTTGGGACCTCGAAAGAGAAGTCCAGTAAGGTCATGCAGGTGCTGTCACAATCACTGGACCAAGGGGTAAGTTATCTATATTCTTTTTATATAAACAATACAGGGGGTTGTGGCGACATATCCTAGCTGATCCCTTTAGGAAGTATGAATGTGTCAATGAGAGTTTTTATGCTTTGTCATAAAACCCCTCATTGAGGGGTTTTTGTAACAGTAGAAATAGGTCTGTATAGGAATTTGGGTAAATAACAGGTATAAAATTTATTGTAAATTAAAATATAGTATGTGTGAGTGCAACGTTTTCTAACGATTGAAACGACGCAGTAAGCAGTGAAGGGTATGCGTCAAGGTCAGTGGCGTTCATGAGAAATGGCAGCAATTTGGACAAAACAACCGACCGATCTATGTAAACATCATCTAAAAAATGCATACGTAATTGCTGCACCTTAAAAAACAAAGACGTCATCACCGAGAACAATAGAATTGATGACGCGACAATCCTTTCCACCTCAGAAATAAGCACCATATTGTCGCTCTCAATCGACTAACATCTTTCGTGCAAACTGCACGTTACCCAAATTGCAGGCCAGCAAGTCTTTAGAGTAACAACCGCGATGTAGCAAAAATGTGAAGTTAAATATGTTTTGAGAACCAAAAGTATAAAATGTAACGTAGAGACAGTGAGTGCAGTTAAAAAGGAGAAGCATTTAATAGTTCGGCCGAACAACAGCTGAAACATGAGTGACGACTGACTCGATCATCGATACAGCAAAGTAGGGAAGTAGACATTTTCAGACAATCTAAAATACAGACCCATATTAATTGAGCTCAATCAAAAGATTTAAAAATGTACCGTTTAAATTAGTATGTGTGGAGCATGTGTGAGTGTGTACAGGTACCTATGTAAATCACAAAGCATTGTTTTACGTTGTGTGATATAAATAACTTAATAATTTGAATCATTAAAACAGTAGTAATTATCGACATTCATTTCAAAATGTAACAAGTGTAAGTTGAAGTCAAAAATATATTACGTAAATGTATCATGCATAAAGGCTGAGGAGAGGAAGTGTAACGCAGCCATTTTGTATTTGGATTTGGTAAAAGGAGAATGACTCAATTTTGTTATGAAAATATGAAACATACAGCTAATTAATAAACACAAGTTTTTATCTAATGCAATCAGAGTCTATTATTTCTCTACAATCATTGTGTTTTCTTCGCTCGTTTATAGAACATTGGAATCCGTAAGTATAAATTTCCCATGTTGGTACCACACATCATGGCGGCTGAACTGGCCATAAATAAACATAGTAAACAAAGTGAGAAATGTTAACAAAAAAAGTAAGTAACAAAAGAAGATAGTTAACAAATGGCGCCCTTACAGTTGGACATTATATATATAAATTTTATATAAAATAGACCTGCATGAGGAAACAAAATGGTTGTTGAGAATGGGTATGTAATTAAGATACATAAATAATAAGGTTAGTTTATAACCATATGTCGTAGTGATAAAACATAATGAAATAGAATATCTTTCTGATAGTAAGTCTGTGTAATAAGTATATGTTATATATAGTAAGAATTGAAAAAGAAATATATACAAAATTTCTAGATGGCAGATAAAAAAGTAGATGTCAGCGTAACTGACAAAACATTTACGAGTGAGGTGGGTATTCATTCAACACCAGTCAGCCAAATCGGCGAGTCTAGTGCCACTGAATCTGTTGAGTTAAATACAATACAGGTAACACCCATCTGAACTCATCATGAAAACAAAAAAGAAGATAATAGTGACATAATAAATATGATGAAATTCCTTATGAAAGAGCAAAATAATAACTTAAAAGCCAAATTTGACGAAGTGAACAGTCGTTTTGATGTTAGTGATATTAAAATGAATGATAAATTTGAGATGCAAAATAATGAGATAAAGTTGATGAGAGGGGAGATAAACAGCAAAATTTTAATTTTAATAAACAAATGAATGAAACTCATGAACGTTGTGATCAGATAAAAGAACAGATAATAGAATCAGTCAGTCAGAAGTTTGATAAACAAAATGCAAGAGTAGATGACATAATTAATAACTTTAAAATGAATAAAGTAGATGATAATTATGAGATTAAAATGGAGGTAGAAGGTAGTAAGAGACTGATCAATTAAATGAAAATAAAGACGGTCAGTTAACATATAAAGACGATAAGGTAAGTGGTGTTGAGAATTACGATGATATAATTAAATATAGTGGTGATGAAATTTTAGAGGAAGTAGAATGTAATAATGGAATGTTAGTGTATGTTGATGAGTCAGAGAGAAAGTGGAGAGAGAGTATAGAGATAGAGGGATTTCGGAGGTTATTTTTTCCCCATGGTGTTGTAGGGGGTGAAGAAGGGTCTTCACGAGTATATTTGGTAGATGAAAGATCTACAAAATTTGTTTTTCAATTTTGGTGGTGTTCTGGTAGGACCAGGAGGTTTTTTTTATGATTTAGAACCCCCTGCATATATTGAGAGAGAAAGAGTGACTTGGGGTTATAATGAGGGATATTTTGAGAGAGAGAGAGAGAGAGAGAGAGAGAGAGAGAGAGAGAGAGAGAGTGAGAGAGAGAGAGAGAGAGAGTGAGAGAGAGAGAGGTATGGTGATAGGAAGATAGAGTTGTTTGAGGTTGGAGGAGTTATAGAGAATTAAGAGAGGAGTGAATAGAGAGAGAGAGTTGATAATTATAGTGAGTACTTACCTTATGTTGAAATGGATGTAGCAACAGTAGTTGATGATCATGTAACTTACCTGACTTTAACAGAAAATACTAAAGGAGAAATTATTTTACCCAATGTCGACAGGAATTTTGAAATAATAGTATGCATGAATATTTGTAGTCACTATATTGAGACAATTAAAAAGAGCAATGATGATGATTGTTATATTTATAATAATAAAAATGTGTCTGTAATTGTAAATGAATGGTGTAGTCATAAGATAAGGTTATTATTTGATGACAGAGGGTAGATATTGTGTTGTTCATGAACATTTAATTATTTTAGTTATGGTGATGACCTTGCTAACTTATGAAATGAGGTATGGTAAACAGAAAAATAAGGACAAAAAAATGTAAATAAATTTATAGTGAAATTAATTGTGCTTGTGTTGTGAAATGTATTTTATATAAACTATGTATGTAGGTAATAGGAATTGCTTTAGTAATACTTATAACATTTTTTTTTCTCTCAGACTTTGTAATAAATGAATTGTAATTGTTTTGGAGTAAGGTAATTAAAATAACTTGTGTTTTAAATAATTCATTGAATTAAAGGATTTGAGATTAATTAATTATTGTTGTACAGAAGAGATTCCTAATGAATAGTAAATAATTAAACATGTAATATGTTTGAATAATGAGTTATATTGTTATTAGTAGGTAAGTGATGAATTTTCTAAGGTAACTGTCAAAGATCATAGTAATGTAAAATGTTATAAAGATGGAGTTTGGGTAATGATGAGTATTAAATAAGGCATTTGAATCAGTCAAAGTTAACTCTATGGGTGTTAGATGAAATAAGAATTTTGGAATCAAAGTAAGTAATACAGAAACAGGGTAGTATTAGGGACACAGTAGTGGGAGTGTATATATGTAGAGAAAGTGAGTGATGTAAATGGAGATTAAATAGTTGATGGTGAAATTTTGTAGTGACGGTGAGGTGGTAAGGAGTGATCAACGTGCGTCGTTGGGCAGGTAATTGTGAAGGGCCGAAGAGTGTTTTTGCCGAGATTATGAAAAGGGCAAAAGGTTAAGAATGGAATTGCCAGGTTCGGGAACACACATCCTAGTTACAAAGAGGGTATTAGGTATTTTATTGTAAAAGGAGAATAAATTGGTATAAGTGGAGTAGATTAGTGTTGAAGATTGGTGTCACCCTATGCAAATCTGTTAGTGGTTGTTAGAAGGAAGAAAGGGAGTAACGTTACACATATTAATGGCTATTCAGTAAATCAAATCATTGTGAATGAATGAGATTCACCCAAACTATTTGATGATCAAAAAGTGAAATAAAAGAAAATTCATAATAGAAAGGTAATAATCAATGAAATGCGATGTAACATGAATGTTAATAAAAATTGAATTTTGTGGAGAATCTGATGATACAATAAATGTTAAATAAATAAAGGTTGAAAGGGAAAAGAGTTAAATATTATCGATTGGAATCGAAATTTTCATAATATTTTGGAGTGAAATAACAGAAGGGTACATCTATAAAGTAATTCTCATGTTCATATATGTATTAGAGGTATTAGGAGTTAAGGGAAAAACCAATGCTTATTAACGTAAACTGATATGCAGCTGAGGGGAAACAGATCAGTTAGGGATATGGTATGATACAAGGCCACTATTTGATTTTATTATTCGATGTTTCAGAATTTGGGTGATGCTGTGGCGGCGGTCCTGAGCTGGCCAGCGCGTGAGAGCAGGAACGTTAAGTGCCTGACTGGCCTTGCGGTGTTGGGACCTCGAAAGAGAAGTCCAGTAAGGTCATGCAGGTGCTGTCACAATCACTGGACCAAGGGGTAAGTTATCTATATTCTTTTTTATATAAACAATACAGGGGGTTGTGGCGACATATCCTAGCTGATCCCTTTAGGAAGTATGAATGTGTCAATGAGAGTTTTTATGCTTTGTCATAAAACCCCTCATTGAGGGGTTTTTGTAACAGTAGAAATAGGTCTTGTATAGGAATTTGGGTAAATAACAGTATAAAATTTATTGTAAATTTAAAATATAGTATGTGTGAGTGCAACGTTTTCTAACGATTGAAACGACGCAGTAAGCAGTGAAGGGTATGCGTCAAGGTCAGTGGCGTTCATGAAAATGGCAGCAATTTGGACAAAACAACCCGACCGATCCTATGTAAACATCATCTAAAAAATGCCATACGTAATTGCTGCACCTTAAAAAACAAAGACGTCATCACCGAGAACAATAGAATTGATGACGCGACAATCCTTTCCACCTCAGAAATAAGCACCATATTGTCGCTCTCAATCGACTAACATCTTTCGTGCAAACTGCACGTTACCCAAATTGCTGCGCAGCAAGTCTTTAGAGTAACAACCGCGATGTAGCAAAAATGTGAAGTAAATATGTTTTGAGAACCAAAAGTATAAAATGTAACGTAGAGACAGTGAGTGCAGTTAAAAGGAGAAGCATTTAATAGTTCGCCGAACAACAGCTGAAACATGAGTGACGACTGACTCGATCATCGATACAGCAAAGTAGGGAAGTAGACATTTTCACACAATCTAAAATACAGAACCATATTAATTGAGCTCAATCAAAAGATTTAAAAATGTACCGTTTAAATTAGTATGTGTGGGAGCATGTGTGAGTGTGTACAGGTACCTATGTAAATCGCAAAGCATTGTTTTACGTTGTGTGATATAAATAACTTAATAATTTGAATCATTAAAACAGTAGTAATTATCGACATTCATTTCAAAATGTAACAAGTGTAAGTTGAAGTCAGAAATATATTACGTAAATGTATCATGCATAAAGGCTGAGGAGAGGGAAGTGTAACGCAGCCATTTTGTATTTGGATTTGGTAAAAGGAGAATGACTCAATTTTGTTATGAAAATATGAAACATACAGCTAATTAATAAACACAAGTTTTTATCTAATGCAATCAGAGTCTATTATTTCTCTACAATCATTGTGTTTTCTTCGCTCGTTTATAGAACATTGGAATCCGAAGTATAAATTTCCCATGTTGGTACCACACATCATGCGGCTGAACTGGCCATAAATAAACATAGTAAACAAAGTGAGAAATGTTAACAAAAAAAGTAAGTAACAAAAGAAGATAGTTAACAAATGGCGCCCTTACAGTTGGACATTATATATATAAATTTTATATAAAATAGACCTGCATGAGGAAACAAAATGGTTGTTGAGAATGGTATGTAATTAAGATACATAAATAATAAGGGTTAGTTTATAACCATATGTCGTAGTGATAAAACATAATGAAATAGAATATCTTTCTGATAGTAAGTCTGTGTAATAAGTATATGTTATATATAGTAAGAATTGAAAAAGAAATATATACAAAATTTCTAGATGGCAGATAAAAAAGTAGATGTCAGCGTAACTGACAAAACATTTACGAGTGAGGTGGGTATTCATTCAACACCAGTCAGCCAAATCGGCGAGTCTAGTGCCACTGAATCTGTTGAGTTAAATACAATACAGGTAACACCCATCTGAACTCGTCATGAAAACAAAAAATAAGATAATAGTGACATAATAAATATGATGAAATTCCTTATGAAAGAGCAAAATAATAACTTAAAAGCCAAATTTGACGAAGTGAACAGTCGTTTTGATGTTAGTGATATTAAAATGAATGATAAATTTGAGATGCAAAATAATGAGATAAAGTTGATGAGAGGGGAGATAAAACAGCAAAATTTTAATTTTAATAAACAAATGAATGAAACTCATGAACGTTGTGATCAGATAAAAGAACAGATAATAGAATCAGTCAGTCAGAAGTTTGATAAACAAAATGCAAGAGTAGATGACATAATTAATAACTTTAAAATGAATAAAGTAGATGATAATTATGAGATTAAAATGGAGGTAGAAGGTAGTAAAGAGACTGATCAATTAAATGAAAATAAAGACGGTCAGTTAACATATAAAGACGATAAGGTAAGTGGTGTTGAGAATTACGATGATATAATTAAATATAGTGGTGATGAAATTTTAGAGGAAGTAGAATGTAATAATGGAATGTTAGTGTATGTTGATGAGTCAGAGAGAAAGTGGAGAGAGAGTATAGAGATAGAGGGATTTCGGAGGTTATTTTTTCCCCATGGTGTTGTAGGGGGTGAAGAAGGGTCTTCACGAGTATATTTGGTAGATGAAAGATCTACAAAATTGTTTTTCAATTTTGGTGGTGTTCCTGGTAGGACCAGGAGGTTTTTTTTATGATTTAGAACCCCCTGCATATATTGAGAGAGAAAGAGTGACTTGGGGTTATAATGAGGGATATTTTGAGAGAGAGAGAGAGAGAGAGAGAGAGAGAGAGAGAGAGAGAGAGAGAGAGAGAGAGAGAGAGAGAGTGAGAGAGAGAGAGAGGTATGGTGATAGGAAGATAGAGTTGTTTGAGGTTGGGAGGAGTTATAGAGAATTAAGAGAGAGAGTGAATAGAGAGAGAGAGTTGATAATTATAGTGAGTACTTACCTTATGTTGAAATGGATGTAGCAACAGTAGTTGATGATCATGTAACTTACCTGACTTTAACAGAAAATACTAAAGGAGAAATTATTATACCCAATGTCGACAGGAATTTTGAAATAATAGTATGCATGAATATTTGTAGTCACTATATTGAGACAATTAAAAAGAGCAATGATGATGATTGTTATATTTATAATAATAAAAATGTGTCTGTAATTGTAAATGAATGGTGTAGTCATAAGATAAGGTTATTATTTGATGACGGAGGGTAGATATTGTGTTGTTCATGAACATTTAATTATTTTAGTTTATGGTGATGACCTTGCTAACTTATGAAATGAGTTATGGTACACAGAAAAATAAGGACAAAAAATTGTAAATAAATTTATAGTGAAATTAATTGTGCTTGTGTTGTGAAATGTATTTTATATAAATTATGTATGTAGGTAATAGGAATTGCTTTAGTAATACTTATAACATTTTTTTTTCTCTCAGACTTTGTAATAGTTTGTAATAAATGAATTGTAATTGTTTTGGAGTAAGGTAATTAAAATAACTTGTGTTTTAAATAATTCATTGAATTAAAGGATTTGAGATTAATTAATTATTGTTGTACAGAAGAGATTCCCTAATGAATAGTAAATAATTAAACATGTAATATGTTTGAATAATGAGTTATATTGTTATTAGTAGGTAAGTGATGAATTTTCTAAGGTAACTGTCAAAGATCATAGTAATGTAAAATGTTATAAAGATGGAGTTTGGGTAATGATGAGTATTAAATAAGGCATTTGAATCAGTCAAAGTTAACTCTAATGGGTGTTAGATGAAATAAGAATTTTGGAATCAAAGTAAGTAATACAGAAACAGGGTAGTATTAGGGACACAGTAGTGGGAGTGTATATATGTAGAGAAAGTGAGTGATGTAAATGGAGATTAAATAGTTGATGGTGAAATTTTGTAGTGACGGTGAGGTGGTAAGGAGTGATCAACGTGCGTCGTTGGGCAGGTAATTGTGAAGGGCCGAAGAGTGTTTTTGCCGAGATTATGAAAAGGGCAAAAGGTTAAGAATGGAATTGCCAGGTTCGGGAACACACATCCTAGTTACAAAGAGGGTATTAGGTATTTTATTGTAAAAGGAGAATAAATTGGTATAAGTGGAGTAGATTAGTGTTGAAGATTGGTGTCACCCTATGCAAATCTGTTAGTGGTTGTTAGAAGGAAGAAAGGGAGTAACGTTACACATATTAATGGCTATTCAGTAAATCAAATCATTGTGAATGAATGAGATTCACCCAAACTATTTGATGATCAAAAAGTGAAATAAAAGAAAATTCATAATAGAAAGGTAATAATCAATGAAATGCGATGTAACATGAATGTTAATAAAAATTTGAATTTTGTGGAGAATCTGATGATACAATAAATGTTAAATAAATAAAGGTTGAAAGGGAAAAGAGTTAAATATTATCGATTGGAATCGAAATTTTCATAAATATTTTGGAGTGAAATAACAGAAGGGTACATCTATAAAGTAATTCTCATGTTCATATATGTATTAGAGGTATTAGGAGTTAAGGGAAAAACCAATGCTTATTAACGTAAACTGATATGCAGCTGAGGGGAAACAGATCAGTTAGGGATATGGTATGATACAAGGCCACTATTTGATTTTATTATTCGATGTTTCAGAATTTGGGTGATGCTGTGGCGGCGGTCCTGAGCTGGCCAGCGCGTGAGAGCAGGAACGTTAAGTGCCTGACTGGCCTTGCGGTGTTGGGACCTCGAAAGAGAAGTCCAGTAAGGTCATGCAGGTGCTGTCACAATCACTGGACCAAGGGGTAAGTTATCTATATTCTTTTTATATAAACAATACAGGGGGTTGTGGCGACATATCCTAGCTGATCCCTTTAGGAAGTATGAATGTGTCAATGAGAGTTTTTATGCTTTGTCATAAAACCCCTCATTGAGGGGTTTTTGTAACAGTAGAAATAGGTCTGTATAGGAATTTGGGTAAATAACAGGTATAAAATTTATTGTAAATTAAAATATAGTATGTGTGAGTGCAACGTTTTCTAACGATTGAAACGACGCAGTAAGCAGTGAAGGGTATGCGTCAAGGTCAGTGGCGTTCATGAGAAATGGCAGCAATTTGGACAAAACAACCGACCGATCCTATGTAAACATCATCTAAAAAATGCCATACGTAATTGCTGCACCTTAAAAAACAAAGACGTCATCACCGAGAACAATAGAATTGATGACGCGACAATCCTTTCCACCTCAGAAATAAGCACCATATTGTCGCTCTCAATCGACTAACATCTTTCGTGCAAACTGCACGTTACCCAAATTGCTGGCCAGCAAGTCTTTAGAGTAACAACCGCGATGTAGCAAAAATGTGAAGTTAAATATGTTTTGAGAACCAAAAGTATAAAATGTAACGTAGAGACAGTGAGTGCAGTTAAAAAGGAGAAGCATTTAATAGTTCGGCCGAACAACAGCTGAAACATGAGTGACGACTGACTCGATCATCGATACAGCAAAGTAGGGAAGTAGACATTTTCACACAATCTAAAATACAGACCCATATTAATTGAGCTCAATCAAAAGATTTAAAAATGTACCGTTTAAATTAGTATGTGTGGGAGCATGTGTGAGTGTGTACAGGTACCTATGTAAATCGCAAAGCATTGTTTTACGTTGTGTGATATAAATAACTTAATAATTTGAATCATTAAAACAGTAGTAATTATCGACATTCATTTCAAAATGTAACAAGTGTAAGTTGAAGTCAGAAATATATTACGTAAATGTATCATGCATAAAGGCTGAGGAGAGGAAGTGTAACGCAGCCATTTTGTATTTGGATTTGGTAAAAGGAGAATGACTCAATTTTGTTATGAAAATATGAAACATACAGCTAATTAATAAACACAAGTTTTTATCTAATGCAATCAGAGTCTATTATTTCTCTACAATCATTGTGTTTTCTTCGCTCGTTTATAGAACATTGGAATCCGTAAGTATAAATTTCCCATGTTGGTACCACACATCATGGCGGCTGAACTGGCCATAAATAAACATAGTAAACAAAGTGAGAAATGTTAACAAAAAAAGTAAGTAACAAAAGAAGATAGTTAACAAATGGCGCCCTTACAGTTGGACATTATATATATAAATTTTATATAAAATAGACCTGCATGAGGAAACAAAATGGTTGTTGAGAATGGGTATGTAATTAAGATACATAAATAATAAGGTTAGTTTATAACCATATGTCGTAGTGATAAAACATAATGAAATAGAATATCTTTCTGATAGTAAGTCTGTGTAATAAGTATATGTTATATATAGTAAGAATTGAAAAAGAAATATATACAAAATTTCTAGATGGCAGATAAAAAAGTAGATGTCAGCGTAACTGACAAAACATTTACGAGTGAGGTGGGTATTCATTCAACACCAGTCAGCCAAATCGGCGAGTCTAGTGCCACTGAATCTGTTGAGTTAAATACAATACAGGTAACACCCATCTGAACTCGTCATGAAAACAAAAAATAAGATAATAGTGACATAATAAATATGATGAAATTCCTTATGAAAGAGCAAAATAATAACTTAAAAGCCAAATTTGACGAAGTGAACAGTCGTTTTGATGTTAGTGATATTAAAATGAATGATAAATTTGAGATGCAAAATAATGAGATAAAGTTGATGAGAGGGGAGATAAAACAGCAAAATTTTAATTTTAATAAACAAATGAATGAAACTCATGAACGTTGTGATCAGATAAAAGAACAGATAATAGAATCAGTCAGTCAGAAGTTTGATAAACAAAATGCAAGAGTAGATGACATAATTAATAACTTTAAAATGAATAAAGTAGATGATAATTATGAGATTAAAATGGAGGTAGAAGGTAGTAAAGAGACTGATCAATTAAATGAAAATAAAGACGGTCAGTTAACATATAAAGACGATAAGGTAAGTGGTGTTGAGAATTACGATGATATAATTAAATATAGTGGTGATGAAATTTTAGAGGAAGTAGAATGTAATAATGGAATGTTAGTGTATGTTGATGAGTCAGAGAGAAAGTGGAGAGAGAGTATAGAGATAGAGGGATTTCGGAGGTTATTTTTTCCCCATGGTGTTGTAGGGGGTGAAGAAGGGTCTTCACGAGTATATTTGGTAGATGAAAGATCTACAAAATTGTTTTTCAATTTTGGTGGTGTTCCTGGTAGGACCAGGAGGTTTTTTTTATGATTTAGAACCCCCTGCATATATTGAGAGAGAAAGAGTGACTTGGGGTTATAATGAGGGATATTTTGAGAGAGAGAGAGAGAGAGAGAGAGAGAGAGAGAGAGAGAGAGAGAGAGAGAGAGAGAGAGAGAGTGAGAGAGAGAGAGAGGTATGGTGATAGGAAGATAGAGTTGTTTGAGGTTGGGAGGAGTTATAGAGAATTAAGAGAGAGAGTGAATAGAGAGAGAGAGTTGATAATTATAGTGAGTACTTACCTTATGTTGAAATGGATGTAGCAACAGTAGTTGATGATCATGTAACTTACCTGACTTTAACAGAAAATACTAAAGGAGAAATTATTATACCCAATGTCGACAGGAATTTTGAAATAATAGTATGCATGAATATTTGTAGTCACTATATTGAGACAATTAAAAAGAGCAATGATGATGATTGTTATATTTATAATAATAAAAATGTGTCTGTAATTGTAAATGAATGGTGTAGTCATAAGATAAGGTTATTATTTGATGACGGAGGGTAGATATTGTGTTGTTCATGAACATTTAATTATTTTAGTTTATGGTGATGACCTTGCTAACTTATGAAATGAGTTATGGTACACAGAAAAATAAGGACAAAAAATTGTAAATAAATTTATAGTGAAATTAATTGTGCTTGTGTTGTGAAATGTATTTTATATAAATTATGTATGTAGGTAATAGGAATTGCTTTAGTAATACTTATAACATTTTTTTTTCTCTCAGACTTTGTAATAGTTTGTAATAAATGAATTGTAATTGTTTTGGAGTAAGGTAATTAAAATAACTTGTGTTTTAAATAATTCATTGAATTAAAGGATTTGAGATTAATTAATTATTGTTGTACAGAAAAGATTCCCTAATGAATAGTAAATAATTAAACCTGTAATATGTTTGAATAATGAGTTATATTGTTATTAGTACGTAAGTGATGAATTTTCTAAGGTAACTGTCAAAGATCATAGTAATGTAAAATGTTATAAAGATGGAGTTTGGGTAATGATGAGTATTAAATAAGGCATTTGAATCAGTCAAAGTTAACTCTAATGGGTGTTAGATGAAATAAGAATTTTGGAATCAAAGTAAGTAATACAGAAACAGGGTAGTATTAGGGACACAGTAGTGGGAGTGTATATATGTAGAGAAAGTGAGTGATGTAAATGGAGATTAAATAGTTGATGGTGAAATTTTGTAGTGACGGTGAGGTGGTAAGGAGTGATCAACGTGCGTCGTTGGGCAGGTAATTGTGAAGGGCCGAAGAGTGTTTTTGCCGAGATTATGAAAAGGGCAAAAGGTTAAGAATGGAATTGCCAGGTTCGGGAACACACATCCTAGTTACAAAGAGGGTATTAGGTATTTTATTGTAAAAGGAGAATAAATTGGTATAAGTGGAGTAGATTAGTGTTGAAGATTGGTGTCACCCTATGCAAATCTGTTAGTGGTTGTTAGAAGGAAGAAAGGGAGTAACGTTACACATATTAATGGCTATTCAGTAAATCAAATCATTGTGAATGAATGAGATTCACCCAAACTATTTGATGATCAAAAAGTGAAATAAAAGAAAATTCATAATAGAAAGGTAATAATCAATGAAATGCGATGTAACATGAATGTTAATAATAAATTTGAATTTTGTGGAGAATCTGATGATACAATAAATGTTAAATAAATAAAGGTTGAAAGGGAAAAGAGTTAAATATTATCGATTGGAATCGAAATTTTCATAAATATTTTGGAGTGAAATAACAGAAGGGTACATCTATAAAGTAATTCTCATGTTCATATATGTATTAGAGGTATTAGGAGTTAAGGGAAAAACCAATGCTTATTAACGTAAACTGATATGCAGCTGAGGGGAAACAGATCAGTTAGGGATATGGTATGATACAAGGCCACTATTTGATTTTTTTATTCGATGTTTCAGAATTTGGGTGATGCTGTGGCGGCGGTCCTGAGCTGGCCAGCGCATGAGAGCAGGAACGTTAAGTGCCTGACTGGCCTTGCGGTGTTGGGACCTCGAAAGAGAAGTCCAGTAAGGTCATGCAGGTGCTGTCACAATCACTGGACCAAGGGGTAAGTTATCTATATTCTTTTTATATAAACAATACAGGGGGTTGTGGCGACATATCCTAGCTGATCCCTTTAGGAAGTATGAATGTGTCAATGAGAGTTTTTATGCTTTGTCATAAAACCCCTCATTGAGGGGGTTTTGTAACGGTAGAAATAGGTCTGTATAGGAATTTGGGTAAATAACAGGTATAAAATTTATTGTAAATTAAAATATAGTATGTGTGAGTGCAACGTTTTCTAACGATTGAAACGACGCAGTAAGCAGTGAAGGGTATGCGTCAAGGTCAGTGGCGTTCATGAGAAATGGCAGCAATTTGGACAAAACAACCGACCGATCCTATGTAAACATCATCTAAAAAATGCCATACGTAATTGCTGCACCTTAAAAAACAAAGACGTCATCACCGAGAACAATAGAATTGATGACGCGACAATCCTTTCCACCTCAGAAATAAGCACCATATTGTCGCTCTCAATCGACTAACATCTTTCGTGCAAACTGCACGTTACCCAAATTGCTGGCCAGCAAGTCTTTAGAGTAACAACCGCGATGTAGCAAAAATGTGAAGTTAAATATGTTTTGAGAACCAAAAGTATAAAATGTAACGTAGAGACAGTGAGTACAGTTAAAAAGGAGAAGCATTTAATAGTTCGGCCGAACAACAGCTGAAACATGAGTGACGACTGACTCGATCATCGATACACCAAAGTAGGGAAGTAGACATTTTCACACAATCTAAAATACAGACCCATATTAATTGAGCTCAATCAAAAGATTTAAAAATGTACCGTTTAAATTAGTATGTGTGGGAGCATGTGTGAGTGTGTACAGGTACCTATGTAAATCACAAAGCATTGTTTTACGTTGTGTGATATAAATAACTTAATAATTTGAATCATTAAAACAGTAGTAATTATCGACATTCATTTCAAAATGTAACAAGTGTAAGTTGAAGTCAAAAATATATTACGTAAATGTATCATGCATAAAGGCTGAGGAGAGGAAGTGTAACGCAGCCATTTTGTATTTGGATTTGGTAAAAGGAGAATGACTCAATTTTGTTATGAAAATATGAAACATACAGCTAATTAATAAACACAAGTTTTTATCTAATGCAATCAGAGTCTATTATTTCTCTACAATCATTGTGTTTTCTTCGCTCGTTTATAGAACATTGGAATCCGTAAGTATAAATTTCCCATGTTAGTACCACACATCATGGCGGCTGAACTGGCCATAAATAAACATAGTAAACAAAGTGAGAAATGTTAACAAAAAAAGTAAGTAACAAAAGAAGATAGTTAACAAATGGCGCCCTTACAGTTGGACATTATATATATAAATTTTATATAAAATAGACCTGCATGAGGAAACAAAATGGTTGTTGAGAATGGGTATGTAATTAAGATACATAAATAATAAGGTTAGTTTATAACCATATGTCGTAGTGATAAAACATAATGAAATAGAATATCTTTCTGATAGTAAGTCTGTGTAATAAGTATATGTTATATATAGTAAGAATTGAAAAAGAAATATATACAAAATTTCTAGATGGCAGGTAAAAAAGTAGATGTCAGCGTAACTGACAAAACATTTACGAGTGAGGTGGGTATTCATTCAACACCAGTCAGCCAAATCGGCGAGTCTAGTGCCACTGAATCTGTTGAGTTAAATACAATACAGGTAACACCCATCTGAACTCGTCATGAAAACAAAAAAGAAGATAATAGTGACATAATAAATATGATGAAATTCCTTATGAAAGAGCAAAATAATAACTTAAAAGCCAAATTTGACGAAGTGAACAGTCGTTTTGATGTTAGTGATATTAAAATGAATGATAAATTTGAGATGCAAAATAATGAGATAAAGTTGATGAGAGGGGAGATAAAACAGCAAAATTTTAATTTTAATAAACAAATGAATGAAACTCATGAACGTTGTGATCAGATAAAAGAACAGATAATAGAATCAGTCAGTCAGAAGTTTGATAAACAAAATGCAAGAGTAGATGACATAATTAATAACTTTAAAATGAATAAAGTAGATGATAATTATGAGATTAAAATGGAGGTAGAAGGTAGTAAAGAGACTGATCAATTAAATGAAAATAAAGACGGTCAGTTAACATATAAAGACGATAAGGTAAGTGGTGTTGAGAATTACAATGATATAATTAAAAATAGTGGTGATGAAATTTTAGAGGAAGTAGAATGTAATAATGGAATGCTAGTGTATGTTGATGAGTCAGAGAGAAAGTGGAGAGAGAGTATAGAGGTAGAGGGATTGCGGAAGTTATTTTTTCCCCGTGGTGTTGTTGGGGGGTGAAGAAGGGTCTTCACGAGTATATTTGGTAGATGAAAGATATACAAAATTGTTTTTCAATTTTGGTGGTGTTCCTGGTAGGACCAGGAGGTGTCTTTATGATTTAGAGCCATATAAATGCTCATATATTGAGAGAGAAAGAGTGACTTGGGGTTGTAATGAGGGATATTTTGAGAGAGAGAGAGAGAGAGAGAGACAGAGAGGTATGGTGATAGGAAGATAGAGTTGTTTGAGGTTGGGAGGAGTTATAGAGAATTAAGAGAGAGAGTGAATAGAGAGAGAGTTGATAATTATAGTGAGTACTTACCTTATGTTGAAATGGATGTAGCAACAGTAGTTGATGATCATGTAACTTACCTGACTTTAACAGAAAATACTAAAGGAGAAATTATTATACCCAATGTCGACAGGAATTTTGAAATAATAGTATGCATGAATATTTGTAGTCACTATATTGAGACAATTGAAAAGAGCAATGATGATGATTGTTATATTTATAATAATAAAAATGTGTCTGTAATTGTAAATGAATGGTGTAGTCATAAGATAAGGTTATTATTTGATGACGGAGGGTAGATATTGTGTTGTTCATGAACATTTAATTATTTTAGAATATGGTGATGACCTTGCTAACTTATGAAATGAGGTATGGTAAACAGAAAAATAAGGACAAAAAATTGTAAATAAATTTATAGTGAAATTAATTGTGCTTGTGTTGTGAAATGTATTTTATATAAACTATGTATGTAGGTAATAGGAATTGCTTTAGTAATACTTATAACATTTTTTTTTCTCTCAGACTTTGTAATAGTTTGTAATAAATGAATTGTAATTGTTTTGGAGTAAGGTAATTAAAATAACTTGTGTTTTAAATAATTCATTGAATTAAAGGTTTTGAGATTAATTAATTATTGTTGTACAGAAGAGATTCCCTAATGAATAGTAAATGATTAAACATGTAATATGTTTGAATATTGAGTTATATTGTTATTAGTAGGTAAGTGATGAATTTTCTAAGGTAACTGTCAAAGATCATAGTAATGTAAAATGTTATAAAGATGGAGTTTGGGTAATGATGAGTATTAAATAAGGCATTTGAATCAGTCAAAGTTAACTCTAATGGGTGTTAGATGAAATAAGAATTTTGGAATCAAAGTAAGTAATACAGAAACAGGGTAGTAGTAGGGACACAGTAGTGGGAGTGCATATATGTAGAGAAAGTGAGTGATGTAAATGGAGTTTAAATAGTTGATGGTGAAATTTTGTAGTGACGGTGAGGTGGTAAGGAGTGATCAACGTGCGTCGTTGGGCAGGTAATTGTGAAGGGTCGAAGAGTGTTTTTGCCGAGATTATGAAAAGGGCAAAAGGTTATGAATGGAATTGCCAGGTTCGGGAACACACATCCTAGTTACAAAGAGGGTATTAGGTATTTTATTGTAAAAGTAGAATAAATTGATATAAGTGGAGTAGATTAGTGTTGAAGATTGGTGTCACCCTACGAAAATCTGTTACTGGTTGTTAGAAGGAAGAAAGGGAGTAACGTTACACACATTAATGACTATTCAGTAAATCAAATCATTGTGAATGAATGAGATTCACCCAAACTAATTGATGATCAAAAAGTGAAATAAAAGAAAATTCATAATAGAAAGGTAATAATCAATGAAATGCGATGTAACATGAATGTTAAGAATAAATTTGAATTTTGTGGAGAATCTGATGATACAATAAAGGTTAAATAGATAAAGGTTGAAAGGGAAAAGAGTTGAATATTATCGATTGGAATCGAAATTTTTATAAATATTTTGGAGTGAAATAAGAGAAGGGTACATCTATAAGTAATTCTTATGTTCATATATGTATTAGAGGTATTAGGAGTTAAGGGAAAAACCAATGCTTATTAATATAAACCAATACGCAGCTAAGGGGAAACAGATCAGTTAGGGATATGGTATGATACAAGGCCACTATTTGATTTTTTTATTCGATGTTTCAGAATTTGGGTGATGCTGTGGCGGCGGTCCTGAGCTGGCCAGCGCGTCAGAGCAGGAACGTTAAGTGCCTGACTGGCTTTGCGGTGTTGGGATCTCGAAAGAGAAGTCTAGTAAGGTCATGCAGGTGCTGTCACAATAACTGTACCAAGGGGTAAGTTATCTATATTCTTTTTATATAAACAACACAGGAGGTTGTGGCGACATATCCTAGCTGATCCCTTTAGGAAGTATGAATGTGTCAATGAGAGTTTTTATGCTTTGTAATAAAACCCCTCATTGAGGGGATTTTGTAACAGTACAAATAGGTCTGTATAGGAATTTGGATAAATAACAGGTATAAATTTTATTGTAAATTAATATGTAGTATGTGTGATTGTAACGTTTTCTAATGAGTGAAACAACGCAGTAAGGAGTGAAGGGTTTGCATCAAGGTCAGTGGCGTACGTGAGAAATGGCAGCGATTTGGACAAAACAACCGACCGATCCTATGTAAACATCATCTAAAAAATGCCATGCGTAATTGCTGCACTTTAAAAAACAAAGACATCATCACCGAGAACAATAGAATTGATGACGCGACAACCCTTTCCATCTCAGAAATAAGCGCCATATTGTCGCTCTCAGTCGACTAACATCTTTCGTGCGAACTGCATGTTACCCAAATTGCTGGCCAGCAAGTCTTTAGAGTAACAACAGCAATGTAGCAAAAATGAGAAGTTAAATTTGTTTTGAGAACCAAAAGTATAAAATGTAACGTAGAGACAGTGAGTGCAGTTAAAAAGGAGAAGCATTTAATAGTTCGGCCGAACAATAGCTGAAACATGAGTGACGCCTGACTTGATCATCGATACAGCAAAGCAGGGAAGTAGACATTTTCACACAATCTAAAATACAGACCCATATTAATTGAGCTCAATCAAAAGATTTAAAAATGTACCGTTTAAATTAGTATGTGTGGGAGCATGTGTGAGTGTGTACAGGTACCTATATAAATCACAAAGCATTGGTTTACGTTGTGTGATATAAATAACTTAATAATTTGAATCATTAAAACAGTAGTAATTGTCAACATTCATTTCAAAATGTAACAAGAGTAAGTTGAAGTCAAAAATATATTACGTAAATGTATCATGCATAAAGGCTGAGGAGAGGAAGTGTAACGCAGCCATTTTGTATTTGGATTTGGTAAAAGGAGAATGACTCCATTTTGTTATGAAAATATGAAACATACAGCTAATTAATAAACACAAGTTTTTATCTAATGCAATCAGAGTCTATTATTTCTCTACAATCATTGTTTTCTTCACTCGTTTATAGAACCCTGGAACCCGTAACTATAATTTCCCATGTTGGTACCACACAACATGGCGGCTGAACTGGCCATAAATAAACATAATAAACAAAGTGAGAAATGTTAACAAAAAAAGTAAGTAACAAAAGAAGATAGTTAACAACCCAATAGATATGGTAAGTGAGAGGACAAAACCATATACCAACAAGATATTGTAGGTAACATGAATAAACACACAAAAATTGATAAGCGAGGAAGAGTTAACAAATCTACTCTACAATGTGCCAATATGTGTACCAAGAGATAATGAAACAAAGAAAGCAAGGGGTCTGCACAGTTAAGAAACAGTAAAGACCCACAGACATGGACAAACTATTACTAAAGACTTGACCATGACTAAAACTGTTTATTGTAAAGTGAAAATATAATTAATAAACAACAAAAACAATGAAATAAGATATTGGAATATAAGAATGAGATAGTTGTCATAGCAATAACAGAGTACCATGCCTGCTTTTAATACAGTAAACCCAATTAAGATATATAAAAGAAAACCTGGTAATCACCAGTAAACATGTAAAAATAGGGTGAAAAAACAATAAATAATGGTTAACAAGAACAGAAGTAAAATAATAACCTTAAAACATTGAGATCAAGGGATAAATGCATAGACCATTGTTGTCAGACAAGGGGGTCCCAAATAACCTCAATTATGGTACAAATTCACTTGTAATTAGAATAATCTAAGAGTAAAACATTGTAAAACTAGTTTAGGTTATGTAATAATGAAAATAGACATTATAAAGACAAACCTAGTGCTATGATTTAGTAATTAAAAGTTACATGTGTGGTGTTTAATGTAATTACACAGACTGAAATGGACAGAAAGATGTACCCATTAAACACACTCAGAATCCCCACAATATTGTAAACCAGAGAAGGACAGTGACACAAATGTGTACTCCAATATGTAATACTACTATTATAGTATGAAATAATGATAATGAACTATCAATTAAACCATAATTATGAAAAATTAAGGTAACTGTCTAACTACACTAGATGCAAGAAGTATTAGTGAATTATTCACAATCTCACATATAATAATGGGAGGCTAACCATTATAAAACACTCTTTAGACTATAAAGACCATTTGTACAAAAAAGAACCACTTAAAATTGAGTATATCATTAACCATGGACCGAATCATAATGACACATGGCATACTAAAACTACGGTATGAATAACTAATAAAACTAAAAACAAGAAATTAAATACATTTGAAGAAAAGCTGAGATATCCAGAAGTTGTAATGGACATCTCAGAATGACTATATCACAGTAAAAAATGGACACAGCTAATTATTTAAATAAAAAAGAGTGAATCAAATTAACTATGCTCTAGGCCAAAGAAAGTATAGACCAAATATTGTAATTTTATTAATTTTAGACAATTACTGTAGTAGAGATTATCATAAAAGGACTTGGGAAGAAACATATGGATGAAATGTAATCACCATTTGTTCAATTTCCATAATTAAATATGTAAAATCATAAGAAATATGTCATAGTCGTAAGTGAAAAATATTAACTTTTTAATTAAAGCACCAACATATGTCTTGTGAGGACTTGTTTTAACGAGCAAATCAATTGTAATAACACGGTGTGGCTATATCAAGTATTACTAGTAACGCAAGGACGTTAAACCAATTTAAAACATATTCTATTTATTTTGGGCCAAAAGATAGCGTCATGACGCTACTCTCCACACCAAAATCATTAACAATTTTATACAAATTAATTATTTTCACTGAGGGAGTGACCTCGCTCTAAGAAACGGCAGCAATCTCTAAGCCAATGAAATCGATCAAAATCAACAGGGGGTATGTAATCGCAAAATTGGAACAGCAGAGAGAAGCAAATTTCTTCACACTTCATATCTGGCGAGCGAAGCAGTACGACGGCCATTTCTGTGTGCGATTAAGTCGAATTCAGAATCGAATCAGCTGTTCGGGTATAAATGTAAATATTTGGTCAACATAACCAAAAAATTTTTAAGTGTCGAGTTTAATTCATAAATTCACTGCAATAGTTACACAACATTGCAGAAGGTGCAGTAGGTTGCAATAAAGTGAATTACAGGAAGTATAGTGTTTTATTATACTTATCGAATTTTAACTTGGAAAAAGAAATTTTTATGATTTTGACATTGAGTCATGGAAGCAACCATGAAATCTCATAGTTTTTAAACGTGAATAAATAAATTGACTGGCATTAATTCACGAACGTTTATGAACATTATTTGAATTTTTATAGAAAAATAAATATTTTTCTATCTACATTATGAAGGTTAACCAACTTAGTGAGATAGACGATGAGTTAATATGAACTCGAGTAGAGGTTATCTAACCTTATGATTATTATTGTTCCAATTCATAAATCATTGAATATTTTAACCAAATCTAATTGAGCAATATACTGTAATTGTTTACCTGACAAGAGTTCAGCATTCAATGGACATGATAATTTGTAACAAACATTAGATGAACTTATAATTCCAATTATTTATGTATTTTGTTATGTATAGGTTAAGGAGTTACATTATATTAAAACAGATAATACTTTGTATCAACTCAGCATGCCAAAAGTAACCTTAATGTTGACGATAGTTGAATTTATAATTCTATGTTAATAATTTAAAAACTTTTAATGTCGTTTTGTTTATACAAATCAGTTCCAACTACACAGTTTAGACAGTAGTGCAGATATTTTCTGTTATGTGTCTTGCAGTCTCAAAGGAACCACGAAAAAATTGTAGAACTAATGAACAAAGTTTCAATGTTATACTTTAAATTTCTTTTAAACAAAAATAGTTTCACTACCCTGAGAGTAAGAGTTAATAAGAAATAATGTCAGTGATTAATGAGGCAAACAGCCAGTTATAAATATCAACTAAGAAATTCCAATTTATTAAAATATGTTAATAAATCAAATTGTGTAACAGAAAAAAGAGTTGACAACTTTCATTTAATAGACGATACTGATACGTGTTAGGTAACCATTAGTACTTCCACAGGTGGCACCATTTAACTCTGATATATTAAAATCGAGTTATCTATTCGCTTGTTAACGTGTTTGTTAATGAACTAGACCTTCAAACTCAGTAAGTACAGGGTGAGTACATAACTTGTGTTTATTTCAGCAATAATTGAACCTACGGCGAGTTACACCTATCCACATGCACCTGCAAGGGAGTCAACCTGACTAATTCATATCTGAGCTTCAATTTAAACGAACCACTCAGTGCAAAGAAGAGCTATTAAATAATTCGTCATCAAACTTTTTTATTAAACATTATTAACCACATTTAAATCTACAATACGATATAATAAATTTCTAACAAATTAAAAGAAATATAAACGGGAAGAACTCATAATATAACAAATTGGCAACACAACTTGGGGCTTTTACATGAACGAAAAAAGAAGATAGTTACAATATATATATATATATATATATATATATATATATATATATAAATATAGCAACATTACAACATTGCAAAAGTTGCATAATATTATATTGTATGTATACAAATTTTTGTACGTAAATTTAGGCATCTCGTGCCTCACGTCCAGGGCGACAAATTTATATAACTTGACAATTTGGCAAATTTAATTTAATTTAAATTTGTGGAGTCCCTCGATCTTGGAGCACCAAATTTAAACAACGTTACATATACATAAATAGGTGTGAACGGTCTCACGTTCAAGATTGACAAATTCTTTAAACATATAACATTTAAGTAGGGGGTCAGGTGTATCTGCAATAAGAACTCTACGGAACTTGAAACAGTAATTAAAATTTATTTGATACTATAAAAAAATATGTGCACATGGCACTAACTTCGATTTAAAAAACATTAGTTATTATTTGTTATAATGCCGTAAGGCTTAAGATATATACATCCTTACTAACTAAACATTCTATGCTACTAAATAGTATATAAAAGAAAAATCTCATTTTTAGACTACTCAGTCTATTAATATGTTTCAAAATCAATTTTTAAATCTTTTTTCTATATATGGTACGTACTCAAAAGATTAGTAGTTATTACTTCTCAGTACTGTTTTCTCAAATACTAATTGTTTTTATTTATATTCTTTGTAATCATTTTATATCATATTAATTTGAGCTCTTGTTATGTTAATCGTATTTCTAAAACATCTATGATTTTTAACTCTACTATACAAGAAATATTACTCTTATTTTTAAATAAAATATTAATGTCTTTAACTGTCTTTGTATACTGTGTATGATTAATATATGAATAAGTTGTCTATCACCTTATTGTCGTCAATCATACTCGATCATTTTTGTTCCATCGGTGTTCATCTTCGTCTCGCCTCCAGCGTCGGCTGTCTCTCTTCTCCTCTTGTCCAGCGTCGGCTGTCTCTCACTCTCTCGTCTTCTTCTCTTGTCCAGCGTCGTATCGCTATAGAACTTCTTCTCTTGTCCAGCGTCGTATCGCTATGGAACTTCTTCTCTTGTCCAGCGTCGTATCGCTATGGAACTTCTTCTCTTGTCCAGCGTCGTATCGCTATGGAACTTCTTCAGTAGTGCTGTTATTAATTACAATGTTTGTCTTATAGCTTGGTTACGTATTTGTACATAACTGGCAATTTAAACTGTTTATAAAAATATTAATAAATATGCCGTGCTGACGGGCATAAGCTCCCGCTGCATCGTGGATGATTCAAGAAAGAGAACCACTAAAGCTTGCGTGTCCTATTTATACCCATGTCTTGGTCGACACCCTTCAGTGATACAAAATCGACATGTTTGAAACTGTCTTTGGCGTCAGTTCCCCCACTCTTTGTCAAATTCACTATTTTTTATATTTCTGCGAATTGCAGAGTCCTGTAAGTATTTTTTTATACTTATCTTATAACTAATTTTACAACACATGTTCATTGTAATTTTGGACATTGCAACTTAACCCTTTTGATTTGTACACAGTTATTTCACTATTGCACTTGTACGGCGTGTCACTTTCGCGTGGTTTTCGCACACAGTATTTATTAAATTTATTTACATTTTATGGTGCTTTTGGATTTTAATTCTTAATTCTAGTTTATGAATAATTACGGAAAAACTGTCATTATGCAATTATTCATACTGGGGTGGCAAACTTGCCTGCAGAGACCTGCGTTCACACACACTAGCAAAATACTGGTGTACACACTTTCAGTTACATTTGTGTGTGTGTGTGTGCACGTTGATTCAGGTCGAAACACCTGTTCATATTTTTGTCTGAGTCAAGCTTGCAATCCATAACATGCTTATTTCTAATATATTATTAATTATTTACAGTTTATTAAGTAAATTTAAATTTTTATATTTCATGCTCAGTACATCACTTATTTGTACTGTCGCATTATTCCTCTGCTTGGTAACAAAAAAAAATTTTAATAAATTTATTTATTATACATTTTTTTTTCTATTTATTTATTATTATTATTTGCAAAAAAAAAATATAACAAATAATAAAGAATAATATTCGTCATTTCACCCTTAATAGGAGTGTATACAAATGTCTTACCTCCCCTCTTTCGTACGTTCACTGCTCTCGACCTTGAATTAGGGTGGCTTTACAAACAGCTGATTTGACTGGTTTCAATGACCTCTGTTTTATGTGTAGAACTTCTTAAATGACGTTGCATGGAATTTACCAATTTCTTTCTTCTGTATCTCATCATATAAATGAAAGTGTTCTGTCCCACTCGCTGTCTTAACGTATAAGGTCCATTATAAAGTCTGAAGAATTTCTTCGCCGTATTATCACTCCTTTTTCCCACTGGATTTGCTTTGAGTAGTATACTTTCTCCCACGTTGAATTGTTGTAACTTGTGAGTTAGGCTAAATCTCTCTATTCTCTTGTTACCTCTCTCTCTTATTCGTTGCTTTGCGTATTCAATTTTCACACTTATTGGTACAGGTACATTTTGGTTATTAGGTTTGTTTAGATATTTAGTCCAAAATCTGGTTGGCTTCTTATCTTCTTCTAATTCCATTGGAGTGTATCCTGTTGCTTCACTATAATTTTCGTTAATGGCTTTTTCAATAAATGGTAAATATTCTGCCCATTTATTGTGTTGATTATGGCAATATATTCGTAAATATTTACCTAATTCTTTGTTAACTCTCTCAGCAAGGTTTCCTTGAGGATGTCTTATGGATGTGAGTACTGGTTGTATTCCATTTTCCCTTAACGTCCTCTCCCATTTTTCACTTTGGAATTGCACATCTTGATCACTGAGTATCTTCTTCATTTTTCCATATAACGGAATATATTTTTTGCAGTAGTATCTTTAGAACAACTTTGGTTGTGGGTCGCATAATTGGGTACAGTCGGACTGCCTTGGAAAACACATCGATACATACCAATATGTGCTTCACACCTCGACTTGATCGTGGTAATGGTCCCAGAAAATCCACTGCAATTAGCTCTCCTTTGTTTTCCTTCTGTATACTCTGCATTCCTACATATGTGTGTAAATTCGGTCCTTAATTTTACATTAACTTACTCATACATTCTTACCTTCGCTTCTAAACTTCCTTAGCTCTTTTCTTAACATGACATTACTTTATCTAATACATTACTTATACACTACATTAACATTCATTACCTTTTATTACCTTTCTTTAACATTACCTTTCTGATCGCTACCACTTTCTTGAAATACACTTCCGTAACAGAATACTTTTTTAGCTCGTAGTGCGTCGCATGATCGGTTACAGAGGAACTGTCTTGGAAAACAACGATATTTTTCTCGAAGTCCTTAATCCTAAGTAGTCTCTGCCCTTATGACTTTTCACTCTCGCTTTCTTCTGTGTCCTTGTATCTTCGATAAGTGTTCGCTTGATCAGCCGTTCTAATAATTATGGCAATTATTGCTCATCTTAATCATTTCTTCATATTTATAACATATCAATAACATCTTTTACCATTACTTTCTTAAATATTTCTCTACGATAGCATTCCTTACCTTCAATAATACATTTCTTAATTAACCCTTTCAAATAATATTCCTTATAATATTTCTTAATTATACTCTCTTATATTATTACACATATTATTTCTCATTTAAAAATTATTATTCATTCCATTCGGGTATTGAGTTCAGTGTGTAGTTAGAACTTACACCCCTCTTTATAACAATTGCATTGTCCATAGTCTACCGGACGTATATTGTTCCTTTGTAGCGTAGTCGCCGCGTTTACTATTATTCTCACCCTCGTATAAACAACGTCTGCGTTCCATTGTATTAATCCCTTGTTTGTGTGCGTACTCACCTTGTGAACGTTTGTTTGGATCGTAGAAGTCACCTGTTCATTGAGCAATGTTTTCATCTTGCCTCTCGGCCACACAAAATCTACCCTCTTTCTCTTGTTACAAATGCTTCGCTCTTTCTCACTTCTCTCGTCCCTAGTTTGGTTGAGTGAACTTACCTGACCAGTTGTCGACGGTTTTTTCATACGTCGTTTACAATAACCTCTGTAGTTTTCATACTTACAGTTATAATTATCGTTATTATAATTATTGTGCGTATATCTAACATCATATTTACCACAATTTTGCGTAGTGTTTCGTCTAGATAACTTACTACGTTTCTTGTTAGGCCTACAGTGATATTTATCTCCGTAAGTGTGGTGTTTTATGTGTTTCAAATGTGTCATCTTGTGTGATTTACTATTGTGTGTGTGCCTCACACTTGGAATATCGCTATTAATAAGGTATGTTTTATTAACCTTTATTTGCTTCTCCTCCTTAATGTTAATTATTTTTTTATAATTATCATTAGTAATTACACATGTATTTTTAACTACTATGGTTTGTTCACCTTCTACTGATGCTATCTGCATATTTGTGTCTCTAATTTTCTCTTTTGCTATCCTTTCTTCTCTTAATTCTTCGGTCAGTTTTGTAAAAAATTCTGTTAACGCTTCTATTTGAGTTCTAATATTATTTTCTTTTACTTTTTCTGTTTGTTTGTTCTCTACTTCACCAAATACAGCTTGCATCATGGCTTCAAGTGGTTCTCCCATCCTCAAACTTCCCGATATTGCCATGGTGAATAATTATTAAAATTAAAATATTTATTTAATAGTAATTCTTTAAAAATTATTATTGATAACCGTTCCCTACTTATTTATTTATTTCTGTATTTTTATTAATAGTTATTATTAATATTCATTACAGTTACACCTGTTACATAGACAACAATATTATTTGTGGTGGGCGCCAGCTGTGTGATTACACAACAATTAACATTACATTCAGTTACTGTTTACTACAAATAATAATTACATATTATACATTTTTCATTTAACACTCTTTATATATTTTAGAGCAACCATTTAGCTACATAAAAAAATTTTAATAGTCAAATGATGGGTATCAGGTCATACATTCATGATCTACAATTTATGTCACAAATTTTTGTACATAAATTTAGGCATGTTGGGCCCCACGTGCAGGGCGACATTTTATGCAACATTACATATACTTGAATTGAAACAAATTTAAATGTATTTTAATTTGTATAGCCCCACGTTCTTTGGGAGCCAATTTTATGCAACATTACAACATTGCAAATGTTGCATAATATTATATTGTATGTATACAAATTTTTGTACGTAAATTTAGGCATCTCGTGCCTCACGTCCAGGGCGACAAATTTATATAACGTGACAATTTGGCAAATTTAATTTAATTTAAATTTGTGGAGTCCCTCGATCTTGGAGCACCAAATTTAAACAATGTTACATATACATAAATAGGTGTGAACGGTCTCATGTTCAAGATTGACAAATTCTTTAAACATATAACATTTAAGTAGGGGGTCAGGTGTATCTGCAATAAGAACTCTACGGAACTTGAAACAGTAATTAAAATTTATTTGATACTATAAAAAAATATGTGCACATGGCACTGACTTCGATTTAAAAAACATTAGTTATTATTTGTTATAATGCTGTAAGGCTTAAGATATATACATCCTTACTAACTAAACATTCTATGCTACTAAATAGTATATAAAAGAAAAATCTCATTTTTAGACTACTCAGTCTATTAATATGTTTCAAAATCAATTTTTAAATCTTTTTTCTATATATGGTACGTACTCAAAAGATTAGTAGTTATTACTTCTCAGTACTGTTTTCTCAAATACTAATTGTTTTTATTTATATTCTTTGTAATCATTTTATATCATATTAATTTGAGCTCTTGTTACGTTAATCGTATTTCTAAAACATCTATGATTTTTAACTCTACTGTACAAGAAATATTACTCTTATTTTTAAATAAAATATTAATGTCTTTAACTGTCTTTGTATACTGTGTATGATTAAGATATGAATAAGTTGTCTATCACCTTATTGTCATCAATCATACTCGATCATTTTTGTTCCATTGGTGTTCATCTTCGTCTCGCCTCCAGCGTCGGCTGTCTCTCTTCTCCTCTTGTCCAGCGTCGGCTGTCTCTCACTCTCTCGTCTTCTTCTCTTGTCCAGCGTCGTATCGCTATAGAACTTCTTCTCTTGTCCAGCATCGTATCGCTATGGAACTTCTTCTCTTGTCCAGCGTCGTATCGCTATGGAACTTCTTCTCTTGTCCAGCGTCGTATCGCTATGGAACTTCTTCAGTAGTGCTGTTATTAATTACAATGTTTGTCTTATAGCTTGGTTACGTATTTGTATATAACTGGCAATTTAAACTGTTTATAAAAATATTAATAAATATGCCGTGCTGACGGGCATAAGCTCCCGCTGCATCGTGGATGATTCAAGAAAGAGAACCACTGAAGCTTGCGTGTCCTATTTATACCCATATCTTGGTCGACACCCTTCAGTGATACAAAATCGACATGTTAGAAACTGTCTTTGGCGTCAGTTCCCCCACTCTTTGTCAAATTCACTATTTTTTATATTTCTGCGAATTGCAGAGTCCTGTAAGTATTTTTTTATACTTATCTTATAACTAATTTTACAACACATGTTCATTGTAATTTTGGACATTGCAACTTAACCCTTTTGATTTGTACACAGTTATTTCACTATTGCACTTGTACGGCGTGTCACTTTCGCGTGGTTTTCGCACACAGTATTTATTAAATTTATTTACATTTTATGGTGCTTTTGGATTTTAATTCTTAATTCTAGTTTATGAATAATTATGGAAAAACCGTCATTGTGCAATTATTCATACTGGGGTGGCAAACTTGCCTGCAGAGACCTGCGTTCACACACACTAGCAAAATACTGGTGTACACACTTTCAGTTACATTTGTGTGTGTGTGCATGTTGATTCAGGTCGAAACACCTGTTCATATTTTTGTCTGAGTCAAGCTTGCAATCCATAACATGCTTATTTCTAATATATTATTAATTATTTACAGTTTATTAAGTAAATTTAAATTTTTATATTTCATGCTCAGTACATCACTTATTTGTACTGTCACAATATATATATATATATATATATTTATATATTGGCAACAGTACAATTATGTTGAGTACTGTGGATTGCATTGAGTATTTTAAATAAGCAATTAGAAGATATAAATAACGCATTTGAATAATAATAATCATCCAGACTGCAATATAAATTGTAATCTAAACACCCGACTTGCATGTTAGGATAGGGAGCAAAGCAGCTGCTCTCTGCATGTGTGTACACAAGTTAGTGTATATGGTTCATTCATGAAAGGCGCCACCCTTTCGATAACGATATAAATCAATTGTATTTAATTAATTTACTAGGCTTGTGTGCATAGTAGCGAAAAACTGAAGACACCAAAATGTGTTAAAATAACACAAACACATAGATTAAAAATAGTGCTAAACGAACAAAAAGTGAAATGATAAGAAGTTAAAATTTAATAGTAATTAGAGTAATTAAGACAAAGAGAAATGGTTTTGTGCATGATGAACGCCTAAAAATTACCGATCGAAAGAATATCGTATAATGTGTCAAAGACTTCGCAATTCATGAAGACGAGCAAATGAAGTGTCATTAGAAAGCGGGATTAAAAGTGACGCGCTTGACAATTGCGAACAGGCAGAATATTGTCGAGACATGATTTTGGTGCCTTGGGTATAAATACGAGGACACGCAATCATCGCTTTCTTACTTATCTGACCATCATAGCAGCCGGAGGTGCTGTCCAAGGACTACAACTTTTTTTGGTTCAATCATCAGGACTGCCGGAGGCTATGTCCAACTAGTAGAATGTCTAGAGTTGATCGACAGCCAGAGCAGCCAATGCAGCAGAGTACGAGCAGCTAATGCAGCAGAGTACGAGCAGCCAATGTAGCAGAGTACGGGCATCCAATGAAGCAGAATACGAGAATCCAGTGACGAGGGACTCCAAGACTCCAAGACTACCCAACTCCAGGACTTCTACGTCAATAAGGGTCATTCGTATCCAGCACAAAGAGGACACACTTCAGATGCACCACACAAATAACAAGATGACAAATAACCATGTATTCATAAGAAACTGAGACTAAACCAAAAGACTTTAAATATCAAAGAAAATTGAAAAAGAATAGACAATTAGATTCTAAGATGATTCAAATAACGGTATAATTGTAAATGTGTTGTGTTTGTACATTAAGTACCATAATATGAGCAGACTGTTAAACAATAAAAATTAGCAGTAACTGTAAATTCAAAATCTATAATTATTAATAGTAAATGTCAACCTCGTTAGAGGAAGTAACAGTAAATAACGCAGATGCAGTTATGAAGAGAATTTAGTAGTTATAAAGAAAAAAAAAAGAATTAGATAATTAAAATATTAAATAAAATAATAATTGAGCTAGCTGAGAGCAGTAGAAAAATTAATAATAATGTATTAGATTAAAACAAATATAATATGTTTGTGTGTAAGGTAGTATTAAGAATTATGCATAATAAGCACATAAAAATTATTATAATTTGGAATCATAAGATAGATAAGAGAATTATTTGTAATATAAAAGTGCAAATTGCACGTAATAAGCAAGTAAAAATAATAATGAGTTTAAAACCGAAAACCAAATAAGAAATTGTTAATACAAAATTACATGAATTTTAATAAAAAAACTTTCTAGTGTTATTTATTATGATTACACGCTCATTAAAATATAACATTAGAACATTAAGAGAGGTTCTTACCGTTATATAAAATGTCGCCCAGCGTGGGGCCTTGAACATAATCATTTAACGATTTAGAAAATTGTTTGTTAAATGAATGCTCTAAAGAAAAATGTGTTAAAACCAAAGATATATTGAAAGGAATAACTAGTGGTATAGTAAATGTTATTTCGAATTGTTGTGTAGTATAAAAGCACAACTGGCACTCAACAGGTAATAAATTTGTAAATGAAGTGTAATCGTAATATTAATATAATAATATATCAATAATAATAATTAAAGTAATAAATAAAGCGTAGCATAACCGGGTATCACCAATAATAATTATTTTAAAATATAATATAATAAATACGAATAATTTAACATAGCAGCACCAGGAGGTTTTGATATGGAAGCACTTCAAAATATGATGCGTGCCTGGGTAGACGAAGTAAGTATAAAACAAAAAGAAGATAATAGAAAACAAATTGAAGAATTAAATCAGAATATGAATAAACAAACGAAAGTTTAAATGATAAATTAGAAAGTATCAATGATAAACTAAATAAACAAACAGAGGATTTAAATAATACACTAAGCGAATTAAAACAAGAAATCACAGATAGTACGATGCAGTTAACTGACAAAATTAGCGACACAGATACGCTCATAAGTGAATTAGACAATAAGTTTAGGAAAGCCCTGCATTAACACTCTGTTAGGTTAGAGAATAAGCATAAAGAATTACGTATAGAATGGAGGAAAGATTTAACAGACATTCATAAACAAATAAATGACGAGGTAAATGAACAAATGAATGTGATAAAGCATGAACAAGACAGTAAAATACAGGATGTTCATGATCTGCTACAAGTGACCACTAATAAAACAAATGAAATAGAATCGCGCACACTTGTAATAGTGAACAAGATAGAAGAAACTTCCAAGACTGCGAAAGATTGTTCTGGAGAGGTGTCCAATATAAAAGATCACGTGAAGAGTGAAATGGATCAACTTCGGGAGGAATTACGGAAACGTCCAGCACCGATGATGATGTATCCAGCACCCGTAGAAGATAGAATCAAGCTAACTTTTGCAGGTAATAAATGGGAGAGCAGTATGGAGTTTTTGGTCAACTGCGAGAAGGAAATGGAAAGGATTGGTAGTGCCATTAGTGATAACGATAAAATAGCCTTTGTTTATTGTCGGAAATGGAAAGGATTGGTAGTGCCATTAGTGATAACGATAAAATAGCCTTTGTTTATTGTCACCGGTGACCCGGTGTCACCGGGTTGTGGCTGTGACACCAAAAATTATTATGTTAGGTTAATATGAAAACTGAAATTATACATGGAAACCAATACGTGTATAATGTAAAACTATATTTTTTTCTAAAACCACGAAAAACCCAACACGAAGTAAGGCAGGAGTGGCCCAAGGGTCAACCCCTTGCCTATTATTATAGGCCTACATGTCACTTTTTTGTGGCAGAACTCGTTTTTTGGGTAAAATTCATTTTTCGACAAGTACTCGTTTTGTGACTAACAAAAAACAAACATCCATTATGTACAATTTGTAGAGCATATGTTGTCATTCCTTAATACAGTGTTTTTTGTTTTTTCATTAACCATAAATATTTGTATTTTTCATTTTGTATTGCTGTTGTTTTTTCCAATTTGTAAACTTAAAAACGTTAGGTTCTTTATTTTAAGTGTTACTCTGTTATATGTATTGTATTACACGTTTAATGTTATGTTTTCTCAACCACAGCTTTTATTTATTTTAGCAGTAAACTAAAAACCCAAAACCATTATTATCTAACTACCAAATGAAAACAACACGTATTTTTGTTTTACATTAAGAAATAGGGCAATTTATAATTAGTACACTTCTTCTTTTCCACACCGTAATATATCAATACAATCGCATATTAAAAACATTGAAATGTATTGCGGGTACTCATACAGTTCCAATCATTTACTTGAATTCAGTTCGATAATTCCTAAAAAAATATATAATTTTGTCAAAGTGAAATAAAATGTTTCCATAGAAACTACTTCTTTGTTGTCAATAACGTAGTACACATAAAACTTATAAAATTTACTTCCTCCATCAACTACCATTTTAATTTATAGAAAATTACCCCCTTCCCCTTCAACTACCCTTTTCATTTATAGATATTTCATCTACCTTTCTACAATGACCTTCTTTTAAGGATACTTTATTTATCAAAATTAAGCACTTTACTCTTGTTAAAACGTAAAACATTGCAGGTAAACTACCCCTTCCCCTTAACCGATCTTCACCAAAATCAATAGGCCTCGAGTCGTCTACAATTCAGAACAGTATGCAAAAAATTATTTGATTCTGTTTGAATTTGTGGCAGTTATCGTTTGCCACAAAAAATTCAAACAAATTACTTTTTACTTCCATGTTCCTTAAGGAAATGGAAGTATGGTGATGGCAAAAGAAATCGTGTTCAAGATTGTTGCAGATTCTGATTGTACTACACTCAAAACATGAAAAAAGTCGTTTTTCGAAAAGTGTCTGTGTGTGTCTGTCTGTAGATTTTTACTTCCATGTTCCTTAAGGAAATGGAAGTATGGTGACGGCAAAAAACAATCATGTTCAAGATTATTACAGATTCTGATTGTACTACGCTCATGACAAACATGAAAACATGAAAAAAAGTCATTTTTCGAAAAGTGTCTGTGTGTCTGTCTGTCTATCTATCTGTCTGTAGATTTTTTTTCTATGGCAAACAATAACAGCCGCAAATTCAAACAGAATCAAATAATTTTTTGCAAGCAGCTCTGATTTGTAGAGTACTCAAGACCTATTGTTTTTGGTGAAGATCAGTTAGGGGAAAGGGGTAGTTTACCCTGCAACGGTTTTTTTTAATCAAGGGTAATTTTTTTTTATGTCAAACGATAACAGCCGCAAATTTAAACAGAATCTACTACTCTTTTGCATACAGCCCTGAATTGTAGAGTTCTCAAGACCTGTTGTTTTTGGTGAAGATCGGTTAAGGAAAAGGGGTAGTTTACCAGCAACGTTTTATGTTTTAAAAAGGGTATTTTCTATGGCAAACGATAACAGCCGCAAATTCAAACAGAATCAAATAAGTTTTTGCATACAGCCCTGATTTGTAGAGTACTCAAAACCTATTGTTTTTGGTGAAGATCGGTTAAGGGAAAGGGGTAGTTTACGAGCTACGTTTTATGTTTTAACAAGGGTATTTTCTATGGCAAATGATAACAGATGCAATTTCAAACAGAATCAAATAATTTTTTGCATACAGCCCTGAATTGTAGAGTTCTCAAGACCTTTTGGTTTTGGTGAAGATTGGTTAAGGGAATAGGGTAGTTTACCAGCAACCTTTTACGTTTTAACAACAGTAAAGTACTTGAAAATTCATTTAAACTTTTTCAATTCAAACAACGGTAATTGTTAAAAATAAAATAATTTTGTTGCCAGGCAATAAAATTATAATTTTGTCATTTTAATGTAAATCGTGTATGAGAGAAAATATATCGTTCGTGGCAGGCAAGCATATCTCAATTATGTAATATTTACGTTTCCATTTTATTATTATGATTACTGCAATAAAAAGGCAGGGAACACACACAGACACACACACACACACACACACACACACACACACACACACACACACACACACACACACACACACACACACAAATTCGCGTTATTTCTGGCCTCACTCATGTTTATTGTCTTACATTTGCACGCTTTTTAAAATGGAAAGTGCCGAAACCCACACCAACAGAACGCGTGCAAGCCGAAAAATTGTCCAGCGTGGATAGCGATTTGCTTCCTGTGGATCGCTGGGCAGTGTAACTGCACGTGTTTACAGAGGAACGATTCATAGACAAAATTTTCGTCTTTAGGGAATGAACCCTCTGCAAGATGCTGAGGGTCCATGAGTGACTTCGGAGCATTCCTTCTTTTCCGCGTGTTTGTTCTGTGAAACATACACTGTAGATTCGCAGCTTTACTCTAAGCAACGCTCAATAGGAAATGCTGAAAATTTTTGTTCACGGTGTACCCTCATACACACTAAACCTGCTCTGATGTTCTAATTACAGACATCATAATATTAAAACTTTGGAAACTTGAGCACTACTTAATAGAGATCAAACATTAACTTATACAAGCCATTAATTTTATGCATATTTTTTATATATATGTGTACAACGTTATCGGCAACAAAGAAGTAGTTTTTGTTAAAATTCCTTCCTGGGATGTTTGGCCATAGTCCAATGTTTTCTACAAAACCAGACGTTTCGGCAATGCCATCGACTTCCATCATCAGTGAAAATCGAGTGCGATAACGTGAGGTGGTATACGTTAGTGACCACAGTACTGTGGTTAAGGCTGAAGCAGTAAGTAGAAAGAAGTAGTTTCTATGGTAATATTTCATTTCGAAAATGATTTTAAATATAAATCTTAGAACATGGAAGTTATGTATGGTTCTGCATACTGATATTTTTTCTATGGCAAACGATAACAGCAGCAAATTCAAACAGAATCAAATAATGTTTCGCATACAGCCCTGAATTATAGAGTTTTCAAGACCTATTGTTTTTGGTGGAGATCGGTTAAGGGGAAGGGGTAGGTTACCTGCAACCTTTTACGTTTTAACAACAGTAAAGTACTTGAAAATTCATTTAAACTTTTTCAATTCAAACAACGGTAATTGTTAAAAATAAAATAATTTTGTTGCCAGGCAGTAAAATTATAATTTTTTCATTTTAATGTAAATCATGTATGAGAGAAAATATATCGTTCGTGGCAGGCAAGCATATCTCAATTATCTAATGTTTATGTTTCCATTTTATTATTATGATTACTGCAATAAAAAGGCAGGGAAGACACACACACACACACACACACACACACACAATTCGCGTTATTTCTGGCCTCACTCATGTTTATTGTCTTACATTTGCACGCTTTTTAAAATGGAAAGTGCCGAAACCCACACCAACAGAACGCGTGCAAGCCGAAAAATTGTCCAGCGTGGATAGCGATTTGCTTCCTGTGGATCGCTGGGCAGTGTAACTGCACGTGTTTACAGAGGAACGATTCATAGACAGAATTTTTGTCTTTAGGGAATGAACCCTCTGCAAGATGCTGAGGGTCCATGAGTGACTTCGGAGCATTCCTTCTTTTCCGCGTGTTTGTTCTGTGAAACATACACTGTAGATTCGCAGCTTTACTCTAAGCAACGCTCAATAGGAAATGCTGAAAATTTTTGTTCACGGTGTACCCTCATACACACTAAACCTGCTCTGATGTTCTAATTACAGACATCATAATATTAAAACTTTGGAAACTTGAGCACTACTTAATAGAGATCAAACATTAACTTATACAAGCCATTAATTTTATGCATATTTTTTATATATATGTGTACAACGTTATCGGCAACAAAGAAGTAGTTTTTGTTAAAATTCCTTCCTGGGATGTTTGGCCATAGTCCAATGTTTTCTACAAAACCAGACGTTTCGGCAATGCCATCGACTTCCATCATCAGTGAAAATCGAGTGCGATAACGTGAGGTGGTATACGTTAGTGACCACAGTACTGTGGTTAAGGCTGAAGCAGTAAGTAGAAAGAAGTAGTTTCTATGGTAATATTTCATTTCGAAAATGATTTTAAATATAAATCTTAGAACATGGAAGTTATGTATGGTTCTGCATTCTGATATTTTTTCTATGGCAAACAATAACAGCAGCAAATTCAAACAGAATCAAATAATGTTTCGCATACAGCCCTGAATTATAGAGTTTTCAAGACCTATTGTTTTTGGTGGAGATCGGTTAAGGGGAAGGGGTAGTTTACCTGCAACCTTTTACGTTTTAACAACAGTAAAGTACTTGAAAATTCATTTAAACTTTTACAATTCAAACAACGGTAATTGTTAAAAATAAAATAATTTTGTTGCCAGGCAGTAAAATTATAATTTTTTCATTTTAATGTAAATCATGTATGAGAGACAATATATCGTTCGTGGCAGGCAAGCATATCTCAATTATCTAATGTTTATGTTTCCATTTTATTATTATGATTACTGCAATAAAAAGGCAGGGAAGACACACACACACACACACACACACACACACACACACACACACACACACACACACACACACACACACACACACACACACACACACACACACACACACACACACACACACACACACACACACAATTCGCGTTATTTCTGGCCTCACTCATGTTTATTTTCTTACATTTGCAATATTTCATTTCGAAAATGATTTTAAATATAAATATTAGAACATGGAAGTCATGTATGGTTCTCCATACCGATATTTTCATGTTTTGATAGTAGTATAATCAGAATCTGCCATTATCTCGAACACGATTTTTTTTGCCATGACCATTTCCATTCCCTTATGGAACATGGAAGTAATAACACAACAACACATAATAACAACAATAAAAATGGGCCACATTCACATACATAAATAATAAAATGACAAAGCTAACAAAACTATTTAAAAACACATACATTAAAATAGCATACAAAACTAATAAAAATAAATTACAAAACTAAATAACCTACACAACAAAGTAATACAACAACCAATGGTATATATAAAATTGAATACCAAGATTGCAATACATTTTACATAGGAAAAACAGCTGAAAAAACGTTATTTTGAACACCTAAATGCATACAAAAACTAAAAATATATAAATCTAATTTGGCCACACATGCAATAAACACTGGACATGAATTCCCAGATATAACCAACACGACACTAATAGAACACATACCACACAAAGGCACCATAATGAACATTTGGGAAAATTTGCAAATTTACAAACAAAACACAAAACAAACTAGTACCTGAACAAATACAAATCAATACAAAACACAACACAATTTTCAAAGGACTCAACATAGAAAATACACTAATTACTAATATATACACCACAATCACACACAATAATACCAATTAAAAGCACCAGTAGCCAACAGGAAACCACAGCAACAGCCAACCAACACACAAGTACCTCACAAGGCTCAAAATCAGGAAGGCTGAAGATGGGAAAACAAGGCTTCCCGAAACATGTTCCTAATAAGAAGAAACATCTTGAGGTAAAGTATTTATAAATATTAATTATATATATATATATATAGGCCTATATAATAAATACTATAACACCTTTCTTTATATATATTATATTTGTCAATTTACATATGCCTCTTATTTGCGGCGACAAATTATATAAAGACTTTTTTCACTATCAATCTACTTTCTATAAATATAATGATAGAAAAATGTTACTTACCCGTGACTTTTTTACTTTACCTGGGCACCAGAACAAATCCCAGATACAAATGACATGGATTTAGATTAGCTCAGAGCATAGAGACACACTATCTCAGGATTCATTCAGTGAGTGTGGAATTCAAGGGGAATCGTTACAAATAACACTTTAAAATTTGTTGAAGTTTGTTTAATTAACGATTAATTGTTATTTTATTAATGTTCTTTCAAATCTAAGTTAAGGACTTATTGCTAACCTAACTCTTATTATTAATGAGTGTACGTGAAAAGTGAAGATTAAAACGTCCAAACAACCAATTGTTCTTATCTGGTTTAATTAGGAAAATTTATATCTCCCAAACCAGTGCTAAAGAACCAGTCTGCAATAATTTGCACGTTCAATACTACACCTCACTCTCCATTCAACACTCCTATATTACGTTATTACTAATCTTAATGTTTAAATACTAATTATGAATTTACTTAGTGTCTTTTAAAATTGTTTATTGATTTATTATTTATTTTGTTACTTATTTCATTGATCAATGAATATATTTCTTACTGATTGATGCGTCGACCGTAGATAGGAATCCATAGAGATCCTCGTTTTGATGGTTCGGCTCAGAAGAAATTGTTGTTGACCAATATTGTTGACCGATGACCCTGGGCGCTTACAGATGCTGTAGCTACTCTGGTGCACAGGTCACTTCACAATTAATGAATTATTTAATTAATTAATTTTTTAATTAATTAATGAGTTGTTACACAGCGACAGTATTTATTAATGAACTTTACTAGTTCCTCTGCTACTGCGGACCACTTCTTGAACGGTTATTTAAATAAAACTTTGCGTGGTTTGCGAAATTGAGCTCGTATCTAACACACGTCTTGCCTATTTAATGTTCGAATGAAGAGTGCTCGATTCCCCAAGTCTGAGTTGGCGTCTCTTCTGAATACAGCTTTGTGATTGGTTGTTCCAAATAAATCATGTGTTTTCCATTTGAAACAATATCGAACAAGTCGACCAAACGCCCCTTAACAGGTTTGAGATGGTAGAGAATTACTGGCTAATTTCATACTTCCTCCGTTTGCAAATCGTTTGATTATGGGTATTTGCAAACGTGATTTCACAGATCTGACCACAGAATATTATTGCTTAGGTTTTTCTCTGTAAGTGTGTGAAAACACCTAATTCGTACCTAGCCTAATTCTCTAGTTATTTCTCTTGGCGTTCTTCTTCTGTATAACTTCTGTAACTGTTAATTATATTTGTTGATATTTTGGCTACTTATAGAGCTTTAATTGCTGAACACTATGTAGGTTTCAGAATTACTGTATATTTATTAGTTTTGAAGATATTGCAGTTTTAACTAATAAAAATAATTGGATAAAAATTCATGTCTGTGCCGGCAACATTCGTAGCAGTGGCGATGTTAGACAGAGATAGCTGTGATTATACCCTCTCTCTCTTGCTTACACCGCTATACTCGCACAGTATGACACTTTCATATAATGATCCGATGGGTCGGCTTTATGAATCGTTATAATACATACAAACACTTTTTGCTACAGTCTACTTCTTGATGTGTATATGATTTATTTAGTATTTATAAATTCTTTACCTCAAGATGTTTATTCTCTTAGTTGGTACAAGTTTTGGGAATTGTATTGTTCCCATCATCAGCCATTCTGATGGCAGCCTTCTGGAAGGCTGAGGATGGGAACAATATAATTCCTGAAACATGTACCAACTAAGGGAATAAACATATTAGCAGAGGTATTTCTACAACACTAAAGAAAAAACAAGAATCCTCACAAACAATGACAGACACTCACATAAAATACTATATTGGCACAGATACGTTGATGACATCATAATTCTATACAGGGGAAACAAAAGACAATGCAAACAGTTACTAACCCACATAAACAAAATACACAAAAACATAACCTTCACTGCCAAATATGAACACAACAATAGCATAAACTTCCTAGACCTCTCCATCACAAAATTTGAATATAGACACAAATTCAATATATACAGAAAACCCACTACTGACACGCTAATACACAACTCCTCCAATCACCCAATACAACACAAACTAACTGCCTTCAGAACATTGATACATAGACTTAACAACATCCCACTAAATGAAAAAGACTACAAAGATGAATTAAACACGATAAAATATCTAGCAGAATCCAATGGATACAACAGAACAATAGTCAATAAACTCCTACACAAAACAAACAACAGACAAAGACAGAAAACAACAAATTCATAATACTAAGATACAGTAATAACCACACTGAAAAAATAGCCCACAAATTCAAAAAAGCAGAATACAGAATAGCATACAACACTATAAACAAAACAGAATACACACACAAAGCACAAAACAAATTCGATCTACCTGGTGTTTATAAACGAAATTGCTCAGATTGCAACAAATTCTACATAGGCCAGACAGGACGTTGCTTCAAACAAAGATACATTGAACACATAAAGGCACTACACTCCACTACAGAATCAACCTTTGCAAACCACCTCATTGAAGCAAACCACACATATAAAAACATTGAAAATAACATGGATATCCTATATGTACACACAAAAGGCCGAAAACTAGACACTCTTGAACAATTGGAAATATACAAATACACGAAAACACATAAAAACGGCATCCTAAACGAACAGACACAATTCAAATCACACACATTATTCGAATATATCACACCCCACACATACAACATCGATCCTTCAAAAGTCAACACTGTCACCAAGAACAAGACGGACAGCGCTCCAAGTGGCAGCCTCTGATGAAGCTTATAATATGCAAAAACTGGTTCAGGCTCTAAGGTAAAACTTTTACATTTTTACCTATAAAAAACTTTGTGTTCCGAGTCGGTAGTGATTTAATTATTTAGTTAATCATGGACAACGAAATCCAGGAACAAACATCTTGAGGTAAAGAATTTATAAATAAAATATGCATATATATATATACTGCAACAATACAAGCATAGGCTGTACTGTGCATTTATTAAATAAAATAAATATTTAGATTAATTTTATTAATATGTAATAGATAAGCAGGTGTGAAATTGAAAGCTGAGTTTATACACAGGAATCAACAGGCACGATCACGCGATTGCTGCTGAATGTGTACACTAGTAAATAGAGTGTGTGCATGAAGCCTGTTCAAGCCTGAAAGTTTGCAATCTCACCCCAAGTAGATGCTAAATTATAGTTTTATTTAATTATAAGCAAACCGTAAATGTTAGAAAAATTGCAAAGACTTCTAAATATGCATAAAAATAATACACATGTGCAGTGCGAAAACGGTGTGATTAAGACGTTCAGTGCGAATTCTGTGCGATTTTAAGAGCGTAGTAATTACACTAATTATGCAAGTCCAATAGTAATTGCATAGAATATGTGTAATTAAATCAGACAATGTTGGAACACCTTGAAATCCGCATTAGAAGTTGCAATTGGCAGAAATGTGAAAAAATATGAAATTGGACGATAGTGGGGGAACTGACGCCACGGACAGTTTCTGACATGCAGAATTCTGTTCCAACAGGTGTGATTTCTTGATTGAATATAAATACGGGCCCAGGAGAGCCAATTTAACTCTCAATTAGTCTTCAGAAGCGGCGGGACGTTATGTTCAGTATCGACGCGATTTTTTTAAAATAAACTGTGAAGTCGGATGGACAATATGTTCATCCAAGTATCAAACAGTAACTCTTAGTTTTTTTTTTAATACGATTATCGAACATACTCTACAACCACAAACGTTCAGCACTTTAGACAACTGACGAGTCACATCAGGCAGAGGAACACTATGCAGAGCAATAGAGGCGTCTGCTAAGACAACAGCAGCTGGTGCAGAGCAACATATCACTCTACACTACAGCAACCAGATGGGACCATGAGGGACGAGTAACTGGAGGACGACAAGTGGAACCAGAGAACGTGCAGAGAACTCCATTTGAAGGGGACCTACAGATCAACGGAGGACATGGGTACGATCTACAGAATCGAGGTGACAAATAACCAATTTATAATTTGTAAATGAGAGAATAAAGACATTGAAAAGACATTTACAAAAAAAAATTTAGATAGAATTAAGAGAATATAATTTAAAGTCAATAAAAATTTTCTTTGATGATGAACAATTAATTTCAAGTAAATTTAAATCTTTGCTTGGATGATTAACAAGTAATTTAGTAAATGTAAATTGTTTTAAAGCTTATAAAGTAATCAATGAATAATATTACACGCAATGCAGAAAGTAAAGTAGTTGGGAAGTTATAGAAAGAGAATAACAATTCTCTTAGTCAATTTAAATTTTTATAAAACATTAAGATGTATGCAATGCATAAAGTAATGTAATAAAAAAATATATAAAGGAAAGAAAACAAAACTGCAATAAAGCACACAGTCAGACTGAGTGGTCGAGAAATTTTAGATTAAGAAATAAATGTTTAGCATATACTTTTGTTAATATAGGATATAAGATTTATTTTATGATGAATGTATTGCAACAAAGAAACGTTTAAACAAACAATAATGAATATTTTATGGAGAAGTAAATGCGATTTTAAAACATTTGTGATTTTTTTTAATAAATGAATGAAAACACTTACAATTTAATTAATTTAATTAATTAATCTTATTACTATTACACCCAAACCCCAGTAATTGGTACCTTCTAACAGTAATGTTAGATACATGTTAGCACAGCACAAATTAAATTACATTAAATAATCAATTCGTGTTGTTGTAATACATATAAATACTATATAATATATGTATTTGTCTATGTTTTTACCAATATAATACTATTTTTAAGTAATACAAGAGTTTACAGAAGTTGGACATTACCTGTAACTGGCAATTAACAACCCATAGATCTGTAAGATTGCAAAAGTTTTGTACACCATTTACTGAAGACAAAGGCTGTTCGATTATTGAGAGTTTTCTCAAGTTTTTGTAGATGTCATAAAGATCTAATAATGAGCTGAGATTGGTTTTAAATAAACATAATTCTGTATCTTGTTTTTCTTTTTTCTCCGTACAATTTTCACTCATTATTCCTAGCCACAAAAAAAACAAACATCATGCTTAAGGTATAAAATGTTGCTTATATTTGTTCCATTGATGGTTTTGACTGAAACATGTGGCATACTATCTTATCAGTTACTGAATGATTCAATTTAATGTGGTAGTAGGCACACTCTTGGCAGAATAACTGGTTTCACAGTCCAAAAAACTACAGCGTATTAAGCTGATAATACTTAGAATAATTTGGTTTGGTTCATTATTCTTATGGCAATTTTTTACTGTGGCACATAAAAATAAGACCAACTCATATCTACAAAATGACATTAATTTTATAAAAAGCTGTAAGTCATATACTAAAGTTGGTGTACTAACCACCTCATCAATAGCACTGATAGAGTCTTCAGAAAGCATAAGCATAGGTCTTCATAGCATTAAGTATAGAAATAAGTATATCTAATTTACGAATACCTACATTACTTCTAACAATTATAATAATGAATGACTGTGCCAGATCTTATAGACAAAACATGTATTAATAAACAGAGCTCAGCTGAGGAAATACAATTTTTTGCTGTTTTCCAAAGTAAAATTTTATTAGCTTTATTGAGTATTTGACTGAGATAACAACAGGGCTTCCTGGCTGTGAATACCACAACTAGCGGCTGCCGACATGTTGTACTAATAGAATCATGCAACTGTCCCACTAAACACAAAAGCCATGCAGTATGCCTTGGTCCTTTACGGACTGTTGAGGAGAGGTTTATTTCTTATTGGTTAACACTTTACTAGAACACTTTGTCACAGACAGTGTATTATTATTTACACACATTTGCAAAGCAGGAAAAAATTGACAGTATTAAGGTAAATTTATCAACCCCAAAATTTAATTTACTTTGATTGTAAACATTAATACTTACTTCAAATTTATAAAATCAAGGCTGTAATTGATCTAAGAATTAAATAATTCAGCTCTTGAGAACTGGGGTCACAACAGAATTGAATATAGTCAACAGGGAAGAGAGAAAAAGCAAACATCTGTATAAATTGTTTGAAGCAATTATATAATTACCTTATATGATCCACTTGTGTGACACAAAGTTTCGTCAATTTTTATGACGCGTTTCGGGCACAAGGTCCCATCTTCAGATAAACTAATAAAACTTTAAATAAATTAAGTTTATATAATAAATACATAACACCTTGTGCCCGAAAATAAAAATTGACGAAACTTTGTGTCACACAAGTGGATCATATAAGGTAATTATATAATTATTTAGTAAGTGACATGGTACGCTGAAAAAGTATAATTATGTTTGAAGCAAATTTGTTATCTACTGTTGTGATTATTGTAACAAACCTACAGTAGAATGTTTGTTGTCTTTGACAAAATGATATAGTTTGGTTAGTTAATTACATTTGAAGTATCCAAAAATTAATCTGACTAGAATCACAGAACCATTACCTTTCTTTACATATGAGATATATATCCTGTACCAAAGCACCAGTCCAGTAGATATCATTGAAACACAAGGTTCTGCTTTGCTTTGCATCACTGTGCCCATGACTTGTACGCTTTTATAGCACTGCCTCAGGTGTCAATTCAGACAGCAGATGCTGCCCACCTTGAACACAGTAGGCAGACGCCCTGAGGCATTGGACCTCTCTGCGAGGCAGAAAACCTCCATGTTGGTGGCTAAGGTAGACAGTACCAAGCAACATGCTAGAGACATGCTTAGGAAAGAGTTCCATGAGGAGAGAGGTGTAAGCAGAGAGAAATGGAAGTTGCTTAGGGCTATTCAGAAATAGCTTGGCAAGGCTGACATTACAGGACAGGGGTCATCAAGAACTATAGGGGTAAGGGATGGGAAGAAAGGTGTCACTGCTGAAGCAAAGAGAGTTTTGGCTAGTGACTGGACAAAGGCAGCAAGAGTAGGAAGTTGAAGATCTCCACGAATTACATCATTACTAACAAAGCATGTAGATCCTGATACGGAATGTAGGGTTTCGGACTAGAACTGTTTCAACTTACACTGTGGGTGCAGCATAGGTCCATACTGACTAAATAAACAGAATATAAATGGTGATTTGTGTGAGCAGTGCCAGGTGGTTGCAACATAGCATGGGAAACAGGTTGACTTGAGAATGTCAGTCATCTAGGCGTTGAAGCTAAGACATTGGTCATGCTGGATGCCTAAGTACTTCACTGACTCTTTCCAGGTGACAGGCCTCTCTTCTAAGGAGAGGGACTGACATCGGGAAGTGGACTTACAAGTGAAGCAGATAGCCTTGGATTTCTCCATATTGATTGCCATCTGGCACTTATTTTCATAACAATTAGTATATAAACAGATAGACACAGTTTAGTGACAAGAGTTATTATACTGGCTTAGTATTTAGTATCTTGACACCAGCATAATATATATTTTAAGTAAAATATGATCTTAATCTTAATCTTATTTTTTTACAAATGTTTAGTCTTTAAAATATATAAATTTTATTTTAAAAACATATATCATAAAATTGTTATAAGGTTCACATAAAAATACTGCACTGCAGAAGAGGTAAAGTTCCCTTATATTAAAGTTTAAAATTTAACCATATGTAAGTATGAAGGAATTTGTTACTTCCACTTGTCATTGTGAGTCAAAGAGCAACTATAATTTCATTAGGTGTACCAAACTGTCATGATGATGATTAACTTATTATTTACAGTCAAAATTTTTGCAGATAATGAAAAATATTTTACAGATGAAGATTAGAAATCTAATGTGTCATAATTAAAATAACGTTTATGTAATATTTAGTTTTTTACGTTACCTAACATTTATGTACTTTTTATATGTAAGTGTAAAATGTACTTTTTATAAATACAAATACTATGTGAAGTATTAAAATGAAAATTAAAGTTCAATATTTACCTAATCAATTGGTTTTAGACGATTTGTTGCTAGTTTTGTCAGAACACTATTATTTATAAACAATATAAATGGAAACATGTTGCAGAGGCACAAAGTTGCAAGTCTGAAATATTCCAAAACTCCAGTGTTTACTTAGTTAACTTTTGCAGTTGTAAAAGTAAATTCTGTTGATCTCAGAATCTATCAGTAACATTATTTTTTAAATTAGCAAGTAACTTAACAACATTTAAGGCTAGCTAAGTGGGAACCATTTGTGTGACTTTCTCTTCGTTAAAGACTTGCGTTCTGTCAGGTAGGTTCTTATGTCTAAAAAACAACATGCGATTCTGTAAAGTCCTTACTCTATTTAATTAATTCTTCCGTGTATGTTAAAGTTTACTTATAAAAAAAGAAAAGCATTTATACCAATTGAAGCTTATTATACACTTTAAAAACAATATTAGACCTGTATTCCTATTATCATTGTACACATCAAAGCATTTTTCACAATAAAAAGGGTCCTTACATTAAGTTCACACAAAGTGCAAATGTGTTGCTGTATTAGACGTAGGTACATTATGAATTTAAACAAAAGACACACACGCTTTGTCAAAACTCTACGTACGTTTTTCAACGAGCAAAACCTTACCTAAAAATGATATGTTTCATGTGTAAAAACGTATTAATTTTTATAATACGAGAACATCACAAACCTACGAACCAAACTATACGCTACGAATCACTGCTAACTTGATTGGCTTCGCCTTATAGTTTCAATCCATCAATTCCAGATTACGAAAAAATGTACATGAATTTGTTGAATCATATAAAGATATAGCCTTAGAATTTTACCTTAGAGTATGGTTTTGAATAGATTGGTAATAATTATCTTGTTGATTCATCCTCTTCGTTCACTTTATTAGATTGGTAATGATTGTGTTAGTTTACATTGTTACTGGTTATAAACAAATTTTAGTGTTTTAACGACTTGATAAACTAAACGGATGTATTTATGTATGAATTACAAATACAGGCTCATATTGTGTAGTAATTCTATATAAAAAATTGTAGATTAAAGACCACCTTATACGATATGAATGTTTCATATTAATGTTGGCATTACTGGTTGCACACGTATGTTTACAAACTCTTAAAAAGTTAACCATAAAATGGAAGGTAGTAAATAGTTAAGTAATTTTAAAACTAACTGTTGTATCAGAATAACAAGTTGATCATGGATATAGAAACAGAAAATGTTACTAATCTTATTTTCCCAAATGGCATTCCAGGTAAGAAGTTTTCCGTTTTCAGGTATCCCTGGTGTTAGTTTAGTTGGGTACAGTTAGTATTAATTGTACTATAGTTAATGAATTGTTAATTTCTTAAATAATTGTTTTGGAAGTGTAAGAACGCGTATGTTCTTTTCTATTTTGAGCTTTACTAATAAAGTTGCGTATCTTTAAGCGATTGTTGTAATTAAAAAAAAGGAACATTTTTGGTGTGCACATAGAAAAATTTATAATGTGATTATTTTACTTTCTTAGAATACGAAACTGAAATATTTCAATATGAAAAAATTGAAGGTGACAAAAATACTGCTTAATTACCAAATAACTTCTGAAAAACAGGATAACAGCATGTAACTAGATTATTTTTCACTTCCTGACCATTATTATTAATTATTATTAATAACAGTGGTCATAGTACTAAGAGTGTTTTGTACTGTAATATGGAAGAAATTGAAGGGCAATATGATGATAATTCAGAATTATTATCATATTGTTTCTGATTATCATAATTACTATTGTGGCTGTTGTAACTAGTAATCAATTTGTAAAAAGTAAGTAATAAATAACAGTTCTTAGTGTTTAATAATGCTGTGGTGTTTAGCTAAGAGAACACTGTCGAAGAAAAGGGCAATTGTTTTTTTTTTTGTATCTGTAACAAAAAGAAAATTAAAACATTTTGTGCTAAATTTTCCCCTAATCCCTTATATAACATAATGGTAATTATTTACGATACTACTTAAGCTCAAATTGTGGTGAAATATTTCTTTTCCTATTCTTCTATACTATATAAACACGAGAAAAATAATTTTAAACGGCGGTCGAACCTATTTACGGAGAAAAAAATTAAATAATTACTCCCATAAGCGCGCATGTAAAGTGAACGGCCGCCATGTTAACTAATCAACGGCGCACAGATGCACAGCGAATGACGAGTTATGATGTCATTGCGCGGAGTACACAGCGCTGTACTTCATAAGTTTACGTGGCAAATAACATGGCGTTTTTTGGCGTCTTATGGGAGAAATTATTTAATTATTTTTCTCCGTAAATAGGTTCGACCGCCGTTTAAAATTATATTTCTCGTGTTTATATAGTATAGAAGAATAGGAAAAGAAATATTTCACAGCAATTTGAATATTTCACACACACACACACACACACACACACACACACGCACGCACGCACGCACGCACGCACGCACGCACGCACGCACGCACGCACGCACGCACGCACGCACGCACGCACGCACACACACACACACACACACACACGGTGACATGGAATCCATGCATATAATTATGAAAAGATGTTACACAAACTAAAGCACTGAAAATCACATTACGCGGAGTACCCAGCGCTGTACTTCATAAATTAATCGGCGAAGTTACCGGCTCAATATTACAAATGTTAATAATAGTAAATAACCCTAAACAAAAGAAATAATTAAACCATAATTAATAACACCACACAATTACACAAACACAAACTAAAGCACTGAAAATCACAAAAACATTCACGCACCAGACTACCTAACGCGGCGACAGTACACAGTATTCAACTTATGGTGAAATTCGCGTGTTTGTTCTCAACGGTGAAACCGCTGTTTTTGTCTTAACCAACTACAAATGAGAGATTACAAAATTTTGAACTCAGCCGTTGATTGTTTTCTAAGTACCAATCATAAGTCAGCATTACATCAGCCTTTGGTAATTTTTGGCGTTTGGCAAAATTTGTCCGGATTTCAGCAATACAGTCCAATTTTTGCAAGAATTAACTTCGGGCCGCCCCTCCGAACCTAACCGGCAGGTATCGGAACAATGAACTATATCCGCGGCCCTTCGGGCCGCCCCTCCGAACCTAACCGGCAGGTATCGGCTCAATTCGCTTTTCATCCAACTAGCTTGTAAATGTTTGAAAAATGGTTCGCCTTAATTTTTGCAAGAATTATCTGGAACAATGAACTATATCCGCGGCCCTTCGGGCCGCCCTTCCGAACCTAACCGGCAGGTATCGGCTCAACTCGCTTTTCATCCAACTCGCTTGTAAATGTTTGGAAAATGGTTCGCCTTCATTTTTGCAAGAGTTATATACATCCCAAAGTCCAATTTGGAGCGACAGCTGATGTACAAGCGGTGACGTCATGCGCCGTCCTGTACCATTGTACACATTACACAAACTGAAAATGGCGTTCACTGGCTGATGCATGCGTTCTTATGTGAGTAATTATTTAATTTTTTTTTTTCCGTAAATAGGTTCGACCGCCGTTTAAAATTATTTTTCTCGCGTTTATATAGTATAGAAGAATATGAAAAGAAATATTTCACCGCAATTTGAACTTACGTAGTATCGTAAACAATTACCAACATAATTGTTTTGGTTGTATGGTAACCATATATTGGCTAATAAACAATATAGTATACTAATAGAAAAATTAAAAATTAGGTTATTAAAAAATGTTAATCTTTTGTGTGAAGTAAAAACTTAATTGCATGTTATTACTTTTCAGAATCTTGGAAACTGAACCCCGAATTTTATACCTATTTATCTAAGCTTGGAAACTACAGTGTGGAACAGCTGAGTATGTATATTGTGAATATCTTCAATCACGGTTATAATTACATTACACATGATTACATTAATTTGACTATAAATAAGCTATATTTGTTTACATAAATTGAAGTTACATCTATCAGTGTATACATTTATTTGAACAGCACAACTTGAATGAGTTAAATGATACACACAATTATTAAGGTTATGAAAGAGTGTAAGTTTTAAAAATTGTGGTCATAATTTGACAGTTCTGTGAGCTTATATGTATGTGCAGAGTTTACTTTAAGCACTCTGTCAAAAAAAATACCATATTGTAAATAAGAAAGTTTCTTTTACAAATTAAATAGTTTGTTTATTGTGTGTGTGTGTGTGTGTGTGTGTGTGTGTGTGTGTGTGTGTGTGTGTGTTGTAACGTAACAGAAATACGGTCATCGACGTTACATAAATAAAATTATAAAATTTAGAATAGGGAAGAAAATTTATTAATTATCCACACTTGTAAAAGGTCAGAAACCCAACCCATGATTGTTTAAATGTAATAAGAATGCAAGGTAAAAAGATAAGTAAGTAATAATGTTAATAATAATAAACCTCAAGGTTCAGTGAGAGGTAAATAACCGACATTGACACATAATGTAAAAAATGATTTTGACTGTTTCATTATAATTGATGTTTCAAAGTGGATGAGAATGAATAAATGGTGTATGACTTAAGTTACTTAAAAGTACTTGTTATTAATTGTATCATGTTATATTGTTATCATGACAGTGATGTTATATTTTGTGTTAACAAGTGAAAGTTTTTCTGTTGATAGAATATCAAGTATTATGTGTTATTAATTTACCATGGTAGAGCTGTTGTTGAACTCAGTAATTGAGTACTAATTAATTTCATTTTTATGTGTTATCCATAGGTCACAGTAAAGCTTTTGTTAGATTTTATAGAGTTTATTATTTGTATACATGTACTTAGATAATAAGATGATTATAATTGTAAACTTGGATAAAAAGGCTATAATTGTTAACAAGATACCAAAAGAGTTTAATACCACCATATCATAAATAGATAAAAGATTCTATAATATTGCAGATAGTAACAAGTTAAATTCGGAAGTAGATCAAGGTATAATGATAGGCCTAACAACCAATAACATTATATAGTAAGTCAGATCAGAAAGGTTAGGTAAAGAAATTAGTAACAAATACTAAATACAATCTAATGAGTTAGTAGAAGTTAATAATAACAAATAAATAAACTCAAATTAAATAAATTATTATAATGTCATAGTGCAATGATACCGATAGATAATGTTTGGTAACTGAAAAATAATATTTGTTAAAATAAACAGACTAAGAGTAAAAGACAGCAAAATATATAAGAATTAGTAAACAAGCCATAAGTAAGATTATATTCGGATATAATGGAAATTTAGAAAGGGATTATTTCGATGAGTGGAAGAACATTGTATGAAATGATCATAATATAACATAATATCAAATAAGAATAAAAAAATGGTTGCTAGGGACTACAAAGTATATAGAATTTGTTGATTTGATTATTGGATAATTTTACATGAATGAAGATAGTTTAGCTAAGAGATGCTCAGTAAAAATTTGATTTAATTTAAATACCAAGTACAGAGAAATGTAAAATAAATGAATAATAAATCGCAATAGTTTGGTCCAATAACAGTTAACCATATTATATAATTGGACAATATAAAAACGAGACACAAAGTAACGAAAAATAAAGGAAGAACTCGGATTGCCAAATTCCTGATAATGAACAAAGTGTTAAATTAATCAATTAACGAAACCAGAGAAATAACTACCTGCATAAAGATATAATCCTATAACACAAACGAAACGAAAATAACCACCAAATTACATTGGAACTTGCAGTTTACACAATCTAATAGAAAAACGTAATTGGACTCGAATTTCATCGAAGCACGTAAACACAAAACTCGGACATTGGTGAACAAAAGGAGTGGTATTTCTGCATCATCCCAGGACCAAGAATTAAACATTATTTTCAACTTGGAACGTAGACTAACGGGAGCAAATTTATCTGCATGCTGATCTGTTGTTGTCAAGACGAAAGGATTATCTGCACATGGCCTCATCGAGTTACGATGTCGAGCGGACGGTAAAACAACAATTATTTTAAATATTATTTAATAAAACTTAACTCTATATTGTAATACCTTGTATTCCTATTTATGCATTTTCTGATCTTACTAACAGTTGAAAGAACCTTCACGCCCTGTATTTAAAGAAATATGAAAATCATAACTGAATTTAATATAAAACCTTGAATCCGATCGATAATTGATTACTTCTGACTTATAGCCTTTCGTATCTAACGTAAGAGAACTTACTTTGTTGGACAAAAAATATTAAATATTAATAAAGAATCATTTCAGAATTACAATATCTTCTCATTTATATAAGATTTAATGGAGTGTGAATAAGAAATAAGATAAATAAAGAGTGTAACCAATAATCACCGTACGCGGTGGGTTAACCTACAAATTTCCCTTGTCTGGGAACCACAGCACTATTCGCGGACTTCTTAGGTATTAAAGAGAGGAGAATTCAATAAAAATGTCTGCTCTTCTCTTCAACACAGAATAGGCTTGAGCGGTTTTTTCGAATTACACCCTATACACATAATTTTCACTCACATTAACACCATTATATTAAATAGAGAGGAAAGGAGATATAATTAATAATATTACAACACATACTAAATTAAGATACGTAAGAAATTGGCACATTAATAAAAGAGAGGAAGAAGATACATTATAAATTGGCTTCCTTCGCGAGGTTCGAACGAGACGTACGTACCCGGTAAGTTATAAATTGGCGAACCCAACAGTGGGGCTTAACCCGAACACAGAAGATAAGTTATAAATTGGCGCTCAACTAGTGTAGGGCTTAAGTTAAGTAAAACTTTAATTTTATAAATATTACTTAACTCGAGCAGGCAACTGTTGGAGACAAAAAATGCATACCAGAGGAGTGTCTAAAAAGATGATGAAGGAACGAGAAACGGAAGAAGAAATAGAAGTAGCCACAGATAGTGAAATAGAACAACAGACAAGCGATAAAGAAGAAACTGAAGTAATTATGGACACGGAAAGGGAAACAGTTGAAGAAGATGCCCAAGGGGACCAAATAGATAAAGCGGGAGCCAGAGAAGAACCAAGTTGGCAGGAGATGATGAAATTTGTGGCAGAACAATTTAGTAAACAGAAGGAAGAAAACAAGGAGAATTTTAGGAAACAGGAGGAAACCTCAAAACTAATGAACGAAAGGCTCGATAGGAACAATGAAAGCTTAATCCAAATTAACGAATGGTTTGACAGGAATGATGAGGGTTTAAGACAAATGAAGGAAGAAATACTACAAATAAATGAAGAGAATTTAAGGCAGATCAAGGAAAGAATTGAGAATATCCATGTGACAATTAACCAAAAAGTGGACAAAAATAATGAGGAAAGAAAACAAGAAATAGCCGAAACAAATGAGAAGTTAGAAAAAACCAACGAAACAGTAATACAGGTCCGTGAGGAAATACAGAATAAAATTAACGATATACAAAATGAAAATAAAACGATGGTCGAAGGACTCCAACAGGAGACTGTAGAAAGGTACGAGAAAATTAAACAAGAGGTACATCAAATACGGGAGGAGAATAAGGAAGGAATAACATGAGTACAGACTGACATGGGTGAACGACTGGAGAGGGTATATGATAATTTAAACAACGTAGAAAGCCAAGTTAGTACGAATGAAAGTAAAATCGAGGAAATCCGTAGACGCAAATTACAGATCCAAGAAGAAGTGGATTCATGGCGGGATAGAACATACCAGCATAATCATATAACCAATAACGATAACCGGGAGTCAATTAATTTTCAAAGTTATAAACGTAACCCTATGGAGTTTTTGAAAAGGTTGGAAGAAATGATAACACAAAATAGAGAGAACCGTTGGAGCATAATCCGAGGTATGATTGATGATATGTTTAAGGATACATACGACAATTGGTGGACGGCGGTGCGTCTGGATATACAGGACATGACAGAATTCAAAAAGCAATTCAGGGAAAAATATTGGTCAGAGTCGACCCAAAATATGGTCAGGAATAATTTGAGCAACAGTCGATACGAGACAAACGTAGGACAGTCTCCTACATCATACTTCCTTGGAAAGGTATGCATGGCCCGTAATTTAGAGCCCAGAATTCCAGAGGAGTGTTTAGTAATACAGCTATCCTACCATTATGATGAAGGAACAAAGAACGCTCGTATGTGTAGCCGGATTAAAACTATTCCAGCCATGGCAAAATTTCTGGAAAATTATGAACATGAGACCCATTATCAACGGAACCGAATATTAAATTCTAAATACCATAGATATAATGGCAACGACCAACAACCAAATTCCAATAATAATAATCACAATCAACCAAATCAGAATAATAACCCGAATAGAACACAGAATAACCACCCAAATAATAATCAGAGGAATAATAATTATCGGGGTAATAATCATTATAATTACCGCGATAATCGGAATACTAGAGGAGATGGGGACAACCGACCCAATAACTACAGACACCATGTAAATTATATATACTCCCGACCTCAAAATAATCAGAGACGGTATTACCCGATGACACACCAGTATAACAACTACTATAATCAGTCACGACGTGGTGACGAATACCAAAATGGAAGAAATTATAGGGCAACGGACCATAACTCAGAGGACAGACATGAGCCATTACAGAACCAGCCTCAGAACCCACTGGAAAATAGAGAGGATGAGGGAAGCCCTCATTTAAACTAATAGAGGCAGTAAGAACTGAAGAATACCCAGTACTCTAGAAGGAATAACGAAAAAATTATTATTACTATATACAGGACCCTATGTAATAACAAAAAATAATAACAATAATACTTACGAAATAATGAACCCTATCACGAAAAAGATTAAGGGAACATACAATCAAGAATCTATAAAAAAATATGAAGAAACACCATCACCAATCATCAATGACTGACAAGACGGACGAAAATATATATGAAAAAAAACCACAAAATTCAAAAAGAAGTAAGAACGTCTTACTATGTGTTTACAAAGAAATTATTTTGAAGATTTAAGAATAAAACCCCAAGATTAAAAAACTATATAAAGAAAAACTTATACAAAATAATTAAAAAACTATGATTTAAGATACATGCCAAAATGCCAAGCGAATTGAAGAACAAATTACATAATTGTTTATAACCAGTATAATTTTAAATGGAATAAGAAAAATATATGTTAACATAATTAGTGGTATTGTGACCAGACAAGATGGTAAAATAAGAAGAACAATGGATAATTTAATGACTATAAATAAGCTGAAACTAAGTAATGATGATAATTAATGCAAATACAATTTAGAATTTCTTGGAAATGAAAATAATAAATGAAGAGATAGTACTTAGAATTGCTGTCACAAAAAAGAAGATCAAAATAGTTACAAATAATGACTGTCAAAAATGTTATCTGAAAATAGTTAATGAAAATGAGTTGGAATCATGAAGGAAGGAATATATGAATAATTAAATATAAAACGCGACAGCGTAACAAATCCCCAAGATGTTTATTATTAATTAAATAAAAAGATTACTATGATATTATTGTATTTTTTATAGCTGACTGTAGATGAATTCCAGCAGTATTATATTGAAGTGTAGTGTGGGCAGCAGAGTATGAAGCCAAACAGTGCCTCTCTGAACTGTACCAGCTCACCTGTTAGGGAATGTTAGGGAAATTGATATTTAAGGGATAATAGAACCGTTGCGAAGAATGACATCAGATTCCAAAAGTATGAAGGAAGAAAACAGAAGGAAGATAGCTGACAGAAGAGTAATGGAGAAACGCATTTATAGTAGTAACTAGAAATCGGAGAAAGTCAAACTAAGTTTTGCGGATTATTGTGACCAATCATTGACAAGTAATGTTTAAGAGAAACAAGCCAAGAGCATTAATATAATTAATGAATTGTCATCAAATAGAGAAAGGTGAATACAAGTCCAAAATGCCACATTAAGAATTCCATCATTGACCATTGAAAATTTAATATGAATATAAGGAGAATATTCAAGGGCATGTAAAAGATATAAGTTTATTTGACCCAAATTATATTCAGGTAAATTAAACTTCTTTAGGAGGGGAAGCATATGTAACGTAACAGAAAGATGGTCCTCGACGTTACATAAATAAAATTATAAAATTTAGAATAGGGAAGAAAATTTATTAATTATCCACACTTGTAAAAGGTCAGAAACCCAACCCATGATTTTTTAAATGTAATAAGAATGCAAGGTAAAAAGATAAGCAAGTAATAATGTTAATAATAATAAACCTCAAGGTTCAGCGAGAGGTAAATAACCGACATTGACACATAATGTAAAAAATGATTTTGACTGTTTCATTATAATTGATGTTTCAAAGTAGATGAGAATGAATAAATGGTGTATGACTTAAGTTACTTAAAAGTACTTGTTATTAATTGTATCATGTTATATTGTTATCATGACTGATGTTATATGTTGTGTTAACAAGTGAAAGTTTTTCTGTTGATAGAATATCAGGTAATTAAGTATTATGTGTTATTAATTTACCATGGTAGAGCTGTTGTTGAACTCAGTAATTGAGTACTAATTAATTTCATTTTTATGTGTTATCCATAGGTCACGATAAAGCTTTTGTTAGATTTTATAGAGTTAATTATTTGTATACATGTAAGGTAGGGTGGGGCAAGACCGACCTAGGAATTGAAAAGTTGAAGTTCGAATTTCTGTGTGGTCTATAAAATGTAATGAGTAGGAATGTTTTTTTTTTTTGTGTTTACAAGCTTATTATATTCTAATTTGGATTCACTATTCCTTGGATGGATAATGTACATACATTTTTTTATATTCATAAATGTCTGTTAAGATGACGTTAGTCTGCTCTTGCCCCTTGCATATGGGGCAAGTGCATATTGTGCTGTTATTACTCATATATTGCTTTACTATAAATAGGAGGCTAGTGCAATACAATCTTTTAAATGTGTTTCAGATTACTTGCTAACAGAAATCTATGAAGTGTAACCCGTTAACTTGCTACAAACTTTCAAATGAAGGAAAAATGAAAGACCATTGAACCAGAAAGAGCTTTAACTTATATTGTTATAAAATCATATAAATACAAAAAATCAAAAAAGTACAATAAATTGCCATAAAAATCATAGTCATAAAATTAAAAAAATCCAAAACATTTCACAGAAAAATAAATGTTTATCTTCGAAAATATAAAGTTAGAACGTTCTTAAGTTACCTTAAAAGAATTCTTACACCTTAAAAATCATATTAACATAAGTTAATTAACTTAAATGAAATTTAAACAAAAATTAAAAATATAATTAATTTATTTTAATTTAAATTTCACAATTTTAAGTAAGTAAGGTTTATTATTAAATTAAAATAAATTACATATGTGAACTGTAAAAAGCATAAATTTAAAAACTTTTAAACTATTAATTAAAAAATAATAACAAACAATCAAAATTTCAAATAAAGTCAATTTACAAAAATTAAATTAAATTAAATTTCTCTTTTTACAATTCACAAACGTTCACTGCTTTACTAAATACATATTTATCGTATTTGCCAACTTTAACAATTTTTGGCGTTTCAAGTTTTTCTAAAATTTCACACAACATTATTGAACATGTATCACTTTCTTTTAACCTAAACTCAAACGGATTTTTTAATTTTCTCAAACAAGTAACTTCAGCTTCTTCATCACATATTATTTCAGTAATACAACACACATATGTATAAATTTTCTTTTTCCCCGGAAATTTCGCCAGAACAAAATCCCCTTCATGGATATCCAATAAGTTTACATCATTTTGTTTGTTGTTTTCGGACTGTTTTGGTTCCACAGATTTATTCTGATGTTCATTCAGGTTCGTAATATTTTCTAAGTCATCATCTTCCGAGTCATTAAATTCTGAAAAACAATTTTCACTCTCATCACTTTTCCATGTTTCAGTGTCGCTTTCGTCTGAACTACTAATCTCGGTTTTTTAGATTTTTGTACTTTTCTCTTGCTTGATGATTTTAGTTGCTTTTTGGAAGCCTGAGGTTTATTTGTAATATTTTCTTCCATAATAATCTGTTCAACTTCTTTCTGTGTTATTACTTCAGCTCCTGTGCAAACTCTTCAGCTCCTGTGCAAACTCGTTTCCGTTTCTGTTGACCTAAAGGCTTGTCCCGTTTAGTTGACTGCAATAGCAGCTCTTCAAAAGACGTCTTATAAGTTTGTGTATTAGCAACAGGCGTGCTGGGCATATTTAGTATCTGAGGCACATCATCTGAAATTTTACTACAGTTGCCTCCTTGATTGAATGTATTATTTTCAGCAAATGTTGCAACATCTACCGTAGCAGCTACTGGTTCAACTGGGAGGAAACCTTCAGCCTTGCTACTTTCCCATCGCTTCAAAGCTTGAGGATCAAATCTATCTTTTGGTATAACATTTTTCTGAAATGGGCAAATTCCAGCTTTGACGAAACCACTGGCAAGTAATTCTGGTGTTGTTTGAGTCCAGATTTCACCAATTAATTTTGAAAATATAGATTTGGGAATTTTAGTACCCACATTTCTTCTTTGCCATTCTACCAATTTAGCATCCCAACATGACTTAAGCGATTTAAAAGCAGATAGATCTAAGGGCTGCAACAAGTGGCTAGTGTGTGGTGGAAGTTTTAATATGGTAACATCATTATTCTTTGCAATTTGGATTACATCTAACCCAACGTGTGTTGTATGACCATCATAAATAATCAAAACTGGGCGTTCCTCCCCAATTGACGTTAAAATACATTTCTGAAAGTAGTTTTTAAATACTGCACTTTCCATCCAGCCCTTTTTTGTAGCTGCATACATGGTACGCGGATACTCAGTACCTGCTGGTGCAAGCCACTGATCCCACATGTTTTTTCCTTTAAAAATAATTAGTGGTGGTGCTTTGGCCCCACTTGCACTGCAACACATTACAACTGTGGTGTTGTCTTTGCCTGGGCCGCTAGTGGTGCGAGTTGCAGGAATTCCTCGTTGTCCTACAATTTTAGTCTTTGAAGGGTCTGAACAAAAGCTACTTTCATCCAGATTCCATATCTGACATGGTTTGTTTTCCAACTTCAGATCCTGTAATGTTTTTTCAAGTAAATAAAAATATTCATATATAACGAATGGATCTAAACATTTTTTTCTCGCATATTCCACAGTTTGTGGAGTTTTTATGGAAAGTTTGTGCCTACGTTTAAAGTTTAAAAACCAGTCCTCTCCAGGAACACCGTTTTTAAATTGCATTTTAATATTATTGCATCTAACATAGTCAGCAACAACATTCATACCTCTCTCCTTGACAGGCCAAATCCCCATTTCTCCATAGTACGAATCCCATCAGCAAGGACTGTTTCTTCTTGCAAACGAATATCCGTAGGTCTGCCATAAGAATTACTTTTCTGCCCTCTTCTACCCTTAACATGATCGGCTAATGTATTTTTTGGAATGTTGTATGTTTTGCTGGCTCTGTATATTGTTAACTGACCTGTTTTTACTAATTCAATAGCCATTTGTAACGTTTCTTGATTGTACGCACTGCCTCTATTACTTTTACGCACATATGTACGTACCACATTCACGTTCCTAGAAAGAGAAGAAAAGGAATGTGTAAGTTTTCTTCATTTCATTTTATGACTTGAGGTAAGTTCGCACTATAGACTACACTCGAGGCAAGTGGGTACTATAGGTTGCACTTCCCCCTCCTGATTGAACTGCACTAGCCCCAAAGGCAATATTTGATGGGGAAAGTGCAGCCCATACAAAAATACATAATTTTAATGAAATATCCATAAATTAAAAAGTAGTGTGTTAAAATTAACTGAAATGTAATAATACCCACCAAATTTTAAAGTTCAAACTTCAGTTTACCAATGTATTATTTGCAATTCACTTTTCTACTGTTAACTTGACTTTATAGGTTAGACAAAAGCATTTACGCGCCAACGACTCACAACTCGAGAAACAACTGAACTGTTGACGCAGCACGCAAGAACCGACTGGAAACCTAGTTACTATGAAACACAGTAGGTAGCAGCACACTACCGATCAGCGTTACAGTATTATAGCCAGAAGATGCACTTGCCCCAAACCTGCACTTGCCCCACCCTACCTTACTTAGATAATAAGATGATTATAATTGTAAACTTGGATAAAAAGGCTATAATTGTTAACAAGATACCAAAAGAGTTTAATACCACCATATCATAAATAGATAAAAGATTCTATAATATTGCAGATAGTAACAAGTTAAATTCGGAAGTAGATCAAGGTATAATGATAGGCCTAACAACCAATAACATTATATAGTAAGTCAGATCAGAAAGGTTAGGTAAAGAAATTAGTAACAAATACTAAATACAATCTAATGAGTTAGTAGAAGTTAATAATAACAAATAAATAAACTCAAATTAAATAAATTATTATAATGTCATAGTGCAATGATACCGATAGATAATGTTTGGTAACTGAAAAATAATATTTGTTAAAATAAACAGACTAAGAGTAAAAGACAGCAAAATATATAAGAATTAGTAAACAAGCCATAAGTAAGATTATATTCGGATATAATGGAAATTTAGAAAGGGATTATTTCGATGAGTGGAAGAACATTGTATGAAATGATCATAATATAACATAATATCAAATAAGAATAAAAAAATGGTTGCTAGGGACTACAAAGTATATAGAATTTGTTGATTTGATTATTGGATAATTTTACATGAATGAAGATAGTTTAGCTAAGAGTTGCTCAGTAAAAATTTGATTTAATTTAAATACCAAGTACAGAGAAATGTAAAATAAATGAATAATAAATCGCAATAGTTTGGTCCAATAACAGTTAACCATATTATATAATTGGACAATATAAAAACGAGACACAAAGTAACGAAAAATAAAGGAAGAACTCGGATTGCCAAATTCCTGATAATGAACAAAGTGTTAAATTAATCAATTAACGAAACCAGAGAAATAACTACCTGCATAAAGATATAATCCTATAACACAAACGAAACGAAAATAACCACCAAATTACATTGGAACTTGCAGTTTACACAATCTAATAGAAAAACGTAATTGGACTCGAATTTCATCGAAGCACGTAAACACAAAACTCGGACATTGGTGAACAAAAGGAGTGGTATTTCTGCATCATCCCAGGACCAAGAATTAAACATTATTTTCAACTTGGAACGTAGACTAACGGGAGCAAATTTATCTGCATGCTGATCTGTTGTTGTCAAGACGAAAGGATTATCTGCACATGGCCTCATCGAGTTACGATGTCGAGCGGACGGTAAAACAACAATTATTTTAAATATTATTTAATAAAACTTAACTCTATATTGTAATACCTTGTATTCCTATTTATGCATTTTCTGATCTTACTAACAGTTGAAAGAACCTTCACGCCCTGTATTTAAAGAAATATGAAAATCATAACTGAATTTAATATAAAACCTTGAATCCGATCGATAATTGATTACTTCTGACTTATAGCCTTTCGTATCTAACGTAAGAGAACTTACTTTGTTGGACAAAAAATATTAAATATTAATAAAGAATCATTTCAGAATTACAATATCTTCTCATTTATATAAGATTTAATGGAGTGTGAATAAGAAATAAGATAAATAAAGAGTGTAACCAATAATCACCGTACGCGGTGGGTTAACCTACAAATTTCCCTTGTCTGGGAACCACAGCACTATTCGCGGACTTCTTAGGTATTAAAGAGAGGAGAATTCAATAAAAATGTCTGCTCTTCTCTTCAACAGAGAATAGGCTTGAGCGGAATTTTCGAATTACACCCTATACACATAATTTTCACTCACATTAACACCATTATATTAAATAGAGAGGAAAGGAGATATAATTAATAATATTACAACACATACTAAATTAAGATACGTAAGAAATTGGCACATTAATAAAAGAGAGGAAGAAGATACATTATAAATTGGCTTCCTTCGCGAGGTTCGAACGAGACGTACGTACCCGGTAAGTTATAAATTGGCGAACCCAACAGTGGGGCTTAACCCGAACACAGAAGATAAGTTATAAATTGGCGCTCAACTAGTGTAGGGCTTAAGTTAAGTAAAACTTTAATTTTATAAATATTACTTAACTCGAGCAGGCAACTGTTGGAGACAAAAAATGCATACCAGAGGAGTGTCTAAAAAGATGATGAAGGAACGAGAAACGGAAGAAGAAATAGAAGTAGCCACAGATAGTGAAATAGAACAACAGACAAGCGATAAAGAAGAAACTGAAGTAATTATGGACACGGAAAGGGAAACAGTTGAAGAAGATGCCCAAGGGGACCAAATAGATAAAGCGGGAGCCAGAGAAGAACCAAGTTGGCAGGAGATGATGAAATTTGTGGCAGAACAATTTAGTAAACAGAAGGAAGAAAACAAGGAGAATTTTAGGAAACAGGAGGAAACCTCAAAACTAATGAACGAAAGGCTCGATAGGAACAATGAAAGCTTAATCCAAATTAACGAACGGTTTGACAGGAATGATGAGGGTTTAAGACAAATGAAGGAAGAAATACTACAAATAAATGAAGAGAATTTAAGGCAGATCAAAGAAAGAATTGAGAATATCCATGTGACAATTAACCAAAAAGTGGACAAAAATAATGAGGAAAGAAAACAAGAAATAGCCGAAACAAATGAGAAGTTAGAAAAAACCAACGAAACAGTAATACAGGTCCGTGAGGAAATACAGAATAAAATTAACGATATACAAAATGAAAATAAAACGATGGTCGAAGGACTCCAACAGGAGACTGTAGAAAGGTACGAGAAAATTAAACAAGAGGTACATCAAATACGGGAGGAGAATAAGGAAGGAATAACATGAGTACAGACTGACATGGGTGAATGACTGGAGAGGGTATATGATAATTTAAACAACGTAGAAAGCCAAGTTAGTACGAATGAAAGTAAAATCGAGGAAATCCGTAGACGCAAATTACAGATCCAAGAAGAAGTGGATTCATGGCGGGATAGAACATACCAGCATAATCATATAACCAATAACGATAACCGGGAGTCAATTAATTTTCAAAGTTATAAACGTAACCCTATGGAGTTTTTGAAAAGGTTGGAAGAAATGATAACACAAAATAGAGAGAACCGTTGGAGCATAATCCGAGGTATGATTGATGATATGTTTAAGGATACATACGACAATTGGTGGACGGCGGTGCGTCTGGATATACAGGACATGACAGAATTCAAAAAGCAATTCAGGGAAAAATATTGGTCGGAGTCGACCCAAAATATGGTCAGGAATAATTTGAGCAACAGTCGATACGAGACAAACGTAGGACAGTCTCCTACATCATACTTCCTTGGAAAGGTATGCATGGCCCGTAATTTAGAGCCCAGAATTCCAGAGGAGTGTTTAGTAATACAGCTATCCTACCATTATGATGAAGGAACAAAGAACGCTCGTATGTGTAGCCGGATTAAAACTATTCCAGCCATGGCAAAATTTCTGGAAAATTATGAACATGAGACCCATTATCAACGGAACCGAATATTAAATTCTAAATACCATAGATATAATGGCAACGACCAACAACCAAATTCCAATAATAATAATCACAATCAACCAAATCAGAATAATAACCCGAATAGAACACAGAATAACCACCCAAATAATAATCAGAGGAATAATAATTATCGGGGTAATAATCATTATAATTACCGCGATAATCGGAATACTAGAGGAGATGGGGACAACCGACCCAATAACTACAGACACCATGTAAATTATATATACTCCCGACCTCAAAATAATCAGAGACGGTATTACCCGATGACACACCAGTATAACAACTACTATAATCAGTCACGACGTGGTGACGAATACCAAAATGGAAGAAATTATAGGGCAACGGACCATAACTCAGAGGACAGACATGAGCCATTACAGAACCAGCCTCAGAACCCACTGGAAAATAGAGAGGATGAGGGAAGCCCTCATTTAAACTAATAGAGGCAGTAAGAACTGAAGAATACCCAGTACTCTAGAAGGAATAATGAAAAAATTATTATTACTATATACAGGACCCTATGTAATAACAAAAAATAATAACAATAATACTTACGAAATAATGAACCCTATCACGAAAAAGATTAAGGGAACATACAATCAAGAATCTATAAAAAAATATGAAGAAACACCATCACCAATCATCAATGACTGACAAGACGGACGAAAATATATATGAAAAAAAACCACAAAATTCAAAAAGAAGTAAGAACGTCTTACTATGTGTTTACAAAGAAATTATTTTGAAGATTTAAGAATAAAACCCCAAGATTAAAAAACTATATAAAGAAAAACTTATACAAAATAATTAAAAAACTATGATTTAAGATACATGCCAAAATGCCAAGCGAATTGAAGAACAAATTACATAATTGTTTATAACCAGTATAATTTTAAATGGAATAAGAAAAATATATGTTAACATAATTAGTGGTATTGTGACCAGACAAGATGGTAAAATAAGAAGAACAATGGATAATTTAATGACTATAAATAAGCTGAAACTAAGTAATGATGATAATTAATGCAAATACAATTTAGAATTTCTTGGAAATGAAAATAATAAATGAAGAGATAGTACTTAGAATTGCTGTCACAAAAAAGAAGATCAAAATAGTTACAAATAATGACTGTCAAAAATGTTATCTGAAAATAGTTAATGAAAATGAGTTGGAATCATGAAGGAAGGAATATATGAATAATTAAATATAAAACGCGACAGCGTAACAAATCCCCAAGATGTTTATTATTAATTAAATAAAAAGATTACTATGATATTATTGTATTTTTTATAGCTGACTGTAGATGAATTCCAGCAGTATTATATTGAAGTGTAGTGTGGGCAGCAGAGTATGAAGCCAAACAGTGCCTCTCTGAACTGTACCAGCTCACCTGTTAGGGAATGTTAGGGAAATTGATATTTAAGGGATAATAGAACCGTTGCGAAGAATGACATCAGATTCCAAAAGTATGAAGGAAGAAAACAGAAGGAAGATAGCTGACAGAAGAGTAATGGAGAAACGCATTTATAGTAGTAACTAGAAATCGGAGAAAGTCAAACTAAGTTTTGCGGATTATTGTGACCAATCATTGACAAGTAATGTTTAAGAGAAACAAGCCAAGAGCATTAATATAATTAATGAATTGTCATCAAATAGAGAAAGGTGAATACAAGTCCAAAATGCCACATTAAGAATTCCATCATTGACCATTGAAAATTTAATATGAATATAAGGAGAATATTCAAGGGCATGTAAAAGATATAAGTTTATTTGACCCAAATTATATTCAGGTAAATTAAACTTCTTTAGGAGGGGAAGCATATGTAACGTAACAGAAAGATGGTCCTCGACGTTACATAAATAAAATTATAAAATTTAGAATAGGGAAGAAAATTTATTAATTATCCACACTTGTAAAAGGTCAGAAACCCAACCCATGATTTTTTAAATGTAATAAGAATGCAAGGTAAAAAGATAAGCAAGTAATAATGTTAATAATAATAAACCTCAAGGTTCAGCGAGAGGTAAATAACCGACATTGACACATAATGTAAAAAATGATTTTGACTGTTTCATTATAATTGATGTTTCAAAGTAGATGAGAATGAATAAATGGTGTATGACTTAAGTTACTTAAAAGTACTTGTTATTAATTGTATCATGTTATATTGTTATCATGACTGATGTTATATGTTGTGTTAACAAGTGAAAGTTTTTCTGTTGATAGAATATCAGGTAATTAAGTATTATGTGTTATTAATTTACCATGGTAGAGCTGTTGTTGAACTCAGTAATTGAGTACTAATTAATTTCATTTTTATGTGTTATCCATAGGTCACGATAAAGCTTTTGTTAGATTTTATAGAGTTAATTATTTGTATACATGTAAGGTAGGGTGGGGCAAGACCGACCTAGGAATTGAAAAGTTGAAGTTCGAATTTCTGTGTGGTCTATAAAATGTAATGAGTAGGAATGTTTTTTTTTTTTTGTGTTTACAAGCTTATTATATTCTAATTTGGATTCACTATTCCTTGGATGGATAATGTACATACATTTTTTTATATTCATAAATGTCTGTTAAGATGACGTTAGTCTGCTCTTGCCCCTTGCATATGGGGCAAGTGCATATTGTGCTGTTATTACTCATATATTGCTTTACTATAAATAGGAGGCTAGTGCAATACAATCTTTTAAATGTGTTTCAGATTACTTGCTAACAGAAATCTATGAAGTGTAACCCGTTAACTTGCTACAAACTTTCAAATGAAGGAAAAATGAAAGACCATTGAACCAGAAAGAGCTTTAACTTATATTGTTATAAAATCATATAAATACAAAAAATCAAAAAAGTACAATAAATTGCCATAAAAATCATAGTCATAAAATTAAAAAAATCCAAAACATTTCACAGAAAAATAAATGTTTATCTTCGAAAATATAAAGTTAGAACGTTCTTAAGTTACCTTAAAAGAATTCTTACACCTTAAAAATCATATTAACATAAGTTAATTAACTTAAATGAAATTTAAACAAAAATTAAAAATATAATTAATTTATTTTAATTTAAATTTCACAATTTTAAGTAAGTAAGGTTTATTATTAAATTAAAATAAATTACATATGTGAACTGTAAAAAGCATAAATTTAAAAACTTTTAAACTATTAATTAAAAAATAATAACAAACAATCAAAATTTCAAATAAAGTCAATTTACAAAAATTAAATTAAATTAAATTTCTCTTTTTACAATTCACAAACGTTCACTGCTTTACTAAATACATATTTATCGTATTTGCCAACTTTAACAATTTTTGGCGTTTCAAGTTTTTCTAAAATTTCACACAACATTATTGAACATGTATCACTTTCTTTTAACCTAAACTCAAACGGATTTTTTAATTTTCTCAAACAAGTAACTTCAGCTTCTTCATCACATATTATTTCAGTAATACAACACACATATGTATAAATTTTCTTTTTCCCCGGAAATTTCGCCAGAACAAAATCCCCTTCATGGATATCCAATAAGTTTACATCATTTTGTTTGTTGTTTTCGGACTGTTTTGGTTCCACAGATTTATTCTGATGTTCATTCGGGTTCGTAATATTTTCTAAGTCATCATCTTCCGAGTCATTAAATTCTGAAAAACAATTTTCACTCTCATCACTTTTCCATGTTTCAGTGTCGCTTTCGTCTGAACTACTAATCTCGGTTTTTTAGATTTTTGTACTTTTCTCTTGCTTGATGATTTTAGTTGCTTTTTGGAAGCCTGAGGTTTATTTGTAATATTTTCTTCCATAATAATCTGTTCAACTTCTTTCTGTGTTATTACTTCAGCTCCTGTGCAAACTCTTCAGCTCCTGTGCAAACTCGTTTCCGTTTCTGTTGACCAAAAGGCTTGTCCCGTTTAGTTGACTGCAATAGCAGCTCTTCAAAAGACGTCTTATAAGTTTGTGTATTAGCAACATGCGTGCTGGGCATATTTAGTATCTGAGGCACATCATCTGAAATTTTACTACAGTTGCCTCCTTGATTGAATGTATTATTTTCAGCAAATGTTGCAACATCTACCGTAGCAGCTATTGGTTCAACTGGGAGGAAACCTTCAGCCTTGCTACTTTCCCATCGCTTCAAAGCTTGAGGATCAAATCTATCTTTTGGTATAACATTTTTCTGAAATGGGCAAATTCCAGCTTTGACGAAACCACTGGCAAGTAATTCTGGTGTTGTTTGAGTCCAGATTTCACCAATTAATTTTGAAAATATAGATTTGGGAATTTTAGTACCCACATTTCTTCTTTGCCATTCTACCAATTTAGCATCCCAACATGACTTAAGCGATTTAAAAGCAGATAGATCTAAGGGCTGCAACAAGTGGCTAGTGTGTGGTGGAAGTTTTAATATGGTAACATCATTATTCTTTGCAATTTGGATTACATCTAACCCAACGTGTGTTGTATGACCATCATAAATAATCAAAACTGGGCGTTCCTCCCCAATTGACGTTAAAATACATTTCTGAAAGTAGTTTTTAAATACTGCACTTTCCATCCAGCCCTTTTTTGTAGCTGCATACATGGTACGCGGATACTCAGTACCTGCTGGTGCAAGCCACTGATCCCACATGTTTTTTCCTTTAAAAATAATTAGTGGTGGTGCTTTGGCCCCACTTGCACTGCAACACATTACAACTGTGGTGTTGTCTTTGCCTGGGCCGCTAGTGGTGCGAGTTGCAGGAATTCCTCGTTGTCCTACAATTTTAGTCTTTGAAGGGTCTGAACAAAAGCTACTTTCATCCAGATTCCATATCTGACATGGTTTGTTTTCCAACTTCAGATCCTGTAATGTTTTTTCAAGTAAATAAAAATATTCATATATAACGAATGGATCTAAACATTTTTTTCTCGCATATTCCACAGTTTGTGGAGTTTTTATGGAAAGTTTGTGCCTACGTTTAAAGTTTAAAAACCAGTCCTCTCCAGGAACACCGTTTTTAAATTGCATTTTAATATTATTGCATCTAACATAGTCAGCAACAACATTCATACCTCTCTCCTTGACAGGCCAAATCCCCATTTCTCCATAGTACGAATCCCATCAGCAAGGACTGTTTCTTCTTGCAAACGAATATCCGTAGGTCTGCCATAAGAATTACTTTTCTGCCCTCTTCTACCCTTAACATGATCGGCTAATGTATTTTTTGGAATGTTGTATGTTTTGCTGGCTCTGTATATTGTTAACTGACCTGTTTTTACTAATTCAATAGCCATTTGTAACGTTTCTTGATTGTACGCACTGCCTCTATTACTTTTACGCACATATGTACGTACCACATTCACGTTCCTAGAAAGAGAAGAAAAGGAATGTGTAAGTTTTCTTCATTTCATTTTATGACTTGAGGTAAGTTCGCACTATAGACTACACTCGAGGCAAGTGGGTACTATAGGTTGCACTTCCCCCTCCTGATTGAACTGCACTAGCCCCAAAGGCAATATTTGATGGGGAAAGTGCAGCCCATACAAAAATACATAATTTTAATGAAATATCCATAAATTAAAAAGTAGTGTGTTAAAATTAACTGAAATGTAATAATACCCACCAAATTTTAAAGTTCAAACTTCAGTTTACCAATGTATTATTTGCAATTCACTTTTCTACTGTTAACTTGACTTTATAGGTTAGACAAAAGCATTTACGCGCCAACGACTCACAACTCGAGAAACAACTGAACTGTTGACGCAGCACGCAAGAACCGACTGGAAACCTAGTTACTATGAAACACAGTAGGTAGCAGCACACTACCGATCAGCGTTACAGTATTATAGCCAGAAGATGCACTTGCCCCAAACCTGCACTTGCCCCACCCTACCTTACTTAGATAATAAGATGATTATAATTGTAAACTTGGATAAAAAGGCTATAATTGTTAACAAGATACCAAAAGAGTTTAATACCACCATATCATAAATAGATAAAAGATTCTATAATATTGCAGATAGTAACAAGTTAAATTCGGAAGTAGATCAAGGTATAATGATAGGCCTAACAACCAGTAACATTATATAGTAAGTCAGATCAGAAAGGTTAGGTAAAGAAATTAGTAACAAATACTAAATACAATCTAATGAGTTAGTAGAAGTTAATAATAACAAATAAATAAACTCAAATTAAATAAATTATTATAATGTCATAGTGCAATGATACCGATAGATAATGTTTGGTAACTGAAAAATAATATTTGTTAAAATAAACAGACTAAGAGTAAAAGACAGCAAAATATATAAGAATTAGTAAACAAGCCATAAGTAAGATTATATTCGGATATAATGGAAATTTAGAAAGGAATTATTTTGATGAGTGGAAGAACATTGTATGAAATGATCATAATATAACATAATATTGAATAAGAATAAAAAAATGGTTGCTAGGGACGACAAAGTATATAGAATTTGTTGATTTGATTATTGGATAATTTTACATGAACGAAGATAGTTTAGCTAAGAGATGCTCAGTAAAAATTTGATTTAATTTAAATACCAAGTACAGAGAAATGTAAAATAAATGAATAATAAATCGCAATAGTTTGGTCCACTAACAGTTAACCATATTATATAACTGGACAATATAAAAACGAGACACAAAGTAACGAAAAATAAAGGAAGAACTCGGATTGCCAAATTCCTGATAATGAACAAAGTGTTAAATTAATCAATTAACGAAACCAGAGAAATAACTACCTGCATAAAGATATAATCCTATAACAAACAAAACAAAAATAACCACCAAATTACATTGGAACTTGCAGTTTACACAATCTAATAGAAAAACGTAATTGGACTCGAATTTCGTCGAAGCACGTAAACACAAAACTCGGACATTGGTGAACAAAAGGAGCGGTATTTCTGCATCATCCCAGGACGAAGAATTAAACATTATCGTGGAATTAAACACGTTTCAACTTGGAACATAGACTAACGGGAGCAAATTCATCTGCATGCTGATGTGTTGTTGTCAAGACGAAAGGATTATCTGCACACGGCCTCATCGAGTTACGATGTCGAGCGGACGGTAAAACAACAATTATTTTAAATATTATTTAATAAAACTTAATTCTATATTGTAATACCTTGTATTCCTATTTATGCATTTTCTGATCTTACTAACAGTTGAAAGAACCTTCACACCCTGTATTTAAAGAAATATAAAAATCATAACTGAATTTAATATAAAACCTTGAATCCGATCGATAATCGATTACTTCTGACTTATAGCCTTTCGTATCTAACGTAAGAGAACTTACTTTGTTGGACAAAAAATATTAAATATTAATAAAGAATCATTTCAGAATTACAATATCTTCTCATTTATATAAGATTTAATGGAGTGTGAATAAGAAATAAGATAAATAAAGAGTGTAACCAATAATCACTGTACGCGGTGGGTTAACCTACAAATTTCCCTTGTCTGGGAACCACAGCGCTATTCGCGGAGTTCTTAGGTGTTAAAGAGAGGAGAATTCAATAAAAATTTCTGCTCTTCTCTTCAACACAGAATAGGCTTGAGCGGAATTTTCGAATTACACCCTATACACATAATTTTCACTCACATTAACACCATTATATTAAATAGAGAGGAAAGGAGATATAATTAACAATATTACAACACATACTAAATTAAGATACGTAAGAAATTGGCACATTAATAAAAGAGAGGAAGAAGTTACATTATAAATTGGCTTCCTTCGCGAGGTTCGAACGAGACGTACGTACCCGGTAAGTTATAATATATATATATATATATATATATATATATTAAAACACTTTCTGCTACAGTCCGTTTCTTGATGTATATAATATATATTTTATAATTACTTTACCTCAAGATGTTTTCTCCCTATTTGGAACATGTATCGGGAAGCCTTGTGTTCCCATCCTCAGCCTTCCTAATTTTGAGTCTTGTGAGGTATTTGTGTGTTGGCTGGTTGTTGCTTTGGTTTCCTGTTGGTCTCTGGTGCTTTAAATTGGTATTATAGTGTGTGATTGTGGTGTATCTATTAGTATTTTATGTATTTTTTTATGTCGAATGCTTTGAAAATTGTGTCATGTTTTGTATTGATTTGTATTTGTTCAGGTATTAGTTTGTTTTGTGTTTTATGTTTGTATATTTGTAAATTTTCCCAAATGTTTATTATGGTCCCTTTGTGTGGTATATATTTTATTAGTGTCATATTAGTTATGTGTGGGAATTCATGTCCAGTGTTTATTGCATGTGTGGCCAAATTAGATTTATATATTTCTGGTTTTTTGTAAGCGTTTAGGTGTTCAAAATAACGTTTTTTCAGCTGTTTTTTTGTTTGTCCTATGTAACATTTATTGCAATCTTGGCAGTCAATTTTGTATATACCATTGGTTGTTGTATTATCTTTGTTGTGTGGGTTATTTAGTTTTTGTAAATTATTTTTATTAGCCTATTTTTGTATGCTATTTTGATATCTGCGTTTTAAAATAGTTTTGTTAGTTTTGTCATTTTATTATTTATGTATGTAAATGTGGCCCATTTTTTATTGTTATTATTTATGTGTTGTTCATTTTGATTATTTCTTAATTGTTCAGTTTTTATTTTATATTTTATTTTATTTTCTATTTTGTTTATAGTATTTTTATTATAAGTATAGTATTTGTAATTCAAACAGTAATATTTTCAAAATAATTTCTATTTATATTAGGGCGTTGAGTGTCTCTAATTCACCCTAGTTTAGACTACACAATGCATGAGTTCCGTCAACCAAACGTCGAGTATTGTTCTTTTGTAACATAGCCGCCGACATATAACAACTTCCGCTTCTCACCCTAATTGTGTTAACGTCTGTTGTGACTGCATAACTCACCTGTTCATACGGTGAGAATTTATTTCTTCGATGCGACGAAACGAATTCTCTCTTCGCTTTTCTCTCTTCACGTTCAATTACTCTCTTGACGAACGCATTGCTTATTAGTTCATGTGTGACCTGCTCTCGTGCGTCACCTATAATACTCACTGTATGGTTTATAATTATAATTGTGATTATTGTCATAATTACCATTCGATCGATAATTTTTGTGCATATGTTCGTCGCATGTGATGTGTTTCACTTGCGTTACGGTACTGTTTTAATTGCTTTACTGTGAGTTTGCACAGCGAATTGGATATTATCGTTTACCAGGTATGATTGCTTATATTCTACTCTATATTCTTCCCTAGTGTTAATTATCTCACTAGAATTATCATCATTAATTATGAACGTCTGTTCTATCTTACTTTCAATTACAATTGTTTGTTCATATTGTTCTGTTTCAATTGTAGTTTCAGCTGCCGCTATGCGCGTATTTGTGTCGCTAATTTTTTTTACTAACAGTGTATTACTATCAGCTATATTTTGTTTTACTTTGCTTTGTGTATTATTTAAATCTTCTTTTAAATCCTCTGTTTGCTTATTTATATTTTTATTTAATTCGTTCTTCAGCTGGAGATTGTCTTGTCTTAGCTCATTTAAACTTTCTGTCAGATTTTCTGTTTGCTTATTTAGTTTATCATTTATTTTTTTATTTGTTTGACATTCTCTTCTTTCTACTCTTCTTTAAATTTTTCTGCTTGTTTTATGACTAATTCGTCCATCATGGCCAGTAGGCCTATCTAATTTTTAAATGCTTCTAGATTCAACCCTCCTGGTTCCGCCATGTTGAATATTTTGTATTTATTTATTATGTTTTAGAATATTATTCTTATGGAACCGAATTACTAATTTTATTTATTTATTATTATTATTATTATTAATTATTATTATTCTTAGTATTACAATTACACCTTTAAAATGACATTATTTCATAGAGCGCCAGTTGTGTTGTAATACACAACAAAATAAAATATACGAGAATATTTCGTATGAATCTTAACTGTTATACATATTATATGTTTACCACACTTGTATTTATAAAGCGTACATTTAGCTATAAGAAATTTAAATAGTTAAATGGTCGTGTCTGGCCTCACGTTCAGGGCGACAAATTATATAACAACACAAATTGAAATGTAATTTAATTTGCGTTCATGGGTGTAATCGTAATAAGAAGATGATGCTTTATATAAGAGTTAAAATTTCCATTATTTTTTTTTCTTGTATTAAAACAAATTCTTTCATTTCGCATATTCAAATATACTCTTTATTAAATCGTATGTACGAATCTTTCGCACACGACTTATAGCTAACAAATTACATACAACAGATTATACATAAATCTTGTTCTATACTCTTAACTAATTAATTATGTTTGCTCTTGGTGTTGCGCATTGGAAGCTCTTGAGAATCTTGATTTGTTCCAAAAACGCTATGTAGAAAAGGCTGGGTTTTAAACGAAAAGAAGTGGACTGTAATTCTGTTGTATGATATGCTTTTATTGAAACGTTAAATTTTATAGACCATTGTCGACACGTGCGGATGTTTTGAGGCCTTAACGCCCGTAAAATTAGCTTTGAAAGAAGTCGCAGTCCATAGTAAATGGACGCAGGTTGTCTGAATAAATTAGTGAGTACGACTGAATAATCCAGAAGCCGACTGGAAGAGAGATTTTTAACGAGAGTACAGCTCGGAGTCTGGTTAGAAAACTAAAACTAACTTGTCTACCGTCAGTAAAGCTGACTGCCAGCAGCGCTTGATAAGCAAGTGACGTCATCCGTGCGTGTCGCATTGCAGTGGTACGGCGCACAGCTGATAAATAAAGTACAAAGTTTGAACATACTGCCCGCTCAAAAATCGGGACCATTTTGTAAATTAAACATTAAATTAATAATATAATAGTTAGATTTACATGGCAAAAATAATACAACAATTGGTGTATTGGCTACAGCGCAATGACATAATAACAATAATATCATTAACATGATAAATTCAATTAATAATTATAAGGTACATATGAAATCAACCCTTATGCAAATAGTAAGGGCAAACTGACAGTGAAATTACCCAAAACATAATAGTAACACAGTACACATAATAATACAATGATTAAGTAGACGTTGATCTTTCCCAAATAATACCCATTGACATTTGCAGAGCATTATAATAACAAGTGATAACACCATAAAAAATATAATAATTGCACCATGATATTGACACAACAAACCCCAATAAATTTCATAATATATGACCATTAGAAAATACAATACATACATAGAATAATTGATACCATAAGTAACACTTGTAGTTCTCGGAACTTTGAATATATAAACATACGACAATACAACAATATCCATAAATAATTGATAGTACAATGAAAACACAGTCACTATTGCAATAATAGGTATCGGCACGTAATAATAATACTTACAACGTTAATGATGCAATTGACTTGTATGCTCGCCCCGGGGAATGTCCCGGGCGAAGTCCAGGCAATGTGACAAGTTCACAATCCTAGTGCGTCTCGTATCGCACGCATACGACTAGTTTGTTGCCACCGGAAGGGGGCATAATTTGTGGATGGGTCGGCGTAAGATACCTAGCGCGGTGCGAACTTCTGCGACGCGTACTAAGGAATCTTGACCCGGAAAAACATTAGTAATTACCCCACGCTTCCACTGTAGTGGGGGGGGGGAATTATCATCCAAAATGAGGACAAGCTGTCCGACATTCAAATTCCTTGACGGAGTGCGCCATTTGTTGCGCTGCTGCAACTGGTGCAGAAAATCTCTAGACCACCGTTTCCAGATGGTCTGTGTAAATTTTTGGAGCAGAAGCCATCTGCCCAAATGACTAGCATTGCTTTGGGTATAGTCGGGTTCCGGAAGTGCAGTCAGTGGAGCACCGACCAGGAAATGAGCAGGAGTTAAGGGTTCAGGGTCTCTAGCATCGTCGGACACAGCACATAAAGGGCGTGAATTAAGGCAAGCCTCAATTTGAGAGAGAAGAGTAGAGTATTCCTCAAAATTCAAGATCGTACTGCCTATTACGCGATGCAAATGATATTTAACACTCCTTACACCACTTTCCCACAAACCACCGAAATGAGTGGCTGAAGGAGGGATAAAGGACCACTTGATACCACGGAGACCGCAAAACTCCTGAGAAGATTGCTCAACTTCCTTTGAGTTTAAAAATTTGTACCAATCATATAAGGTGTGGTTGGCACGACGAAAATTCGTACCATTATCTGAAAATATCTGCGCTGGAATGCCTCTGAGGGCGATGAACCTTTTTAAAGCCGCTATAAAGGCGTTGGAAGTGAGATCCGACACCAATTCTAAATGGATGGCCTTTGTGCACATGCATATGAATAACGCGATGTATGCCTTGGACGTGGACTTTGAGCGCTGCCCGCCATGGCGTAAAAGTACAGGACCGGCGTAGTCCACGGCCGACTGGGAATATGGCCTAGCAGGTGTGACCCTAGAAGGGGGTAACTGACCTAATAGTTGATTCACGCCTCTAGCCCGGAAACGAAAACAAGTGACACATTTATGTATTACTGAGCGGATATAAGATTTGTTGTGAATGATCCAATATTTGTGCCTGAGCGAAGCTTGAGTTGATTGCACCCCAGCGTGCAACAAACGGATATGTTCATACTCAATTATTAATCTCGTGAGACGAGAGTGCGGGTGCAAAATTATTTGGTGTTTACTCGCGTAGTTAAGTGGGGAGAATTGTAAGCGTCCACCCACTCTTAAAATGCCTCAGTCATCCAGGAAGGGGTTGAGTGCAAGAATTTTACTGCTGCGAGGAAGGCAACGATGTGCCTCAAGTTTCTTAACTTCTATGCCGAAGTGCAACTGCTGAGATTGCCGGACAAAAAACAAAAGCGTGTCATACAATTCTTGAGCAGACAAAAAGGACATGGCCCTGTCAACAACCAGGAGCCTAGAGTTGCGAATAAATCTGCGGCAATATGCGAAGACGCGAATGAGCCTAGTAAGGGATGAATAATTTTCAACATAGCTATGTGTTGAGGATGCGACAATTAGTGAGGTTTGAACCTGTTTGCGACGTTCCTGCTCAAGGTCGGGGTAAGTACAGGTAGCATGAATGTCGAAGGCGCTAACGGGCCATGATGCTGACTCATGGGCTAACCAGAACGGACCATGCCACCGTTGAGTATGGCAGTGGAAACTACGAAGGAGGCAACCGCGTGATAAAATGTCGGCAGGGTTGTCAGTTGATACTACATGATGCCAAGTTCCCCTGCTGCTAACAAGACGCTGTATTTCCGCGACACGGTTGGCCACAAATACCTTCCAGCGGGAAGATTGTTGATGTATCCAATGCAACGCTATCATCGAGTCCGAATAGAGATATAGTCCGTCAAAATCGTAGTTGATGGTGTTTAAAACCTTGGAAGTTAATTGCGCCAGCAATAAGCAAGCACAAAGTTCAAGGCGTGGTAGCGTTATCTGTTTCAGCGGAGCGACCCTAGATTTAGCACACAAGTTTGACGATATGGCGCCGTTCGAATAGACCGCCCGCACGTAAATGCAACACGCGCAACCTTTAGCCGAAGCGTCGGCGAATCTGTGAAGCTGTAATGAACTAATTGGATAATTGTTCGAACTCTTAACCGACCTCGTAATCTTAAAATGAGTGTCGGAAACTAATTGAGAGTATAGTTCTAGCCATTGATCGGCTAATGACCCATATAGGGGTTCGTCCCAATTTGTACCCGCCAACCACAACTGTTGTACGAAATGTTTGCAGCAAAATGTGATGGGGGCAATAAGACCCAGCGGGTCGTAAATCCCAGCAATGACCGACAACACGCTTCTTTTGTTGAACACGGTCGAATTATCATCACCCTGAACGGTATATAAAAATTATCCTTATCAACGTTCCATTGGATTCCCAATGTACGCACGTTTTGACCTTTGCTGAAGTCATGGGATACTTGGGCGCGAAGGGCCATAATCTTATGGTGGTTAGAAAACCACTTATGTAACATGAAACCATACCTATTTAGCAAATTCACGATCTCACATTTCATTTTAGCTAACACGTTCGGATCATCCGAACCCGTTAAAAGATAATCTACGTAAAAATCATTGGCTATGTCCCTAGAAGCTGTAGGGTAGTCGGATTTATTTTCGTAGGCTATCTGAGCCAGACAACGTGTAGCAAGGAAGGAAGCACCAGCAGTGCCATACGTAACCGTCCTTAAAGCGTAATGTTGTAATTCCTTATGCGGCGCGTCAGCCAAACGATGCGTTGCAAGTTTGAATCCTTTGGGTTAACTATTATTTGACGATACATCTTTTCTATGTCTGCAATAAGTACATATCGGTGGTTATGGAACCGAACCATTATCGAGAACAGATCCTGCTGGATCGTCGGACCGACCATTAGAGTATCGTTGAGGGACAGATTATTTGTGGTTTTAGCGGAGGCGTCAAATACCACGCACAATTTAGTGGTTAGGCTGGAGTCCTTGAAGACTGCGTGATGGGGCAAATAAAAAATATCTGAGTTGTCAAGCGACAAATCGTAATCATTAAGTGGGGACATGTGACCAAGTTTCAAGTATTCACTCATGAACTCGCTATAATCCTCGTAAAGGATAGGGTTCTGCTTGAACTTGAACTCTAGCGATTGGAACCTGCGGATAGCTCCGCGGAGAGAATCTCCCAAATGAGATTTATCAGACCTGCGGGGCAGGGATACCACGAATCTCCCTTCGCGGTTGCGGATAGTGTTTTTAACAAAATGTTTTTCACACGGCGAGTCCTCAGAGCAAGGTTCGCGACTAGAGACCTCCTCCAACTTCCAGAATTCCTTTAGTTGCGAGGAAATCTGACTATCATCATTGCAGATCATAAAGGACGAAACTGTATGAGTTATGTCGATGTTGAAGGGTAAATTACTGGTCAAAATAAATCCTAACTTAGTTTCCTGAATTATAGGAAAGTGCGGTCCGCGCATAAATTTAATGGGTTCAATTAGTTGGAGATAATATTGAGCGCCGAGTAGTACATCGACTTGCGACGAGCAGTGTAGGTGTGGATCAGCCAGGAATACGTGCTTGGGTAAATTCAAAGAGGCAAGATCGAACGACTCCGCCGGTAAATCATTAGTTATACTGGGTAGTACGGCACAATGTACGTTTAACGTAAAGGGTTTATAGCGAGAATGTAGCTTTACCTTTGTACTAAAGTCAGCTTGGGAAAGCGAGTTGTTTATACCCGTGATGGGCAGTTGCGATTTAACCAATTGAAGGCCCATTCTGCGGGCGAAATCCATTGTGCAAAAGTTTGCTTGCGAGCCAGAATCCAGTAAAATTCTAACGGGTAATTTTCTACCGGCCTTATTAGTGGTCATACAGACAGCGGTGGATAACAATATTGATTTATTTGTTTGTAACTTTAGTGAGCATTGGTTATTGATGGAAGATCCGTCCCTGTTGGGGACATGAATTGTGGTGTGGTGATGCTTAGCACATTTTTTACAAGAAAATTTTGATGAGCATTTTGAACTTTCGTGACCCGGACGAAGGCAATTTAAACAAAGTTTGTTTTTTATTATGACGTTTCTTCTGTCAGGGACAGAAAGCGATATGAATTGTAAGCAGTCGATAATTCTATGTTCGCCGTTACATAGTCTACATAAATTGTTTCTGATATGAGAATGAAATGCCTCCCTAGGAGCGCTTATCTGTTTAACTGCCTTGCGATAAGGAGACTTATCGCTGTTATTTAACTTGCTCGTTGAGATAGTCGCGTTATCAATATTTTATAACAATTTTCTGCGTGAATTTAAAAAATTCATAAAATTATTAAAGTCAGGGAATTTATGTTCCGACAAACTCTCTTTCCACAACCGGAAAGTGTAACTGTCAAGCTTTTTAGCTAAGTAATGTATGACAATAATTTCGAATGTGTTAACTGGCAGGTTGAGATTGTTTAAAGCATTTATGTTGGCTGAGATTTCATCAATGAATTTAGATATGCTGACTTGGGATTATTGTTGAACCAGTGGTACGTCCAGGACATTCCCGACATGGTGGGCGGGGACAATTAGCTTACTGTCATATCTATTCTTCAACAGATTGATAGCCACCGCGTAATTCTCATGAGTGATTGGTAATGACTTTATTACGTTAAGCGCCTCGCCATATAATGACGAGTGCAAATAGTGAAGTTTCTGTACGTCCGTCAGATCGGCTCTGACATGAATTAGTTCAAGAAAAATGTGATAATAATGCTGCCACTCAATAATACTACCCGCAAACCGTGGTAATTTGATCGGTTCCAACTGAATGGGGGGTGTTTTAAGATGTTTACTTTCAGCATTAATTAATGGTTTCTGGTTCATATGCTCAACTTGCTCCAGCAGGTGTTGCAATTTACACTCTATGTTACAAAGATCGTCTTCCGTTTGTACCCTATCACTCGCTAAAGCAAAGTCCGCTTCCTCGGATTCGATTTGGGATTGAATCTCATCGTATTTGGTGGATAATTCCATCAAATGTCGAAGTTTTATTTTTAGCGCATGATGATCGCTGTTTTCCAAATCAGTTATCCGCGAAAGTATTTACGCGGGATATTGAGGCTTTAATTGTGCCTCATTTTTTTATTAGAGCCTTTACATCTGCCATTATTACAATTTAAGAAAAAAGAAAAATACTTTGGAAGAATTTGAGCATAGAGCATGTGAACCATAAACCCAAGTTTTGATAAATCTGAATACGTTGCGGTAGTTAGCGATCGTTATTTATATGAACATAATACTTGCTAGAATATATGCTTACTCTCTCTATTAATCAAACCTTGTTGGCAATTAAAAATTATTAACATCATGAATTTAAATGATAGTAACATATATTTGTATCTTTGATGTTTGAACTCACAATGAACTGCCAACCACTTACTAACTTGTATTGTGTAATGATGGTGTGTGTTTATACAAGGGTGTTAAAAAATAACTGCTAAATGTAAAATATTGCTTGAAACGCTAAGTATGAGTAAAAAGTTCATAGTCACGTGGACGTTGCTCCAGACGTGATGAAGCTGGCTTCGATCCTGTTGCTCGATCCTGTTAGGAGCTGTTGCACCTCCTGTCTCTACTGGTCAGATGACGCCTTATGTTGTAGCCCTCCATAATTTAAAGCTGTGGAACTTTTTTACGTGAAATCGCCAATGCTGTCCTGCCGTGTCCCGTTGTCTCTGGTCTACTGCTCCGCCGAATCTTGTTGTGTTGATTGTGATGTAATTTACAAAGATGGTGTCGCTCAGGACCAAAATGGTGTCGCTTGTGGACGAAAATGCGGTCACTCAGGACCAAAATGGTGTCGCTCAGGACGAAAGTGCGGTCTCTTGTGGACCAAGAAATGCTGCCCGTAGGGCGAGAATAAATCCGGTTCGGTTGGACCAAAAATGTTGCCGTTTTTGGGCCAAAAATATGATATCCGTCCCGTGAGGACCAAAAATGCTGTCGTTGCGGACAAAGAAATGTGGTCGCTTGTGGACCAAAAATAAGAAATCTGGCCCGGAGGACCAAAAATGTTGCGCATTGGAAGCTCTTGTGAATCTTGAGTTGTTCCAAAAACGCTATGTAGAAAAGGCTAGGTTTTAAACGAAAAGAAGTGGACTGTAATTCTGTTGTATGATATGCATTTATTGAAACGTTAAATTTTATAGACCATTGTCGACACGTGCGGATGTTTTGAGGCCATAACGCCCGTAAAATTAGCTTTGAAAGAAGTCGCAGTCCATAGTAAATGGACGCAGGTTGTCTGAATAAATTAGTGAGTACGATACATGAAAATAATTAAGAATGATCCAGAAGCCGACTGGAAGAGAGGTTTTTAACGAGAGTACAGCTCGGAGTCTGGTTAGAAAACTAAAACTAACTTGTCTACCGTCAGTAAAGCTGACTGCCGGCAGCGCTTGATAAGCAAGTGACGTCATCCGCGCGTGTCGCATTGCAGTGGTACGGCGCACAGCTGATAAATAAAGTACAAAGTTTGAACACTTGGCTTATCCATTGTATGTTCATCTTTTGCAATTGCTGATTAATTTACTTCAATAATGAATTTACTTTTATTTCAGTTTCTTTAATATTAATTGGCTTTAAAACTTTCTACTGCATATGCATTCTCCTTTATCAACAAAGACTATTAATTACTTTAATTTAAAATCAAATATTTCTCTTATATCATTTACGTTACTCTCAACTACTAAATTTTATACAAGAGATATTATTCTAAATTACACTCTGCCTTTATACTTATGTACAATTTAGTTATTTTAATTAACTGTTTGAATGTCTTTCATTCTAATTTTAATTAGTGTCTTTCAAACGTCTGTATTTTACTATGGTTTTTCATCAAACACCTTGTTTGACGTGGTTAATCCGTATGTAATCCGTGGTGTCATCCGTATGTCCTCCTTTGGTCCTCAGGCCTCGTCCTCCGTGTCCTCCGTCCTCAGGTCCTCTTCCCGGATTCCACTGCATGTGCTGTTTAATAGTGGTCTCGCCTCACATCATATGTTGCAGGTGTGTCCATAGACCTCCTCGTATGTGCTCTGCTGGTCTGGTTGGACTTCCAGTTCGTCCTCTGACTCTTACTGTAGATTTAACATAGCGTCTCTGACTGACATAGCCTCCTGTGGCAACGGTTGAATAGATAAGAAAAAACTTTATTAGCACGACCTGGCATTTATAGCCAGGTCATGCAAAAGCTCAGGTCTGAACAATTTTCAACTTGTCAGATTTTGTCGAAGCGTCTTTTCCCCCACTCTGGTTCAATTCACTATTTTCGCCTATCTTAGCGAATTGTGAAGTCTGTTTCACGCCACTCAATGCTCAATCGATCGCTAATTTTTATATGTTTACTATACGTAAATTACACTTCTTTATTGTAATTACAAAAAGAGCTATTCACTTTATGCTTTTAGTAATTGCACTTTCTGTCACTTTGTCACGGTCTTTTAACCCTTTGTTCACCTTTATTTTCTACACCCTGTGGTGTCTTTTGTTTTACCATATCGTACATATTTTTCATATAATTAAATAAAACATAAAATCTATCAATACTTGAAAAGGGTTGGTTACGGTTCAGGAACGGACAGGCTTCACACACACAAACAAAATACACGTGTACACAATGGTAGCAACAGGTGGGCCAGGTATGCATGTCCATGCATAAATTGTGCATTCCCTATTTTTTTATAAACAATCCAGCTTGCAATCTGAATCATGTCTATTCCATATTTATTTATTTTTATTATTTATTACATTCAATTATAAAATCAATCTGCCTTTTTCTAAAGCAAAATTAAACAGAAAGAAATTATTACATAAATCAGTTAATATGAGATCTCTAACTTAAGGGGGGGGGGGGAAAGAGTGAGTGAGAGAGAGAGAGAGAGACAGAGAGTGATTCGAAGTAATGGTTTGCCAATCTAAATATCCACGTATGGAATTTTATATTTGTAATCTTTGATAGCATTAATAAGTAAGAAGGAGAAAGAAAGTAATTTTTAAATAAAAGAAAATGATATTTGATTTATTCAGCATAACAATGTGTTAGATTCTGATTGTACTACACTCAAAACATGAAAAAAAGTCGTTTTCCGAAAAGTGTCTGTGTGTGTGTCTGTCTGTCTGTGTGTCTGTCTGTGTGTCTGTGTGTCTGTCTGTAGATTTTTTTTTTTGGCAAACGATAACTGCCGCAAATTCAAACAAAATCAAATAATTTTTTGCATACAGCCCTGATTTGTAGAGGACTCGCGACCTATTGTTTTTGGTGAAGATCGGTTGAGGGAAAGGGGTAGTTTACCTGCAACGGTTTTTTTTTATCAAGGGAAATTAATTTTTTTTGGCAAACGATAACAGCCGCAAATTCAAACAGAATCAAATAATGTTTCGCATACAGCCCTGAATTGTAGAGTTCTCAAGACCTATTGTTTTTGGTGAAGATCGGTTAAGGGAAAGGGGTAGTTTACCTGTAACGTTTTATGTTTTAACAAGGGTATTTCCTATGGCAAACGATAACAGCCGCAAATTCAAACAGAATCAAAAGATTATTTGCATACAGCCCTAAATTGTAGAGTTCTCAAGACCTATTGTTTTTGGTGAAGATCGGTTAAGGGAAAGGGGTAGTTTACCTACAAGGTTTTTTTAACAAGGGTATTTTCTATGGCAAACGATAACAGCCGCAAATACAAACAGAATCAAATAATTTTCTGCATACAGCCCTGATTTGTAGAGTACTCAAGACCTATTGTTTTTGATGAAGATCGGTTGAGGGGAAGGGGTAGTTTACCTGCAACGTTTTTTATCAAGCGTATTTTCTATGGCAAACGATAACTGCCGCAAATTCAAACAGAATCAAATAATTTTTTGCGTACAGCCCTGATTTGTAGAGTACTCGCGACCTGTTGTTTTTGGTGAAGATCGGTTGAGGGGAACTGGTAGTTTACCTGCAACGGTTTTTTTTATCAAGGGAAATTTTTTTTTTTGGCAAACGATAACAGCCGCAAATTCAAACAGAATCAAATAATGTTTCGCATACAGCTCTGAATTGTAGAGTTCTCAAGACCTATTGTTTTTGGTGAAGATCGGTTAAGGGAAAGGGGTAGTTTACCTACAACGTTTTTTTAACAAGGGTATTTTCTATGGCAAACGATAACAGCCGCAAATTCAAACAGAATCAAATAATTTTCTGCATACAGCCCTGATTTGTAGAGTACTCAAGACCTATTGTTTTTGGTGAAGATCGGTTGAGGGGAAGGGGTAGTTTACCTGCAACGTTTTTTTATCAAGCGTATTTTCTATGGCAAACTGTAACTGCCGCAAATTCAAACAGAATCAAATAATTTTTTGCATACTTCTGTGAATTGTAGAGGACTCAAGGCCTTTAGATTTTGGTGAAGATCAGTTAAGGGGAAGGGGTAGTTTACCTGCAACTTTTTACGTTTTTCAAGAGTAAAGTACTTGAAAAGTCATTTAAACTTTTTCAAACAATGGTAATTGTTGAAAATAAAATAATTTTGTTGCCAGGCAATCTGAAAATTTCAGATTTTGTACCACAAAATCTGAAAAGATTATACGATAGTTTATGAAATGGTTAATAATACGTCAGTGGAAGGTGTAATGAGAAATTAGCAGAAATGGAAACCTGGGGAATGTTAACTGTTCTGTAGATACAATTTTGTCAGAATGTTTGGAAATGATCATCAACATTGAAGAAAAAGTAAGCATATTAAGAAACATATGTAAATACTTATTATAAAAAAATAATGTTTGTTTTTTGATAAAGTCATTTTGATTATAAAATATAAATATTTACAACAAGAAAAGTATTTTCAGTTTTCAAAATTTAAATATATTTTTATAAAACAATGGGTTCTTCATTGAGGTGGGGACCATGTCACTCACTCCATCTCAAGCCTCCTCTCCCATTTTGCAGAAAAAGAGGACCCTGTCAAGGCTGATACTTTGACGACAGTGACAGGGCTTTCCACCAAATTCAGCAGAGTGACAGGTAGGCCCAACTCTGATTGGCTCCTCAGATTTCCCCAGCGTTAGTAGGTTCTATGAAAATATTTTATTTCAAAAATGATTTTAAATATAAATCTTAGATATGTTTTATAAATCTCATGTTTTATGTTTTAACATGGGTAATTTTTTATATGACGAACCATAACTGCCGTAAATTCAAACAGAATCAAATAATTTTTTACATATGTGCCTGAGCTATAGAGAACTCAATGTCTGTTGATTTTGGTGAAGATCGGTTACGGGGAAAGGGCAGTTTACCTGAAACATTTTTTGTTGTAACATGAGTAAAGTACTTAATTTTGATAAAGTATCCTGATAAGATCTTAATAATCCACTGTAGAAACGTAGATGAAATATCTATAAATGAAGAGGCTAGTTGAACGGGCTGGGGGTAATTTTATATAAATCAAAATTATAGTTGAAGGGGGAGGGGATAATATTTTTTATATGTGTACTACATTATTGGCAAGAAAGAAGTATTTTTTTGTTAAAATTCCTTCCCTGGCTGTTTGGCTGAAAATGATTTTAAATATAAATCTTAGAATATGGAAGTCATGTATGGTTCTCCATACCGATATTTTTTATGGTAAACGATAACAGCCGCAAATTCAAACAGAATCAAATGATGTTTTGCATACAGCCCTGTATTGTCGAGTTCTCAATACCTATTGGTGTTGGTGAAGATCGGTTAAGGGAAAGGGGTAGTTTACCAGCAACGTTTTATGTTTTAGAAGGGTATTTTCTATGGCAAACGATAAGAGCCGCAAATTCAAACAGAATCAAATACGTTTTTGCATACAGCCCTGCTTTGTTGAGTACTAAAGACCTATTGTTTTTGGTGAAGATCGGTTAAGGGAAAGGGGTAGTTTACCAGACACGTTTTTTGTTTTATCAAGGGTATTTTGTATGGCAAACGATAACAGCCGCAAATTCAAACAAAATCATATAATATTTTACATACAGCCCTGAATTGTAGAGTTCTCAAGACCTATCGTTTTTGGTGAAGATCGGTTAAGGGAAAGGGGTAGTTTACCTGCAACGGTTTTTTACAAGTGTAATTTTTTTTATATGGGAAACGATAACAGCCGGAAATTCAAACAGAATCAAATACGTTTTTGCATACAGCCCTGTTTTGTTGTGTACTAAAGACCTTTTGTTTTTGGTGAAGATCGGTTAAGGGAAAGCGGTAGTTTACCAGACACGTTTTTTGTTTTATCAAGGGTATTTTGTATGGCAAACGATAACAGCCGCAAATTCAAACAAAATCATATAATATTTTACATACAGCCCTGAATTGTAGAGTTCTCAAGACCTATCGTTTTTGGTGAAGATCGGTTAAGGGAAAGGGGTAGTTTACCTGCAACGGTTTTTTACAAGTGTAATTTTTTTTATATGGGAAACGATAACAGCCGCAAATTCAAACAGAATCAAATACGTTTTTGCATACAGCCCTGTTTTGTTGTGTACTAAAGACCTTTTGTTTTTGGTGAAGATCGGTTAAGGGAAAGCGGTAGTTTACCAGACACGTTTTTTGTTTTATCAAGGGTATTTTATATGGCAAATGATAACAGCCGCAAATTCAAACAGAATCAAAAGATTATTTGCATACAGCCCTGAAATGTAGAGTTCTCAAGACCTATTGTTTTTGGTGAAGATCGGTTAAGGGAAAGGGGTAGTTTACCTACAAGGTTTTTTTAACAAGGGTATTTTCTATGGCAAACGATAACAGCCGCAAATACAAACAGAATCAAATAATTTTCTGCATACAGCCCTGATTTGTAGAGTACTCAAGACCTATTGTTTTTGGTGAAGATCGGTTGAGGGGAAGGGGTAGTTTACCTGCAACGTTTTTTATCAAGCGTATTTTCTATGGCAAACGATAACTGCCGCAAATTCAAACAGAATCAAATAATTTTTTGCGTACAGCCCTGATTTGTAGAGTACTCGCGACCTGTTGTTTTTGGTGAAGATCGGTTGAGGGGAACTGGTAGTTTACCTGCAACGGTTTTTTTTATCAAGGGAATTTTTTTTTTTTTTTGGCAAACGATATCAGCCGCAAATTCAAACAGAATCAAATAATGTTTCGCATACAGCCCTGAATTGTAGATTTCTCAAGACCTATTGTTTTTGGTGAAGATCGGTTAAGGGAAAGGGGTAGTTTACCTACAACGTTTTTTTAACAAGGGTATTTTCTATGGCAAACGATAACAGCCTCAAATTCAAACAGAATCAAATAATTTTCTGCATACAGCCCTGATTTGTAGAGTACTCAAGACCTTTTGTTTTTGGTGAAGATCGGTTGAGGGGAAGGGGTAGTTTACCTGAAACGTTTTTTATCAAGCGTATTTTCTATGGCAAACGATAACTGCCGCAAATTCAAACAGAATCAAATAATTTTTTGCATACTTCTGTGAATTGTAGAGGACTCAAGGCCTTTAGATTTTGGTGAAGATCGGTTAAGGGGAAGGGGTAGTTTACCTGCAACCTTTTACGTTTTAACAAGAGTAAAGTACTTGAAAAGTCATTTAAACTTTTTCAAACAATGGTAATTGTTGAAAATAAAATAATTTTGTTGCCAGGCAATCTGAAAATTTCAGATTTTGTACCACAAAATCTGAAAAGATTATACGATAGTTTATGAAATGGTTAATAATACGTCAGTGGAAGGTGTAATGAGAAATTAGCAGAAATGGAAACCTGGGGAATGTTAACTGTTCTGTAGATACAATTTTGTCAGAATGTTTGGAAATGATCATCAACATTGAAGAAAAAGTAAGCATATTAAGAAACATATGTAAATACTTATTATAAAAAAATAATGTTTGTTTTTTGATAAAGTCATTTTGATTATAAAATATAAATATTTACAACAAGAAAAGTATTTTCAGTTTTCAAAATTTAAATATATTTTTATAAAACAATGGGTTCTTCATTGAGGTGGGGACCATGTCACTCACTCCATCTCAAGCCTCCTCTCCCATTTTGCAGAAAAAGAGGACCCTGTCAAGGCTGATACTTTGACGACAGTGACAGGGCTTTCCACCAAATTCAGCAGAGTGACAGGTAGGCCCAACTCTGATTGGCTCCTCAGATTTCCCCAGCGTTAGTAGGTTCTATGAAAATATTTTATTTCAAAAATGATTTTAAATATAAATCTTAGATATGTTTTATAAATCTCATGTTTTATGTTTTAACATGGGTAATTTTTTATATGACGAACCATAACTGCCGTAAATTCAAACAGAATCAAATAATTTTTTACATATGTGCCTGAGCTATAGAGAACTCAATGTCTGTTGATTTTGGTGAAGATCGGTTACGGGGAAAGGGCAGTTTACCTGAAACATTTTTTGTTGTAACATGAGTAAAGTACTTAATTTTGATAAAGTATCCTGATAAGATCTTAATAATCCACTGTAGAAACGTAGATGAAATATCTATAAATGAAGAGGCTAGTTGAACGGGCTGGGGGTAATTTTATATAAATCAAAATTATAGTTGAAGGGGGAGGGGATAATATTTTTTATATGTGTACTACATTATTGGCAAGAAAGAAGTATTTTTTTGTTAAAATTCCTTCCCTGGCTGTTTGGCTGAAAATGATTTTAAATATAAATCTTAGAATATGGAAGTCATGTATGGTTCTCCATACCGATATTTTTTATGGTAAACGATAACAGCCGCAAATTCAAACAGAATCAAATGATGTTTTGCATACAGCCCTGTATTGTCGAGTTCTCAATACCTATTGGTGTTGGTGAAGATCGGTTAAGGGAAAGGGGTAGTTTACCAGCAACGTTTTATGTTTTAGAAGGGTATTTTCTATGGCAAACGATAAGAGCCGCAAATTCAAACAGAATCAAATACGTTTTTGCATACAGCCCTGCTTTGTTGAGTACTAAAGACCTATTGTTTTTGGTGAAGATCGGTTAAGGGAAAGGGGTAGTTTACCAGACACGTTTTTTGTTTTATCAAGGGTATTTTGTATGGCAAACGATAACAGCCGCAAATTCAAACAAAATCATATAATATTTTACATACAGCCCTGAATTGTAGAGTTCTCAAGACCTATCGTTTTTGGTGAAGATCGGTTAAGGGAAAGGGGTAGTTTACCTGCAACGGTTTTTTACAAGTGTAATTTTTACTTCCATATTCCTTAAGGAATGGAAGTATGGTGATGGCAAAAAAAATCGTGTTCGAGATTATTGCAGATTCTGATTCTACAACACTCAAAACATGAAAAAAAGTCGTTTTCCGAAAAGTGTCTGTGTGTCTGTCTGTGTGTCTGTCTGTCTGTCTGTCTGTCTGTCTGTCTGTAGATTTTTTTTCTATGGCAAACGATAACTGCCGCAAATTCAAACAGAATCAAATAATTTTTTGCATACAGCCCGGTTTTGCAGAGTTCTCGCGACCTATTGTTTTTGGTGAAGATCGGTTGAGGGAAAGGGGTAGTTTACCTGCAACGGTTTTTTTTTAGCAAGGGAAATTTTGTTTGTTTGGCAAACGATAACAGCCGCAAATTCAAACAGAATCAAATAATGTTTCGCATACAGCCCTGAATTGTAGAGTTCTCAAGACCTATTGTTTTTGGTGAAGATCGGTTAAGGGAAAGGGGTAGTTTACCTGTAACGTTTTATGTTTTAACAAGGGTATTTCCTATGGCACACGATAACAGCCGCAAATTCAAACAGAATGAAAAGATTATTTGCATACAGCCCTAAATTGTAGAGTTCTCAATACCTTTTGTTTTTGGTGAAGATCGGTTAAGGGAAAGGGGTAGTTTACCTACAACGTTTTTTTAACAAGGGTATTTTCTATGGCAAACGATAACAGCCGCAAATTCAAACAGAATCAAATAATTTTCTGCATACAGCCCTGATTTGTAGAGTACTCAAGACCTATTGTTTTTGGTGAAGATCGGTTAAGGGGAAGGGGTAGTTTACCAGCAACGTTTTTTATCATGCGTATTTTCTATGGCAAACGACAACTGCCGCAAATACAAACAGAATCAAATAATTTTTTGCATACACCCTGATTTGTAGAGTACTCGCGACCTATTGTTTTTGGTGAAGATCGGTTGAGGGGAAGGGGTAGTTTACCTGCAACGGTTTGTTTTATCAAGGGAAATTTTTTTTTTTTTGGTAAACGATAACAGCCGCAAATTCAAACAGAATCAAATAATGTTTCGCATACAGCCCTGAATTGTAGATTTCTCAAGACCTATTGTTTTTGGTGAAGATCGGTTGAGGGAAAGGGGTAGTTTACCTGCAACGTTTTTTTAACAAGGGTATTTCCTATGGCAAACGATAACAGCCGCAAATTCAAACAGAATCAAATAATGTTTTGCATACAGTCCTGATTTGTAGAGTACTCAAGACCTATTGTTTTTGGTGAAGATCGGTTAAGGGGAAGGGGTAGTTTACCTGCAACCTTTTACGTTTTATTTTCTATGGCAAACGATAACAGCCGCAAATTCAAACAGAATCAAATAATGTTTTGCATACAGCCCTGATTTGTAGAGTACTCAAGACCTATTGTTTTTGGTGAAGATCGGTTAAGGGGAAGGGGTAGTTTACCTGCAACGTTTTTTTATCAAGCGTATTTTCTATGGCAAACGATAACAGCCGCAAATTCAAACAGAATCAAATAATTTTTTGCATACGTCCCTGAATTGTAGAGGTCTCAATGACTTTCGATTTTGGTGAAGATCGGTTAAGGGGAAGGGGTAGTTTACCTGCAACCTTTTACGTTTTAACAAGAGTAAAGTACTTGAAAATTTATTTAAACTTTTTGAAACAATGGTAATTGTTAAAAATAAAATAATTTTGTTGCCAGGCAATAAAATTATAATTTTTTCATTTTAATGTAATATAATATTTTTCATTTAATACAGCAATAAAAAGGCAGGTAAGACACAGCCTGGCTGTTTGGCTGAAAATGATTTTAAATATAAATCTTAGAATATGGAAGTCATGTATGGTTCTCCATACCGATATTTTTTATATGGGAAACGATAACAGCCGCAAATTCAAACGGAATCATATAATATTTTGCATACTGCCCTGAAATGTAGAGTTCTCAAGACCTATCGTTTTTGGTGAAGATCGGTTAAGGTAAAGGGGTAGTTTACCGGCAACGGTTTTTTATCAAGGGTAATTTTTTCTATGGTAAATGATAACAGCCGCAAATTCAAACAGAATCAAATAATTTTTTGCATACGTCCCTGATTTATATAGCACTCGCGACATATTGTTTTTGGTGATGATCGGTTGAGGGAAAGGGGTAGTTTACCTGCAACGGTTTTTTTTATCAAGGGTAATTTTGTTTGTTTGGCAAACGATAACAGCCGCAAATTCAAACAGAATCAAATAATATTTCGCATACTGGCCTGAATTATAGAGCTCTCAAGATCTGTTGATTTTGGTAAAGATCGGTTAAGGGAAAGGGGTAGTTTACCTGCACCGTTTTATGTTTTAACAAGGGTAGTTTGTATGGCAAATGATAACAGCCGCAAATTCAAACATAATCAAATAATGTTTTGCATACAGCCCTGAATTGTAGAGTTCTCAAGACCTTTGGTTTTGGTGAAGATTGGTTAAGGGGAAGGGGTAGTTTTCCTGCAACGTTTTATGTTTTAAAAGAGTATTTACTATGGCAAACGAGAAGAGCCGCAAATTCAAACAGAATGAAATACGTTTTTGCATACACCCCTCATTTCTTGAGTACTAAAGACCTATTGTTTTTGGTGAAGATCGTTTAAGGGAAAGGGGTAGTTTACCAGCTATGTTTTTTGTTTTATCAAGGGTATTTTGTATGGCAAACGATAACAGCCGCAAATTCAAACAAAATCATATAATATTTTACATACAGCCCTGAATTGTAGAGTTCTCAAGGCCTATTGTTTTTGGTGAAGATCGGTTGAGGGAAAGGGGTAGTTTCCCTGCAACGGTTTTTTATCAAGGGTAATTTTACTTCCATATTCCTTAAGGAATGGAAGTATGGTGATGGCAAAAAAAATCGTGTTCGAGATTATTGCAGATTCTGATTGTACTACACTCAAAACATGAAAAAAAGTCGTTTTCCGAAAAGTGTCTGTGTGTGTGTGTGTCTGTCTGTCTGTCTGTCTGTCTGTGTGTGTGTGTGTGTCTGTCTGTGTGTCTGTGTGTCTGTAGATTTTTTTTCTATGGCAAACGATAACTGCCGCAAATTCAAACAGAATCAAATAATTTTTTGCATACAGCCCTGATTTGCAGAGTACTCGCTACCTATTGTTTTTGGTGAAGATCGGTTGAAGGAAAGGGGTAGTTTACCTGCAACGGTTTTTTTTTAGCAAGGGTAATTTTGTTTGTTTGGCAAACGATAACAGCCGCAAATTTAAACAGAATCAAATAATGTTTCGCATACAGCCCTGAATTGTAGAGTTCTCAAGATCTGTTGATTTTGCTGAAGATCGGTTAAGGGAAAGGGGTAGTTTACCTGCAACGTTTTTTGTTTTATCAAGGGTATTTATATGGCAATCGATAACTGCCGCAAATTAAAATAGAATCAAATAACTTTTTGCATACAGTCCTGATTTGTCGAGTACTCACGACCTATTGTTTTTGGTGAAGATCGGTTGAGGGAAAGGGGTAGTTTACCTGCAACGGTTTTTTTTTATCAAGGGAAATTTTTTTTTTTGCCAAACGATAACAGCCGCAAATTCAAACAGAATCAAATAATGTTTCGCATACAGCCCTGAATTGTAGAGTTCTCAAGATCTGTTGATTTTGGTGAGGATCGGTTAAGGGAAAGGGGTAGTTTACCTGTAACGTTTTCTGTTTTAACAAGGGTATTTCCTATGGCAAACGATAACAGCCGTAAATTCAAACAGAATCAAAAGATTATTTGCATGCAGCCCTAAATTGTAGAGTTCTCAAGACCTATTGTTTTTGGTGAAGATCGGTTAAGGGAAAGGGGTAGTTTACCTACAACGTTTTTTTAACAAGGTTATTTTCTATGGCAAACGATAACAGCCGCAAATTCAAACATAATCAAATAATTTTCTGCATACAGCCCTGGTTTGTAGAGTACTCAAGACCTTTTGTTTTTGGTGAAGATCGGTTGAGGGGAAGGGGTAGTTTACCTGCAACGTTTGTTATAAAGCGTATTTTCTATGGCAAACGATAACTGCCGCAAATTCAAACAGAATCAAATAATTTTTTGCATACATAAGTGAATTGTAGAGAACTCAAGGCCATTAGATTTTGGTGAAGATCGGTTAAGGGGAAGGGGTAGTTTACCTGCAACCTTTTACGTTTTAACAAGAGTAAAGTACTTGAAAATTCATTTAAACTTTTTCAAACAATGGTAATTGTTAAAAATAAAATAATTTTGTTGCCAGGCAATAAAATTATAATTTTTTCATTTTAATGTAAATTATGTATATATTAGAAAATATATCGTGCTTGGCAGGCAAGCATATTTCAGATTATAAGTCTTAGAATATGGAAGTCATGTATGGTTCTCCATACCGATATTTTACTTCCATATTCCTTAAGGAATGGAAGTATGGTGATGACAAAAAAAAATCGTGTTCGAGATTATTGCAAATTCTGATTCTACTACACTCAAAACATGAAAAAAAGTCGTTTTCCGAAAAGTGTCTGTGTGTGTGTCTGTCTGTCTGTGTGTCTGTCTGTCTGTGTGTCTGTCTGTCTGTAGATTTTTTTTCTATGGCAAACGATAACTGCCGCAAATTCAAACAGAATCAAATAATTTTTTGCATGCAGCCCTGATTTGCAGAGTACTCGCGACCTATTGTTTTTGGTGAAGATCGGTTGAGGGAAAGGGGTAGTTTACCTGCAACGGTTTTTTTTTAGCAAGGGTAATTTTGTTTGTTTGGCAAACGATAACAGCCGCAAATTCAAACAGAATCAAATAATGTTTCGCATACAGCCCTGAATTGTAGAGTTCTCAAGATCTGTTGATTTTGGTGAAGATCGGTTAAGGGAAAGGGGTAGTTTACCTGTAACGTTTTATGTTTTAACAAGGGTATTTCCTATGGCAAACGATAACAGCCGCAAATTCAAACAGAATCAAAAGATTATTTGCATACAGCCCTAAATTGTAGAGCTCTCAAGACCTATTGTTTTTGGTGAAGTTCGGTTGAGGGAAAGGGGTAGTTTACCTGCAACGTTTTTTTAACAAGGGTATTTTCTATGGCAAACGATAACAGCCGCAAATTCAAACAGAATCAAATAATGTTTTGCATACAGCCCTGATTTGTAGAGTACTCAAGACCTATTGTTTTTGGTGAAGATCGGTTAAGGAGAAGGGGTAGTTTACCAGCAACGTTTTTTTATCAAGCGTATTTTCTATGGCAAACGATAACAGCCGCAAATTCAATCAGAATCAAATAATTTTTTGCAAACGTCCCTGAATTGTAGAGGTCTCAATGACTTTCGATTTTGGTGAAGATCGGTTAAGGGGAAGGGGTAGTTTACCTGCAACCTTTTACGTTTTAACAAGAGTAAAGTACTTGAAAATTTATTTAACTTTTTGAAACAATGGTAATTGTTAAAAATAAAATAATTTTGTTGCCAGGCAATAAAATTATAATTTTTTCATTTTAATGTAATATAATATTTTTCATTTAATACAGCAATAAAAAGGCAGGTAAGACACAGCCTGGCTGTTTGGGTGAAAATGATTTTAAATATAAATCTTAGAATATGGAAGTCATGTATGGTTCTCCATACCGATATTTTTCTATGGCAAACGATAACTGCCGCAAATTCACACAGAATCAAATAATTTTTTGCATACAGCCCTGATTTGTAGAGTACTCGTGACCTATTGTTTTTGGTGAAGATCGGTTGAGGGCAAGGGGTAGTTTACCTGCAACGGTTTTTTTTTATCAAGGGAATTTTTTCTTTTTTTGGCGAACGATAACAGCCGCAAATTCAAACAGAATCAAAAGATTATTTGCATACAGCCCTAAAGTGTAGAGTTCTCAAGACCTATTGTTTTTGGTGAAGATCGGTTGAGGGAAAGGGGTAGTTTACCTGCAACGTTTTTTTAACAAGGGTATTTTCTATGGCAAACGATAACAGCCGCAAATTCAAACAAAATCATATAATATTTTGCATACATCCCTGAATTGCAGAGTACTCAAGACCTTTTGTTTTTGGTGAAGATCGGTTAAGGGGAAGGGGTAGTTTACCTGCAACGTTTTTTTATCACGCGTATTTTCTATGGCAAACGATAACTGCCGCAAATTCAAACAGAATCAAATAATTTTTTGAATACGTCCCTGAATTGTAGAGGTCTCAAGGACTTTCGATTTTGGTGAAGATCGGTTAAGGGGAAGGGGTAGTTTACCTGCAACCTTTTACGTTTTAACAAGAGTAAAGTACTTGAAAATTTATTTAAACTTTTTCAAACAATGGTAATTGCTAAAAATAAAATAATTTTGTTGCCAAGCAATAAAATTAAAATTTTTTCATTTTAATGTACATCATGTATAAGAGAAAATATATCGCGCTTGGCAGGCGATATTAAGATTTAAATATAAATCTTAGAATATGGAAGTCATGTATGGTTCTCCATACCGATATTGTTTTATGGTAAACGATAACAGCCGCAAATTCAAACAGAATCAAATGATGTTTTGCATACAGCCCTGTATTGTAGAGTTCTCAATACCTATTGGTGTTGGTGAAGATCGGTTAAGGGAAAGGGGTAGTTTACCAGCAACGTTTTATGTTTTATAAGGGTATTTTCTATGGCAAACGATAAGAGCCGCAAATACAAACAGAATCAAATACGTTTTTGCATACAGCCCTGTTTTGTTGAGTACTAAAGACCTATTGTTTTTGGTGAAGATCGGTTAAGGGAAAGGGGTAGTTTACCAGACACGTTTTTTGTTTTATCAAGGGTATTTTGTATGGCAAACGATAGCAGCCGCAAATTCAAACAAAATCATATAATATTTTACATACAGCCCTGAATTGTAGAGTTCTCAAGACCTATCGTTTTTGTTGAAGATCGGTTAAGGGAAAGGGGTAGTTTACCTGCAACGGTTTTTTACAAGTGTAATTTTTTTTATATGGGAAACGATAACAGCCGCAAATTCAAACAGAATCAAATACGTTTTTGCATACAGCCCTGTTTTGTTGTGTACTAAAGACCTTTTGTTTTTGGTGAAGATCGGTTAAGGGAAAGCGGTAGTTTACCAGACACGTTTTTTGTTTTATCAAGGGTATTTTATATGGTAAATGATAACAGCCGCAAATTCAAACAGAATCATATAATATTTTGCATACTGCCCTGAAATGTAGAGTTCTCAAGACCTGTTGGTTTTGGTGAAGATCGGTTAAGGGAATAGGGTTGTTTCCCAGCAACATTTTATGATTTATCAAGGGTAATTTTTTGTTTTGACGAACGATAACTGCCGTACATTAAAACAGAACCAACTACTCTTCTGCATACTTCTTTGAATTATACAGAACTCAAGGTCTGTTGATTTTGTTGAAGATCGGTTAAGGGAAAGGGGTGGTTTACCTGCAACGTTTTATGTTTTAACAAGGGTATTTTTTCTATGACGAACGATAACTGCCGTAAATTCAAAGAGAATCAACTAATGTTTTGCATACAGCCCTGAATTGTAGATTTCTCAAGACCTATGTTTTTGGTGAAGATCGGTTAATGGAATAGGGTAGTTTACCAGCAACGTTTTATGTTATATCACGGGTGTTTTCTATGGCAAACGATAACAGCCGCAAATTCAAACAGAATCAAAAAATTGTTTGCATACAGGCCTGAATTGTAGAGTACCTAAGACCTGTCGTTTTTGGTGAAGATCGGTTAAGGGAAAGGGGTAGTTTACCTGCAACGGTTTTTTATCAAGGGTAATTTTTTTCTATAGTAAACGATAACAGCCGCAAATTCTAACAGAATCAAATGATGTTTTGCATACAGCCCTGTATTGTAGAGTTCTCAATACGTGTTGGTGTTGGTGAAGATCGGTTAAGGGAATGGGGTAGTTTACCAGCAACATTTTATGTTTTAACAAGGGTAATTTTTTATATGACGAACGATAACTGCCGTAAATTAAAACAGAATCAACTAGGTTTTTGCATACCTTTTTGAACTAAAGAGAACTCAAGGTCTGTTGATTTTGTTGAAGATTTGTTGAATGTTTTGCATACAGCCCTGAATTGTAGAGTTCTCATGACCTATTGTTTTTGGTGAAGATCGGTTTTAGGAAAGGGGTAGTTTACCAGCAAAGTTTTATGTTTTAAAATGGTATTTTCTATGGCAAACGATAAGAGCCGCAAATTCAAACAGAAACAAACAATTTTTTGCATACAGCCCTGATTTGCAGAGTACTCAAGGCATATTGTTTTTGGTGAAGATCGGTTAAGGGAAAGGGGTAGTTTACCTGCAACGTTTTTTTTTAATCAAGGGTAATTTTTACTTCCATGTTCCTTAAGGAAATGGAAGTATGGTGATGGCAAAAAAAAAATCGTGTTCGAGATTATTGCAGATTCTGATTGTACTACACTCAAAACATGAAAAAAAGTCGTTTTTCGAAAAGTGTGTGTGTGTGTGTGTGTGTCTGTAGATTGTTTTTCTATGGCAAACGATAACAGCCGCAAATTCAAACAGAATCAAATAATGTTTTGTATACAGCCCTGATTTGTAGAGTGCTCTAGACCTATTGTTTTTGGTGAAGATCGGTTGAAGGAAAGGGGTAGTTTACCTGCAACGGTTTTTTTTTAATCAAGGGTAATTTTGTTTGTTTGGCAAACGATAACAGCCGAAAATTCAAACATAATCAAATAATGTTTTGCATACTGCCCTGAATTGTAGAGTTCTCAAGACCTTTTGTTTTTGGTGAAGATCGGTTAAGGGGAAGGGGTAGTTTACCTGCAACGTTTTATGTTTTAAAAGGGTATTTTCTATGGCAAACGATAAGAGCCGCAAATTCAAACGGAATAAAATAAGTTTTTGCATACAGCCCTGATTTCTTGAGTACTAAGGACTTATTGTTTTTGGTGAAGATCGTTTAAGGGAAAGGGGTAGTTTACCAGCTATGTTTTTTGTTTTATCAAGGGTATTTTGTATGGCAAACGATAACACCCGCAAATTCAAACAAAATCATATAATATTTTGCATACAGCTCTGAATTGTAGAGTTCTCAAGACCTATCGTTTTTGGTGAAAATCGGTTAAGGTAAAGGGGTAGTTTACCGGCAACGGTTTTTGATCAAGGGTAATTTTTTCTATGGAAAATGATAACAGCCGCAATTTCAAACAGAATCAAATGATGTTTTGCATACAGCCCTGTATTGTAGAGTTCTCAATACCTATTGGTGTTAGTGAAGATCGGTTAAGGGAAAGGGGTAGTTTACCTGCAACGTTTTATGTTTTAAAAGGGAATTTTCTATGGCAAACGATAAGAGCCGCAAATTCAAACAGGATCAAATACGTTTTTGCATACTGCCCTGTTTTGTTGAGTACTAAAGACCTGTTGTTTTTGGTGAAGATCGGTTAAGGTAAAGGGGTAGTTTACCTGCAACGTTTTATGTTTTAACAAGGGTATTTTTTCTATGACGAACGATAACTGCCGTAAATTCAAAGAGAATCAAGTAATGTTTTGTATACAGCCCTGAATTGTAGAGTTCTCAAGACCTGTTGTTTTTGGTGAAGATTGGTTAATGGAATAGGGTAGTTTACCAGCAACGTTTTATGTTTTATCAAGGGTGTTTTCTATGGCAAACGATAACAGCCGCAAATTCAAGCAGAATCAAATAATTGTTTCCATACAGGCCTGAATTGTAGATTACTCAAGACCTATCGTTTTTGGTGAAGATCGGTTAAGGGAAAGGGGTAGTTACCTGCAACGGTTTTTTATCAAGGGTAATTTTATTCTATAGTAAACGATAACAGCCGCAAATTCCAACAGAATCAAATGATGTTTTGCATACAGCCCTGTATTGTAGAGTTCTCAATACCTATTGGTGTTGGTGAAGATCGGTTAAGGGAATGGGGCAGTTTACCAGCAACATTTTATGTTTTAACCAGGGTAATTTTTTATATGACGAACGATAACTGCCGTAAATTCAAACAGAATCAACTAGGTTTTTGCATACCTTTTTGAACTAAAGAGAACTCAAGTTCTGTTGATTTTGTTGAAGGTCGGTTAAGGGAAGGGGTAGTTTATCAGCAACGTTTTATGTTTTAAAAAGGGTAATTTTTTTATGACGAACGATAACTGCCGAAAATTCAATTAAAATCAAATAATTTTTTGCACTCTTTCCTGAGTTGCAGAGAGCTCAAGGTCTATTGATTTTGGTGAAGTTCGGTTAATGGGAAGGGGTAGTTTACCTGCTATATTTTATGTTGTAACAAGAGAAATGTTTCCATGATGAACGATAACTGCCGCACAATCAAACAGAATCAAATATTTTTTGCATGCTTCCCTGAATTGTAGAGGACTGAAGGTCTATTGATTTTGGAGAAGATCGGTTGAGAGAAAGGGGTAGTTTACCTGAAACATTTTATGATTTAACAAGAGTAAAGTACTTAATTTTTATAAATAAAGTATCCTGATAAGAAGCTCATAGTAATCCACTGTAGAAACGTAGATGAAATATCTATAAATGAAGAGGATAGGTGAACGGGGTGGGGGTAATTTTCTATTATTAAAAATTATAGTTGAAGGTGGAGGGGAGAATTTTTTATATGTGTACTACGTTATCGGCAACAAAGAAGTAGTTTTGTGTTAAAATTGCTTCCCGGGCTCTTTCGCCGTAGTCCACTTTTTTCTACAAAACCAGACTTTTCGGCAGTGCCATCTACTGCCATCATCGGTGAAAATCGAGTGCGAAAACGTGAGGTGGTATACGTTAGTGACCACAGTACTGTGGTTAATGCTGAAGCAATAAGTAGAAAGACGTAGTTTCTATGGAAATATTTCATTTCAAATATGATTTTAAATATAAATCTTAGAACATGGATGTCATGTATGGTTCTCCATACCGATATTTACTTCCATGTTCCTTAAGGAAATGGAAGTATGGTGATGGCAAAAAAAATCGTGTTCGAGATTATTGCAGAATATGATTGTACTACACTCAAAACATGAAAAAAAGTCATTTTTCGAAAAGTGTGTGTGTGTGTCTGTAGATTTTTTTCTATGGCAAACGATAACAGCCGCAAGATCGGTTGAGGGAAAGGGGTAGTTTACCAGCAACGGTTTTTTTTTATCAAGGGTAATTTTGTTTGTTTGGCAAACGATAACAGCCGCAAATACAAACAGAATCAAATAATGTTTCGCATACAGCCCTGAATAGTAGGGTTCTCAAGATCTGTTGATTTTGGTAAAGATCGGTTAAGGGAAAGGGGTAGTTTACCCGCAACGTTTTATGTTTTAACAAGGATATTTATGTGGCAAACGATAACAGCCGCAAATTCAAACATAATAAAATACGTTTTTGCATACAGCCCTGATTTCTTGAGTACTAAAGACCTATTGTTTTTGGTGAAAATCGTTTTAGGGAATAGGGTAGTTTACCTGCCACGTTTTTTGTTTTATCAAGGGTATTTTGTATGGCAAACGATAACAGCCGCAAATTCAAACAAAATCATATAATATTTTGCATACATCCCTGCATTGCAGAGTTCTCAATACCTATCGTTTTTGGTGAAGATCGGTTAAGGGAAAGGGGTAGTTTACCTGCAACGGTTTTTTTATTAAGTGTAATTTTTTACTTTTTCTATGGTAAACGATAACAGCCGCAAATTCAAACAGAATCAAATGATGTTTTGCATACAGCCCTGTATTGTAGAGCTCTCAATACCTATTGGTGTTGGTGAAGATCGGTTAAGGGAAAGGGGTAGTTTACCTGCAACGTTTTATGTTTTAAAAGGGTATTTTCTATGGCAAACGATAAGAGCCGCAAATTCAAAAGGAATCATATAATATTTTGCATACATCCCTGAATTGCAGAGTTCTCAATACCTATCGTTTTTGGTGAAGATCGGTTAAGGTAAAGGGGTAGTTTACCGGCAACGGTTTTTGATCAAGGGTAATTTTGTTTGTTTGGCAAACGATAACAGCCGAAAATTCAAACATAATCAAATAATGTTTTGCATACTGCCCTGAATTGTAGAGTTCTCAAGACCTTTTGTTTTTGGTGAAGATCGGTTAAGGGGAAGGGGTAGTTTACCTGCAACGTTTTATGTTTTAAAAGGGTATTTTCTATGGCAAACGATAAGAGCCGCAAATTCAAACGGAATAAAATAAGTTTTTGCATACAGCCCTGATTTCTTGAGTACTAAAGACTTATTTTTTTTGGTGAAGATCGTTTAAGGGAAAGGGGTTGTTTACCAGCTATGTTTTTTGTTTTATCAAGGGTATTTTGTATGGCAAACGATAACACCCGCAAATTCAAACAAAATCATATAATATTTTGCATACAGCTCTGAATTGTAGAGTTCTCAAGACCTATCGTTTTTGGTGAAAATCGGTTAAGGTAAAGGGGTAGTTTACCGGCAACGGTTTTTGATCAAGGGTAATTTTTTCTATGGAAAATGATAACAGCCGCAATTTCAAACAGAATCAAATGATGTTTTGCATACAGCCCTGTATTGTAGAGTTCTCAATACCTATTGGTGTTAGTGAAGATCGGTTAAGGAAAGGGGTAGTTTACCTGCAACGTTTTATGTTTTAAAAGGGAATTTTCTATGGCAAACGATAAGAGCCGCAAATTCAAACAGGATCAAATACGTTTTTGCATACTGCCCTGTTTTGTTGAGTACTAAAGACCTATTGTTTTTGGTGAAGATCGGTTAAGGTAAAGGGGTAGTTTACCGGCAACGTTTTATGTTTTAACAAGGGTATTTTTTCTATGACGAACGATAACTGCCGTAAATTCAAAGAGAATCAAGTAATGTTTTGTATACAGCCCTGAATTGTAGAGTTCTCAAGACCTATTGTTTTTGGTGAAGATTGGTTAATGGAATAGGGTAGTTTACCAGCAACGTTTTATGTTTTATCAAGGGTGTTTTCTATGGCAAACGATAACAGCCGCAAATTCAAACAGAATCAAATAATTGTTTCCATACAGGCCTGAATTGTAGATTACTCAAGACCTATCGTTTTTGGTGAAGATCGGTTAAGGGAAAGGGGTAGTTACCTGCAACGGTTTTTTATCAAGGGTAATTTTATTCTATAGTAAACGATAACAGCCGCAAATTCCAACAGAATCAAATGATGTTTTGCATACAGCCCTGTATTGTAGAGTTCTCAATACCTATTGGTGTTGGTGAAGATCGGTTAAGGGAATGGGGCAGTTTACCAGCAACATTTTATGTTTTAACCAGGGTAATTTTTTATATGACGAACGATAACTGCCGTAAATTCAAACAGAATCAACTAGGTTTTTGCATACCTTTTTGAACTAAAGAGAACTCAAGTTCTGTTGATTTTGTTGAAGGTCGGTTAAGGGAAGGGGTAGTTTATCAGCAACGTTTTATGTTTGAAAAAGGGTAATTTTTTTATGACGAACGATAACTGCCGAAAATTCAATTAAAATCAAATAATTTTTTGCACTCTTTCCTGAGTTGCAGAGAGCTCAAGGTCTATTGATTTTGGTGAAGTTCGGTTAATGGGAAGGGGTAGTTTACCTGCTATATTTTATGTTGTAACAAGAGAAATGTTTCCATGATGAACGATAACTGCCGCACAATCAAACAGAATCAAATATTTTGTGCATGCTTCCCTGAATTGTAGAGGACTGAAGGTCTATTGATTTTGGAGAAGATCGGTTGAGAGAAAGGGGTAGTTTACCTGAAACATTTTATGATTTAACAAGAGTAAAGTACTTAATTTTTATAAATAAAGTATCCTGATAAGAAGCTCATAGTAATCCACTGTAGAAACGTAGATGAAATATCTATAAATGAAGAGGATAGGTGAACGGGATGGGGGTAATTTTCTATTATTAAAAATTATAGTTGAAGGTGGAGGGGAGAATTTTTTATATGTGTACTACGTTATCGGCAACAAAGAAGTAGTTTTGTGTTAAAATTGCTTCCCGGGCTCTTTCGCCGTAGTCCACTTTTTTCTACAAAACCAGACTTTTCGGCAGTGCCATCTACTGCCATCATCGGTGAAAATCGAGTGCGAAAACGTGAGGTGGTATACGTTAGTGACCACAGTACTGTGGTTAATGCTGAAGCAATAAGTAGAAAGACGTAGTTTCTATGGAAATATTTCATTTCAAATATGATTTTAAATATAAATCTTAGAACATGGATGTCATGTATGGTTCTCCATACCGATATTTACTTCCATGTTCCTTAAGGAAATGGAAGTATGGTGATGGCAAAAAAAATCGTGTTCGAGATTATTGCAGAATATGATTGTACTACACTCAAAACATGAAAAAAAGTCATTTTTCGAAAAGTGTGTGTGTGTGTGTGTGTGTCTGTAGATTTTTTTCTATGGCAAACGATAACAGCCGCAAGATCGGTTGAGGGAAAGGGGTAGTTTACCAGCAACGTTTTTTTTTTATCAAGGGTAATTTTGTTTGTTTGGCAAACGATAACAGCCGCAAATACAAACAGAATCAAATAATGTTTCGCATACAGCCCTGAATAGTAGGGTTCTCAAGATCTGTTGATTTTGGTAAAGATCGGTTAAGGGAAAGGGGTAGTTTACCCGCAACGTTTTATGTTTTAACAAGGATATTTATGTGGCAAACGATAACAGCCGCAAATTCAAACATAATAAAATACGTTTTTGCATACAGCCCTGATTTCTTGAGTACTAAAGACCTATTGTTTTTGGTGAAAATCGTTTTAGGGAATAGGGTAGTTTACCTGCCACGTTTTTTGTTTTATCAAGGGTATTTTGTATGGCAAACGATAACAGCCGCAAATTCAAACAAAATCATATAATATTTTGCATACATCCCTGAATTGCAGAGTTCTCAATACCTATCGTTTTTGGTGAAGATCGGTTAAGGTAAAGGGGTAGTTTACCGGCAACGGTTTTTGATCAAGGGTAATTTTTTCTATGGAAAATGATAACAGCCGCAAATTCAAACAGAATCAAATGATGTTTTGCATACAGCCCTGTATTGTAGAGTTCTCAATACCTATTGGTGTTAGTGAAGATCGGTTAAGGGAAAGGGGTAGTTTACCTGCAACGTTTTATGTTTTAAAAGGGAATTTTCTATGGCAAACGATAAGAGCCGCAAATTCAAACAGGATCAAATACGTTTTTGCATACTGCCCTGTTTTGTTGAGTACTAAAGACCTATTGTTTTTGGTGAAGATCGGTTAAGGTAAAGGGGTAGTTTACCTGCAACGTTTTATGTTTTAACAAGGGTATTTTTTCTATGACGAACGATAACTGCCGTAAATTCAAAGAGAATCAAGTAATGTTTTGTATACAGCCCTGAATTGTAGAGTTCTCAAGACCTATTGTTTTTGGTGAAGATTGGTTAATGGAATAGGGTAGTTTACCAGCAACGTTTTATGTTTTATCAAGGGTGTTTTCTATGGCAAACGATAACAGCCGCAAATTCAAACAGAATCAAATAATTGTTTCCATACAGGCCTGAATTGTAGATTACTCAAGACCTATCGTTTTTGGTGAAGATCGGTTAAGGGAAAGGGGTAGTTACCTGCAACGGTTTTTTATCAAGGGTAATTTTATTCTATAGTAAACGATAACAGCCGCAAATTCCAACAGAATCAAATGATGTTTTGCATACAGCCCTGTATTGTAGAGTTCTCAATACCTATTGGTGTTGGTGAAGATCGGTTAAGGGAATGGGGCAGTTTACCAGCAACATTTTATGTTTTAACCAGGGTAATTTTTTATATGACGAACGATAACTGCCGTAAATTCAAACAGAATCAACTAGGTTTTTGCATACCTTTTTGAACTAAAGAGAACTCAAGTTCTGTTGATTTTGTTGAAGGTCGGTTAAGGGAAGGGGTAGTTTATCAGCAACGTTTTATGTTTTAAAAAGGGTAATTTTTTTATGACGAACGATAACTGCCGAAAATTCAATTAAAATCAAATAATTTTTTGCACTCTTTCCTGAGTTGCAGAGAGCTCAAGGTCTATTGATTTTGGTGAAGTTCGGTTAATGGGAAGGGGTAGTTTACCTGCTATATTTTATGTTGTAACAAGAGAAATGTTTCCATGATGAACGATAACTGCCGCACAATCAAACAGAATCAAATATTTTTTGCATGCTTCCCTGAATTGTAGAGGACTGAAGGTCTATTGATTTTGGAGAAGATCGGTTGAGAGAAAGGGGTAGTTTACCTGAAACATTTTATGATTTAACAAGAGTAAAGTACTTAATTTTTATAAATAAAGTATCCTGATAAGAAGCTCATAGTAATCCACTGTAGAAACGTAGATGAAATATCTATAAATGAAGAGGATAGGTGAACGGGGTGGGGGTAATTTTCTATTATTAAAAATTATAGTTGAAGGTGGAGGGGAGAATTTTTTATATGTGTACTACGTTATCGGCAACAAAGAAGTAGTTTTGTGTTAAAATTGCTTCCCGGGCTCTTTCGCCGTAGTCCACTTTTTTCTACAAAACCAGACTTTTCGGCAGTGCCATCTACTGCCATCATCGGTGAAAATCGAGTGCGAAAACGTGAGGTGGTATACGTTAGTGACCACAGTACTGTGGTTAATGCTGAAGCAATAAGTAGAAAGACGTAGTTTCTATGGAAATATTTCATTTCAAATATGATTTTAAATATAAATCTTAGAACATGGATGTCATGTATGGTTCTCCATACCGATATTTACTTCCATGTTCCTTAAGGAAATGGAAGTATGGTGATGGCAAAAAAAATCGTGTTCGAGATTATTGCAGAATATGATTGTACTACACTCAAAACATGAAAAAAAGTCATTTTTCGAAAAGTGTGTGTGTGTGTGTGTGTGTGTGTGTGTGTGTGTCTGTAGATTTTTTTCTATGGCAAACGATGACAGCCGCAAGATCGGTTGAGGGAAAGGGGTAGTTTACCAGCAACGGTTTTTTTTTATCAAGGGTAATTTTGTTTGTTTGGCAAACGATAACAGCCGCAAATACAAACAGAATCAAATAATGTTTCGCATACAGCCCTGAATAGTAGGGTTCTCAAGATCTGTTGATTTTGGTAAAGATCGGTTAAGGGAAAGGGGTAGTTTACCCGCAACGTTTTATGTTTTAAGAAGGATATTTATGTGGCAAACGATAACAGCCGCAAATTCAAACATAATAAAATACGTTTTTGCATACAGCCCTGATTTCTTGAGTACTAAAGACCTATTGTTTTTGGTGAAAATCGTTTTAGGGAATAGGGTAGTTTACCTGCCACGTTTTTTGTTTTATCAAGGGTATTTTGTATGGCAAACGATAACAGCCGCAAATTCAAACAAAATCATATAATATTTTGCATACATCCCTGAATTGCAGAGTTCTCAATACCTATCGTTTTTGGTGAAGATCGTTTAAGGTAAAGGGGTAGTTTACCGGCAACGGTTTTTGATCAAGGGTAATTTTTTCTATGGAAAATGATAACAGCCGCAAATTCAAACAGAATCAAATGATGTTTTGCATACAGCCCTGTATTGTAGAGTTCTCAATACCTATTGGTGTTAGTGAAGATCGGTTAAGGGAAAGGGGTAGTTTACCTGCAACGTTTTGTTTTAAAAGGGAATTTTCTATGGCAAACGATAAGAGCCGCAAATTCAAACAGGATCAAATACGTTTTTGCATACTGCCCTGTTTTGTTGAGTACTAAAGACCTATTGTTTTTGGTGAAGATTGGTTAAGGTAAAGGGGTAGTTTACCTGCAACGTTTTATGTTTTAACAAGGGTATTTTTTCTATGACGAACGATAACTGCCGTAAATTCAAAGAGAATCAAGTAATGTTTTGTATACAGCCCTGAATTGTAGAGTTCTCAAGACCTATTGTTTTTGGTGAAGATTGGTTAATGGAATAGGGTAGTTTACCAGCAACGTTTTATGTTTTATCAAGGGTGTTTTCTATGGCAAACGATAACAGCCGCAAATTCAAACAGAATCAAATAATTGTTTCCATACAGGCCTGAATTGTAGATTACTCAAGACCTATCGTTTTTGGTGAAGATCGGTTAAGGGAAAGGGGTAGTTACCTGCAACGGTTTTTTATCAAGGGTAATTTTATTCTATAGTAAACGATAACAGCCGCAAATTCCAACAGAATCAAATGATGTTTTGCATACAGCCCTGTATTGTAGAGTTCTCAATACCTATTGGTGTTGGTGAAGATCGGTTAAGGGAATGGGGCAGTTTACCAGCAACATTTTATGTTTTAACCAGGGTAATTTTTTATATGACGAACGATAACTGCCGTAAATTCAAACAGAATCAACTAGGTTTTTGCATACCTTTTTGAACTAAAGAGAACTCAAGTTCTGTTGATTTTGTTGAAGGTCGGTTAAGGGAAGGGGTAGTTTATCAGCAACGTTTTATGTTTTAAAAAGGGTAATTTTTTTATGACGAACGATAACTGCCGAAAATTCAATTAAAATCAAATAATTTTTTGCACTCTTTCCTGAGTTGCAGAGAGCTCAAGGTCTATTGATTTTGGTGAAGTTCGGTTAATGGGAAGGGGTAGTTTACCTGCTATATTTTATTTTGTAACAAGAGAAATGTTTCCATGATGAACGATAACTGCCGCACAATCAAACAGAATCAAATATTTTGTGCATGCTTCCCTGAATTGTAGAGGACTGAAGGTCTATTGATTTTGGAGAAGATCGGTTGAGAGAAAGGGGTAGTTTACCTGAAACATTTTATGATTTAACAAGAGTAAAGTACTTAATTTTTATAAATAAAGTATCCTGATAAGAAGCTCATAGTAATCCACTGTAGAAACGTAGATGAAATATCTATAAATGAAGAGGATAGGTGAACGGGGTGGGGGTAATTTTCTATTATTAAAAATTATAGTTGAAGGTGGAGGGGAGAATTTTTTATATGTGTACTACGTTATCGGCAACAAAGAAGTAGTTTTGTGTTAAAATTGCTTCCCGGGCTCTTTCGCCGTAGTCCACTTTTTTCTACAAAACCAGACTTTTCGGCAGTGCCATCTACTGCCATCATCGGTGAAAATCGAGTGCGAAAACGTGAGGTGGTATACGTTAGTGACCACAGTACTGTGGTTAATGCTGAAGCAATAAGTAGAAAGACGTAGTTTCTATGGAAATATTTCATTTCAAATATGATTTTAAATATAAATCTTAGAACATGGATGTCATGTATGGTTCTCCATACCGATATTTACTTCCATGTTCCTTAAGGAAATGGAAGTATGGTGATGGCAAAAAAAATCGTGTTCGAGATTATTGCAGAATATGATTGTACTACACTCAAAACATGAAAAAAAGTCATTTTTCGAAAAGTGTGTGTGTGTGTGTGTGTGTGTGTGTGTGTGTGTCTGTAGATTTTTTTCTATGGCAAACGATAACAGCCGCAAGATCGGTTGAGGGAAAGGGGTAGTTTACCAGCAACGGTTTTTTTTTATCAAGGGTAATTTTGTTTGTTTGGCAAACGATAACAGCCGCAAATACAAACAGAATCAAATAATGTTTCGCATACAGCCCTGAATAGTAGGGTTCTCAAGATCTGTTGATTTTGGTAAAGATCGGTTAAGGGAAAGGGGTAGTTTACCCGCAACGTTTTATGTTTTAACAAGGATATTTATGTGGCAAACGATAACAGCCGCAAATTCAAACATAATAAAATACGTTTTTGCATACAGCTCTGATTTCTTGAGTACTAAAGACCTATTGTTTTTGGTGAAAATCGTTTTAGGGAATAGGGTAGTTTACCTGCCACGTTTTTTGTTTTATCAAGGGTATTTTGTATGGCAAACGATAACAGCCGCAAATTCAAACAAAATCATATAATATTTTGCATACATCCCTGCATTGCAGAGTTCTCAATACCTATCGTTTTTGGCGAAGATCGGTTAAGGGAAAGGGGTAGTTTACCTGCAACGGTTTTTTTATTAAGTGTAATTTTTTACTTTTTCTATGGTAAACGATAACAGCCGCAAATTCAAACAGAATCAAATGATGTTTTGCATACAGCCCTGTATTGTAGAGCTCTCAATACCTATTGGTGTTGGTGAAGATCGGTTAAGGGAAAGGGGTAGTTTACCTGCAAAGTTTTATGTTTTAAAAGGGTATTTTCTATGGCAAACGATAAGAGCCGCAAATTCAAAAGGAATCATATAATATTTTGCATACATCCCTGAATTGCAGAGTTCTCAATACCTATCGTTTTTGGTGAAGATCGGTTAAGGTAAAGGGGTAGTTTACCGGCAACGGTTTTTGATCAAGGGTAATTTTGTTTGTTTGGCAAACGATAACAGCCGAAAATTCAAACATAATCAAATAATGTTTTGCATACTGCCCTGAATTGTAGAGTTCTCAAGACCTTTTGTTTTTGGTGAAGATCGGTTAAGGGGAAGGGGTAGTTTACCTGCAACGTTTTATGTTTTAAAAGGGTATTTTCTATGGCAAACGATAAGAGCCGCAAATTCAAACGGAATAAAATAAGTTTTTGCATACAGCCCTGATTTCTTGAGTACTAAAGACTTATTGTTTTTGGTGAAGATCGTTTAAGGGAAAGGGGTAGTTTACCAGCTATGTTTTTTGTTTTATCAAGGGTATTTTGTATGGCAAACGATAACACCCGCAAATTCAAACAAAATCATATAATATTTTGCATACAGCTCTGAATTGTAGAGTTCTCAAGACCTATCGTTTTTGGTGAAAATCGGTTAAGGTAAAGGGGTAGTTTACCGGCAACGGTTTTTGATCAAGGGTAATTTTTTCTATGGAAAATGATAACAGCCGCAATTTCAAACAGAATCAAATGATGTTTTGCATACAGCCCTGTATTGTAGAGTTCTCAATACCTATTGGTGTTAGTGAAGATCGGTTAAGGGAAAGGGGTAGTTTA